>JABSTQ010010676.1:0-362500 GCA_013358835.2 Ixodes persulcatus
TGGTGAGAGCTAAAAGTGTCTCAATCTCTCGATGTGGCATCTTTATATCCGAGGCGGCATCTGTGTACGCGTGGAACACTGGACACTGTCGCGTTTTAACCGGCCGGCGGCACGCGCATTAGTGACATGCGTCAAAAAAGACCATTCAGGGGCACCGGATTCATCCCGTGGTTTTACTCCGTGAGGAAGCATTTATAAGCCTCCCGGTGACTTACTTGTGGCGCAACCAGACACAACTTTAGTAACGTAACGTAACGTAACGTAACGTAAAAAAAAAAAAAGCACTGTGGGAATGTGAATCAGCCTTAACAATTACGAGGACAAGTTTACCATGAAATTGCTCTAGATATTATATTCTAAAAATAGAAATACCGGGCGAGGATCATAAATCCAAGAGAAAAATGAGAAACGGAAACACTGTGAAAGGGGTGTTAGGTATCCGTTACAGTTGCACCAAAATACGTGCTTTTTTGCGTGTTTTTTTAAAGCTTTATAGGCTTTTTATTTTTAAAACCTTGAATACTACACTTGTGCGGTTTTAGGAAGTTAGTTACACGGCCAGGGGGACAAAATAATGCGGGTGAATCGTCACAATACGTCACATAATTGACTAAAATGTGTCGATTAAGTTTTTAATTAGTGAAAATATACATTAGATTTTAGTTAGAAACCTGCTGAGCGCCATAAAAAAACTAAATCAGTAAGTTCTAGAAATACATGGAGGCCGCGGGAAGCGTGATGCTGCGCCAAAGGTTGCCACTTGTGCACAGACTCCATGCTGCCGGTGCAACAGCGCAACCATTGCACTTGTCACACGAGCGGGAACTTTAGCGCTTTAGCGCACCTCCGCGCTTCGCGCACGCTCCAAATCTCCCTGAAATTTACTGACGTAGGGGCTTTCGTTGACGCTCAAGGAGTCTGTAAATAAAACCAGCTCTTCTTCAATTAATAAAGTTAATTAGGATATTTGAGCTAATTATTCTACTAATGGTATAGTCCCGCCGTGACAACTAGCCTTCTATATTGTCTCCCTGGCGTGTAAATCCCGTGCACAGACTGGATTAGTATAGGTTTTATGGCGTTTTTAAATAAATCTATAAAGCCTAGAAACTAATGGACCTTTTGTAGAAATACGCGGTGCGCATGCGCGGAGTATTTCATGCGCCTGGGGTTCGAGAGTATCTAGTTCCAAACAATCCGCCATCTTGCATTTCTCGCCTTTGAGCGGTTTCGTTGTGTCGACCTCGGGGCGGAAGATTACGCACGATGGAGACAAAGGTGAGCTGGGGGGAGCCATATCTATAGGTCACATCGCCTCAATGGGTGAACAGGATGGTAGCTGACGTTTTGGGTGTGGAACGGGTGGGAGAGGCCTTGGGCGCGCGTTGTTTTTCAGTCACCTAGTCTCGAACCGATTCGCGTGTCTAGGTGGCAGCACATATTCGCCAAGAGGTCCATTGGCGGCGACCTTTACCTATAGCTCCAAATTCCTATTATGCAGGGTTTGGCAACCTAAGTCTCGCGAGGACGTTTCATGCGTCCCCCAGCACGACATCAAGAAGTAGACCCCCCCCCCCCCCCCCTCCCCCTGCCGCTTCCTCACACAGACTCAAGGACCACACGGCAGTTTTGACCAGCGTTGCAAGTGTGACCGAAAAAAAGTAACAAAATACGTTACTCGTTACTTGCAAATAAAAAGAACGCAAAAAAAAGAACGCGTTACCGTTCCCATTACGGATAAAAAGTAACGCGCGTTACTTTTACGTTAATTTTTATTTATGAATAAACACGTTTTAGTGTTTTGACGGTACAGGTATGCATAAGCGCCATGTTTCAAGAAACACTATGTTCATGAAGAAACTGAACATAATTAATTCATCTTTTCTACGGTTTCGCCCAAATACTCACAAAAAACGTAAAGAAAAGCGCAAAAAAAAAAACTAAAAAATTCACAAAGCCCTGGCGCCTAAAAACACGAAAAAAATTGTAGTGTAACTTTTTTTTAAGTCTTGGGTAGAAGTAACGAGTAACGTAAGTACGTTACCCGTTACTGTTAAAAAAAGAAGGAACGAGTCCATTACGACGTTACCGAAAAAAGTGAATCGTTACCAGTAACGCCGTTACTTGTAACGCTTTACCGCCATCCCTTGTTTCGAACTCAAATAGGGGGTCGTCCGGTACCCCATACTCGGGAAGAGAACATCTTCATTTCCTTTTTGCTTTTTTTCAAACCCCGAATTTCCAACGAAAAACAAACTCCGAAAAACACCCTCCGAATTTCACAAAAAAAAAAAGAACTCCGAAAACTGGGAATCCAATGTACAGATCACGTGACGTCATGTTACATTACATCAATTTTTTCATCAAATTTAGCGGGGAAAACGAATTGGTGATTATGTCACGTGATGACAGGTCACGTGGCAGTAATTTTCCAGGCAAATTTAGCGGGAAAACATAACCGGTGTCTAGGTCATGTGTCGCCAATTTTCCCGCTAAATTTAGCGGGGAAACTAAACTCATGCACAGTTCACGGGACGTTACGCCGCGTGACATCAATTTCCTCGCCAAATTTAGTGGAGAAACTGAATTGGTATATACAGGGTGTTTTTTTTTTTTTTTATCCTTACAGATTTGTTAAAAAAAGTCGATCAAGGTACACTTAAGCGGTTTGCGCAGGTGAGTTATACGGCCAGGGGGACATAGTATAGAGAGATAGTCGCTACTATCAGTTGACTGATTAAGTGAAAATTGTTCATTAACTTTTTAATGATTACAAATATAGTTTCAATTTGAAGCTTGCTGAGCAGCATCAAAAACCACTAAATCAACTCTTTTTAGAAGGATATAACGCCGGGGTAGAATTTTACGGCGTTCTGTAAAAACGCTCTATTTTGACGCGTTTCCAGATTTCGGTTTCTTATCGGAGCGCATCTATGCTCCCGCGGTCCTGTTCCCCAGTGGCTGAGACGCGCCACACACGTGCGCCCTACTTCCCTCCATTCTACGAGGGAGGCGAGGGGGTGGCTTCGCGCCGCGACCATTGGGGAGCAGGACCGCGGACGCAAAGATGCGCTCCGATAAGAAACCGAAATCCAGAAACGCGTTCAAATGGAGCGTTTTTACAAAACAACTTAAAATGCTGCTCCGGCTCTATATCCTTCTATAAAGAGTTTATTTAGTGGTTTTCGATGATGGTCAGCAAGTTTCTAATTGGAATTATATGTCTATTTGCAGTAATTAAAAAGTTAATTAGCAAATTTTACATAATTAGCCGACTAATAGTCGCGACTATCTTCCTATACCATGTCCTCTTGGCCGCATAACTCACCTGCGCATACCGCATTAATGTAGCTTTCACGGCTTTTTTTTAAAACAAATTTGTAAAGTAAAAAAACAAATCCGGTATAGTAGAGGCTGAGTCACTTGCAAACCCCACTCGAACTCGTTCGCGCACGTTTGCAATGTGCCTATAAAAATATTATTATGTGCGCCTGCTATCGTCCCCCCAATGCCTCTGTAAGTTTTATTTTCGACTTGCACGATTCTTTGAACGCAATTTGTTCTAGGTTTCCTCTGGCACCCATGTGTTCACTTGGTGATTTTAACCTATCCCTTATTGATTGGTCGGGAGAATTTCCTAATAGTTCTTGCAACTCTTCCCATTATAACAGGGGAATCGGTGGCCGTGTGAGCTCGCGTGCACCAGCTTGAAGCACGTTGAGTACAAGCTCGTGCTGCAGAACCCAGGCATCCTGGGTTCTGCAGCATCGTTGAACATCGTACCGGCGTGCGGTCGTGTACTCGTATTACTTCTGCATGGTGCACGTTAACTACCACAGGCTGGGGTTGTACCGCACTGGCTAAATTGCTCATCTAAAACTGAGACACCAGACATCCACTGAAGCAGACTAACTTCCGGCTGTATTAACATGCACACACACCGTTTTTTTTTTATTATATCGATTCCCTCAATTTTTGTACCGATTTGTTTTTTAAAAGAGTTGTTACCGAACCCACTCAGAATTTTGGCATACAACTCCTAATGTGCTAGATCTCATACTTACCACTGACTCTAATCTTGCTTTCTCAAGAACCTGTTTATCCGGTATTAATGATCATTACATTTTGCAGTTCAACTTGTATACGCCAGCGCGTGTTTTAAAAAAAAAAACACAAAATATTTTCTAGTCTACAATAAGGCAAATTTTGAAATGATAAATAATGGATGGGTTAGCTGGCCTCCTCGATGAGTATTTGCTTGTTTTTTCAAAACGTTTTGTTAGAACTAACTAGATTTGTTTAAAGGGGCGATGCAACGATTTTTGTATTTTGCGCAAATACCGCTTAAAACGGATCCCTGACGTTAATGACCTGTGAAATACCCGTTCGTTTTTCACCACACGCAATCGAAGTCGCAGAAACAAATAAAGAAAGATGAGCAGAGTTCACCCCCTCAACTCGCAGCCAGAACAAGCGGCCACGTGATCTGGAGCCGATTATATGCCGCCAATGTTGATCATAGCCATGCGCTGGGGTTGGCAATGCACACGACACGCGCCGAGCTCCAGACATAGTTATGGTTCGGCTGTTGTCGTCATTGCAGCGATTGGACACAGGACACTACCCGAATGCTTCTCGAGCTATCGATTATCACGGGCCCAAGTCGAGTGTCCACGCCATGCTCGGGTCCAATCTATGAGCCGCATATAAATATCGTCACTGGGCGGTACTGCTACCGCCCAGCTACGTCATCAGGTTTTGCGAAGGAGAGATTAAATGAAAACACTCGGTTTTGTCCTCGAAATTACAGCGCAACAAAGGAGTTTCTTGGTCAGTGGCGTTGCGTGCGAGTATCCTTGAGTCCCACTAGTGCCAGTAAGCTCGTGTAAAGTGAAAAAAAAAATTCCAATAAAATATTGTTGCACCGCCTCTTTAAGCAGAAGATAAACTCTCTAGTTACCTTATTCATTCCACGCAGGACTGATGTTTCTAACCTGTTGTGTCCTTGGTTTAATGTCAAACTTCAGCGTTTTTTTAACAAAAAGAAACGTTTTTTCCGCGCTGCTATATTGCCTGTTTTTTTTTTTTTAACGAACGTTGGGAGGCTTAAAAAACAGCCGCATATGCTTATAAGCTAGCCATTGACGAGTCCAAGCTGGTTTTGCTTAATTTGACGCTTCCTTCTAGTGCTATATAATATTACAAAGCAATTTTGGAATGTGGTAAACGGGTCAAAGAAAACTGATCTTACGCTTACTCGTGTTGTTGGTGTCAACATTCCGAAAGGCCAATGGGCTTTTATATTATGTCATGTTTTTCAACGTATCCAGATCATGTTTTTGTTTTTCCCTATAGATCCGCTTATTTTCGATTATGATGAAAGTATAAAACTTATCGATAATTTGAAAATATCTACCTCTTGTGGTGTTGACAATATTGCCCCTAAATTTGTAAAGCGTACTAAAACTTACATCTCAATATTTCTTTCTAAAATTTTTGAACAATCCCTTAGCATTGGTGTCTTACCAAAAGATTGAAAAATAGGGAAGGTGGCTCCGCTTCACAAAATCAGGTGACAAACGTAGTTCTCTTAACTATCGACCCATTTCCTTAACCAGCAATCCTTGTAAACTCTTAAAGCACATAATTTTGTCTCATCTCGTTAATATCTTTTTTTTTTAGTTTCGAATTCGTTCTTTTTTTAACTTCACAACATGGTTTTCGCAAATCACTGTCTTGCAAAACTCAACTTACAACTTTCACTGATGACCTACTTTCTATTTTTTACTGTGGATCCCGAGTTGACTGCATATTTATCGACTTATGCAAAGAGTTCGGCGAAGATTCTCACAAACTCCTACTTTTTAAACTTCGTAAACTTAAAATTGACGCCAATGTTGGGTCGTGGATTCAATGTTTTCTATGAACTGATCGTTCGCAGTTTGTTACTACGAATGAAGCTGATTCTTGTCTCAGCCCTGTTACTTCTGGTGTACCCCAAGGGTCCATTCTAGGGCCACTTTTATTTCTTATTTATATTAATGACCTACCAATGTGTGTATCCTCACCCATTAGTGTATTCGCCGACGACTGTGACCTACCGTAAAATTACTAACAAAGCTGATGCCGCACCTCTTCAAGGTGACCTTTGGCCGGTATCCGAATGGTGTAGCGTGTGAAAAATGTATCCTAATACTAACAAATGTAAAGCTATGAAAGTGTCTCGTGGAAACACGCATTACCATCTTACTCAATTTGTAACACTCCTCTGCAGTTTGTGTCTTCTTTTAAATATTTTGGTGCATATTACTTCTAACATGTCACTGAAAGCTTATATACTGCTCACATCATCGCCAATACTAACTGTATGCTTGAATATTTAAAAATAAACTTCTCTTCAGCCCCTTTGTCCTAAAAACTAATTTTATACAAAGCACTAGTTCGCTTAAAAATCGAGTATGCCGCAGCAATTTGAGGTCCCGCTCAAACAGAGCCCGTGAATAACATCGAAGCCACGCAACATCGTGCAGTTGCAGTACGTTTCATGGTCCGTAACTATCATGTCTTTTTTATGTATTTTTTACAACATTTATAATTCTAACAACTCACTGAAGGACTCACGTTTTCTCAAACCATCTTTTATTTTGCAGCGCGTCGATCATCACTTTAAAGTAGGCGTACCTCACTGCAAAACCTCAGCGGTCATTGACTTCTTCATTCCTAGAATGTCCTCTGCTTCGAACCACCTTCCCGCATCTTTAGTAAATATACCATCAATTGATTGATTTAGACTTATATTGATTAATCATTCTTGCTAAAACGTATTCGGCTGAACAATTTTTTACCTGCAGCTGTAGCACATTGTTGGCCTTTGTTTTTTATTTTGTGTTTTTTTTTTGTGTGCTTTCTTGTTTATACTGTTTTTACCCACACCCCTTTCTTATGCCCTTTGGGCCCTGAGTGCATTAAAATAAATAAATGTCACGTGACCCAAAGACGCCTGACATACTCGAGAGAGACGTCACTTCTGTGACCAAGTTCTTGTGACATAGGCTCGCAACCTTGCACTCCCTTTCAAGCGCGAAGATAGACGTAGTTCTACGCCAAAAAACGATACCTTGTGGAGCTTCAAACGGGTACTTCTGGTAATAGCCAGGTGCACGATACATGCAGGGACTCCGGAACCGGGGGGGGGGGGGGGGGGGGGCAATGGGGGCTTGAGCCCCCGCTGTCATTTTCCAGGGGGTGCTGTTCAATATGCTGAGCCCCCGTGCATTTAGCTCAAGGCCTCCCTCTCTCCCAGGGCCGAATTAAGGTACGGGCTGAGGGGGCTGCAGCCCAGGGCCCCGGGGGGCCCCGTGCTGGTCCCTTGGAAGTTTGAAAGAACAATGCTGATCGGTTTTAGTTTAGAATAGCTCAGACCTAAAAGTGGAACAAAACTCAGAGGAGCCTCTGGGCCCGAACTTTCTGACGTCGAGCCATCCTTTTTTTTTTTTTTTTTTTCATCTGGAAAACAGGGATGCCACAAAGTTACCCTCTTTAGACGAGCTGGTGTTTGTGAGCTCGTTGTAAAAACTGTGCTAGAGCAACAAAATGTAAGCGTTGCCTCCCACCCTCTTTGTCGGAGGGAGCAAGACTGTCGACGCTGGTGGTCCCTTTGAGGTCTCTTCTGATTGAAACCAGACGGAAAGGACGGCCACGGAGTCCTGTATTGTACTGGGGCACCCTCGACGCGTTGTACGGACAACAGTGGGTTGGAAGGAAAGCAAGTGTTGCCGAAGGCTTCACGAGCATCATACATGCTACACTTTATTTTTCTTAAATATATTTTTGGTCTTTTAGTGTAGTTCCATATGGAAAGCTTCCTCCGAAATGACAAGTTTAAATCACGCAAAAAGAAATATAGGTGAACCTCCCGAAGCATTCCTTTCTAACCACTACAAGTGTTTCCAAAAGCCGGCTCATTGAGATGTCCCCCAAAAGGTTTCGAGAGGCAGTGACTGCAAGCAACTGCTCTGGAGCCCGTGTCTGATCTGCCAGTGCGAGACACCTTTTCTGCCGTCGAGTGATATGACGCTGCAATTGTTTTTCGAGCCTCTGAGGTATGACTTTTTATTCTTAGCTTAGAGCAGGGGTGGCCAAGCTGCTGCTCTTTGCGTGTTAAAGTGCGGCTCGTGGCTTCATAGTACACCTCCTCCCTCCCCCCCCCCCCCCCCTTTCCCGCCTGCCTCCCGGCCTCATGAGCGCTTCCTCAAGAAGAGCAAAGGAACGAGTTTTAAATCGAGACAGGTTGCGGTTTGGTCCTGTGCTACCACTACCATACGTACGTACAGTTGAACTGCTTTTGACTTGGATAGATCTAAAGTAGTTCAAGGTTCGTTTAATGTTTTAAAAGAAAGTTTGGACCGCCCCCCCCCCTTTTTTTTTGCCTTTTTTTAGGTGGTTTTTGGAAGTTAGTGATTTTGTTTGCGGCTTTTAGGCCGGGTCAGCCTGGCCACCCCTGGCTTAGAGTAATACGTCTAAACGGCTGCGAAGCTCTAAAGTTTGTGAACTTAGAAGAAACGAGACCATTTCCAAAACTAATTGAAACATTTTACCCTTAACCGCTCATTCACACTGGAAGCGGATCCGCGTTCGCAAAGCGGTTGCGAACGCGGTTGTATAAAGATCCAGTACAATTGCACGCGCACTCGATGTACATCGAGTGCGCGGTGCAATTGTACTGGATCTTTATACAACCGCGTTCGCAACCGCTTTGCGGACGCGGATCCGCTTCCAGTGTGAATGAGCGGTAAAACAGACAGCATGTAGGAGAGGAATTTGAAAATACCTCCTTGATCTTCATGAGAGATGCCCGTGAATGTGCCCAAAATGACAGTTATTGCTATATTACAATTGCATTCATTCTTAATTGTTTCT
This sequence comes from Ixodes persulcatus, assembly GCA_013358835.2. Taxonomy (NCBI): domain Eukaryota; kingdom Metazoa; phylum Arthropoda; class Arachnida; order Ixodida; family Ixodidae; genus Ixodes; species Ixodes persulcatus. The sequence goes on from JABSTQ010010676.1 coordinate 8,920, forward strand.
TTTACTATCTGCATGCAGAAGTCTGTCAGTTTGGGACACGATAGTCAGTTATTAGAAGAGGGTGGACGAGGCGGTTTGAGCCCTAAATACTTTAACCACCAAGATTACTTTGTTGTATATTTTGCTTTATTGTTCAAGTCCCCATATGTAAGATGGGAGTAAATAAAGGAATTGTCCTAGTCTGAATGTATTGACACACCGTATACAGGTAGGGATAATAAACCTTGTATAAATAGTAAAGTGTTTGTGATGGTTGTTTTTTCAATTTAAATTTTGTTCACTCCCCCCCTTTTTTTATTTCGACCTCAAGCCTCCCCCCCCCCCCCCCCCCCCTCTCCCCCATGATAGAATACACTTCCGGGGTCGCTGGATACATGTGTAGTTTCCTCTCATTTAAAATGGCGCTTCCATTTGTTAAATACGAAACGGTGTGCAGCGCGAATCAGAAAGCGTATTTGTTTTACTGCACTCTGCAATTTTGAGTGTTTGTTGCGTAAAACCTGCCGTAGTTGAGTTTGAAAACTTCTCCTAGAAATGCAGCTAGATTTTTTGAAAATGCAGTGCTCTCCAAACTATGAGACAAAAAATTAAATAATTTTTTGAGTGCGCGTTTATTGACGGACTTGTAATGAAAATTAAACTTGTGTCAATGTATCGGGGATTAGGATTAGAAGTAATTGTTATCCGTTACTCGGAGCTTCTCGCTTATATTGATTTGAGAGCCATTTACGGCTTAGTTACTTCGAAGCTGATTGGAGGCCACATTTGTTTTTTGTAGAAGCATTGAAAAGGTTGACATGTCTGTATACTAGAACCAAGAAGGTAATAAGATGAAACTTACCGACGCTGGTGGGGTGTCCCCAGCCAACGACAGAAGCCCGGCGACCGGTCACGTTCCTTTTGCTGATCTCTCCAAAGGGCAGGCATACGGGCCTCACAAACTCGCTGAAGGGTACCTCTTTACTCAGCTCTAGCAGGGCCACGTCGTTGTTGTACGTGCGTACATTGAAGTTGGGATGTCTGTGAATTGCCTTAACGTCCACGTTAATCGCCCGAGTGTCGTCACCCGTCGAGTGCAGGTCGACGACGCCCAGACGCACGCTGAGCAGTCCCGCCGGAGGCCTGCAGAGAAATAAGCAAGCTATCATACACGAATCGATAGACGGCTTATGCGAGAGATTTTGGTTGTTACTTTTCCTCTATGTTCAATGACAATAGCCACTCCATCGCTGGAATGAGTCGTCTTGTTCTCTGCCGAACATACGAGTTTTATCCAGCTCTGTTTCTCCGTTTGTCCGTAGGCGTCGATTGTGGTGCCTCAAAGGCGTCTTCGACTATAGTTGGTGACAGGCTAAGATTTCTGAAGAAGCTGCTCCCACCTGTTTCCGTTTTAGCAGAGCGAAGTCTGGAGAGGAGGTCTCCGCCTCTTCTACAGCGTTCGCTCTGCTAAACTGGAAACTGTTGGGAGGAACATCCCCTGAACTCGTACCTTTAGCCGACTATAGTGTGTTTACCGCGTCCAATAAAGCGCATGGTCTCTTGATTTTCGCATGATGAAGTCGCAGAGGAAGCCTGTTGTTGCCGGCTGCGATCCTGTTGTTGTCGGAGTTGCGGTGGTGGATGCGGCAGAATTTAGATATTTGGGGATCGACCCCCCCCCCCCCCCCCCTGCCCATTTCGATCTGGATGAGCATCGTACCGGCGTGCGGTCGTGTATCGCTACTGCGTGATTCACGTTGAAGACCCTATAGGCTAGCGGTTCTACTGCGCTGGCTAAATTGCTCATCTACAGCTGAGAGACAAGTCGCCCATTGAGGCAGACTTTCTTTGTTCAGGCTGTTTAAACATGCACACACTGCCCTCCACAAAAAATTCGACTGCCACACTCTAAGAAAAAAGGAAAAAGAAAAAAAGGTAGCAACTGCTTGTTTTCCTCACTTCTACTGACGCGGCCCCGAGCGGATACGAGAAAAAGGGAGGAACGAGCTTTTTTCTCCTTCTCCAGGCAGACGGGAAGAGATTTCCGCCTTCCCGCTCCATCTTCTTTCTGTTTCGTTTATCGAGCACGTCGCGCGCGTTGTTTGATAAACGTAACTAGGTTCAGCGGCAGCGAAGGCCGCCTTTAATTCCGTCTCTCAGTCCAAACATGCATGGCATCTCGGTTGCATTGACGTTTTTACCGCTAATTTTGACAAACGAGCGAAACGAAGCCGTTAGAAACAGCGAAGTTTCTGAGCAGTGCCAGCGGCGCTACGTACACTGCGCTAAGATAGCAGTCTCCGGATTGCGGAACGACTTGTCCACGTTGACGACGTTATGAAAACTGCGTCCAAAACAGATAGGTTTGGCTGCCGGGTTCCTCTATGTCTTTTGTCCTGAGTTCGGTTCTGTTTCCTGATGCAGAGCGCCAACCGACAATCGACGGGGTTTTGTGCTTCCGCGTACCAGCAACATAGTAACAACATCCCGATGGCAGTGTTGTGTGTTGTAAACGGAGACTGGAATTGTCGCCGATTCGAACGTGTGTTCGCGTATCAGTAGTGTAATAGCATGATGATATGACGTAAATTGTCACTGGTTGACACTTTGCTTTACATTGAAGAGTTTAACACCGCTTGAGGGATTAGAGTGCAATCAATCGACCTGCGGATAGTCATGTGGAACGCTGGTCAGGGCTGTCCCTGGACACTAGACTGTCCTCTGGGATGTCCTGTTGTCTCCTCTACGAGAGCTAGCAATTACGCTCTGGGGGAAGGACTAAACAAGCTTGAAATATTACGGAAATGATGTATATTTAGGAGTTACAGCTCGGAATTCTAGTAGTAAAGGGAATGGTTGGTAAAAACGACAAAACAAGCGATCCTTTATATTGCCGTTTAAATATACTACGGTTCTTGTAGAGTGGGGCGCTGGGATGGGCGCAAGAGGTTCTCGAGCTCACCACGGCATAGCTCCGTACACAACACCTGCCGTAAGTAGCGGCTTTGGCTGCATTCATGTATGTCGAAAAGCGATTTTTCTGCCCGTGAAGCATCGCTTCCAGCTAAGCAAATGCCCCCTCAACAGAGTTTAATTCAAGACGACAATTGCAGCCTTACGGGAAAAGCGCAAAAACAAAAACAAATACTGTAATAAGAAAACTGCCGTACTTCGAGCTATTCTACGACGTGCCTTGCGGGGAAGCAAACACATGGCTTGGAACAGGATCCAGACATTTCGGTGTAGGACGTCTCGGTGCAGGGCGTTTCGGTACGGTGTTTTCGGTACGGTCTTTTCGGTGCACGGACATTTCGGTGCACGGACATTTCGGTGTAAATATGTGCCGTGAATTATTTCTAGGATTACAATTGAATTTTTATATCTGTAACTGTATTTTACTTTTTTTAACAGCTTGCAACCTCTCCAATGTGAGCAACTCTCAATTTAAAGCAACGTTCTCGGCTCACTGTTTTTTTTTTTCTGCTTGTGGCCAGAGAACTTTAAGAACTACAAAGTAGCACAAAACGTATATTTTTTTATTATCATTAACAGTGCGAACCAGAACCATGGCTGAGTTGAGAACAAGGCAATGATCAAGCCTTTGCAATGAAAAAGCAGAGTTACTCGCCAAATATTTGGAGCCAGTAGTTCGATGAAACCATATTGCAAATACGGTTCTCTAGAGTTCATTCTCTAAAACGCAACACCAGCCAAACTCACACAAACTACATTCACTATATGTATAAACCATATATATATAGATCTAATTTTGCATGTCCTTGTGGGGGACCCGGTCAACTCGCGGAAAGACAATCTAGCGAAGAATACTCGAATGCCAACATTTCAATACAGTAAGCCGTATGGACATTGGACAATTTGAGAAACGGGAAACTCGTTGGAAAGGACAACCTGCCCCATCGCAATTTGTTGGGCTTGCAGGGGTAGAGTTCGAAATGACATTTTTCTTTCATTACTGGCTCTCTTTTCGTTTATTCATCAAGTTTCTTTTGTTTTCAACTTGTCTGGAGGGTCCGACAGAGTCGACACTGCATACAGACCTGTACAAAGAGAATTAAAATTGATGCGTACGTATGACTGGTCCCACGAGGACGTAGCTTCTGCCACTCAGCTTAGGGGTGAACGGAGTATATAGGAGTGGTTGCCGGACAGAATCCTGCTTCAGCCTTTGAAAGCTGCATAAAACACGCTTGCTTCCTGCGTGTGGGGTTCTTGCTTGTTAGCGACTGGAAATAAGAACGATTCCCAACGTATGTCGAATTCCACTGCTCGTTTTGAAGCGCGCCTGGATCGACTTTTCTGGAGCGTGCCTATTTCACTGGGCGATCAGGATCAAGGTGGACATCTTCTACTCGTCAGTTTAGATCAGCTTCCAATCCAGATCTCGATCCGGATCCGAGAAAAGTCGCTCCGCCGAGTTCGGCGGATGCGACCAGGACGCGGCCTGGCCAGTCCTCTGCGCGCACACGTGACTTCCTTTCTCGCCGGGCATCTCGCCTCGGAAGCAGTGGCGTAACTAGGGGGGGGGGGGGGGGGGGGGGGCAGGGGGGTACAAGTGCCTCGGGCGCCACTTGGGAGGGGGCGCCGAGCCGAGTCCACCCAACATGTGCCCTATGGAAAAAAAAACGGCAGCGGGGCTATACGCGAGGGGCGCGAAATTTCATTTGCCATGGGCTATGAGGGGCGCGAAATTTCATTTGCCATGGGCGCCGTCATATCTAGTTACGCCACTGCTCGGAAGAATTCGTAATGATCGCTCACGAAGTGCCGTCCGCTTTGCTGCTGCTGCTGCTTGGTGACAGATTGTCGTCAAGTTGCTGGAGCAGCTAATCTTGCAGCAGCGGCTCGAGTAGCAGCGACGACGAGGATCGCTTGCATGTCGCGCATGAATTCGACTGCCTTTTCTGACCTCCGCAGAAGAGGCCGGATATCTAGACGTATACTTGGACACCGTTCACGAGTATTCGGATGAAGAGGCAAGTGGACTATGCCGATGCACATCGCCTATCGACACGCATCTTTCACATCATGCTTAAGTTCGCTCTCGCGTTGAACACGTGATGTTAGCGCTGCTAGTGCGAAAACATTTGCTTCGAGACCCAGGACCGCGGGAAGGTGAATGACGGGAAGGCATCCGCCGATCCTAGGGGAGGGGTCATGTTCCATTGGGGATCCGGAGGTGGAGCAACTCCATTTGGATCGCGTGCCCCATCTCGAATCTGGTCGACTGATCCCGGCTCGCTCCAAAACGACCAATGGAATTCGCCATTAGTGAGTAGAAAACGGTATATTTCTAAGTCACAAACGTCGAAAGACAACTGCTATTGAAACTCGTCAAAACGTTAATGACCAGACCACAACCACAAAAAATCAATAAACGGGGAACTCCTCATTCGTCTATGTGCATTTCTGCCACCCAAAATTTGGAATAAAAGTAAAATTAAAATTAATTGATTACTTCAGTATAAGTTTTTCAACCTCTTTTGTGAGGCAACTTTTTTTAGACAAAACTTTAAATCATTTTTTTTAAATCTCATATTTTGATTGTTTATGCACCGAAAATATCCGTGCACTGAAAAGTCTGTGTACCAAAATGTCCACGCACCGAAAAGTTCCACACCGAAAAGTCCGTCCACCGAAAAGTCCATGCACCGAAATGTCCGTGCACCGAAATATCCGTGCACCAAAAAGTCCGTGCACCGAAATGTCCGGTTGCACCGAAAAGTCCGTGCACCGAGAAGACCGCACCGAAAAGTCCGTGCACCGAAACGCCCTACACCGAAACGCCATACACCGAAAAGTCTTAAACCCCTTGGAACCGCAGTGGAGCGGCTTGTTTTGTCGGAGCAAATATTATCAGCATGAGCGTTCACATTTTACTAAGAGATTTATCCTCTGAGCCGTTCAAAACACCTTCGTAGGTATTTTGAAATACATTACTGAGACAAAGCAACGTGTTGGAAATATTATTTATTGCTTAGGTGGCCATCGAAAAAATCTCTAATTTCAAAACGACGAGTATAAAAGGCAGAAGCGCTGAGGTCGGAATTAATAACTGAGGTAGTGTACGTTGACGTTGATTTTTGTATTTTTTTGTAGGAGCTCGTATCTGTTCAGCTGATGCTTGTGTATGTATAGATGTGTGTTTGAAGAAGGTGCCCCAAGCGCAATGGTGGCGTGAGCAAACAAATATTTTTGTGATCCATGAATTTGGCGGTGCCTATAGTAGGTTACAAGTCAAGAAGGTAGCGGCAAATGCCCCTCAAAGGGAATCATATATCCCTCCGCCACCTCCGCATCCACGCGCGAAGAGGGTCATGCCTTTCTGTACATATTTGATTTATCTCTTGACTTTGACTTAGCATTGTGGAAGCCACGAACGAGAGGGAGATTAAGTCTTCCCCCTTCCGATGGAAACAAAGACGACTTTCGAGGATTAGCTTCCCCCTCCGATTGACACAAAGGCTGCTTTCAGGGGCTCGGTTCCTTCTCCGATGAATACAAAGGTCGCTTTCTTAAAAAGTGGGGGTCGGAGACAAGTTGCACCACTCTGTGGCCATTATCTATCCATTGAAGCGGAACAAGGAGCGTTTCCAGTGAACTCTTCTTTCGATTGCGGAGGGATTTGAAACCGGCGCACCACGCTTCTGGGAGGAGCTTCTCCTACCTTCTTAACTTGTAACCGACTATAGACCTTTCCAAAAAAAGAGTGTGTGGCCGGTGCCATCTTGAGTGTTCGTGCGTATGGCGCGTGCTTTGCTCGCTTCCCGAAGCGACGAACACGCACGTGCTGGGCTGTGAAGATCGCACGCTGGACTGTGATTTTGTAAACATCGGAAATGTCTATATAGCGCTAGAGTGCCTTCAATTCATACACACGCGCGCTTTTGCTTGAGTGGTGACATCTCAGCCATTTTCACGCCCAATCGTTTTTTTATGCATTTTGAAGTGCGCGCAATACGGTGTCACTCAGCTCGAGAGCGCAGCTTTGATTAATGCATAGACGCCATTTTATCGCCCAAGTCACGCACCGAGCGCGCGAGAGCGTCACGCGCTGGCACATTCAGTGCAACAATAGATGTCTTCACCCTGAGACAGACAGACATGTAGGCACCCTACCCAGAGCCGTTTATTGAGAGAGTTTGGCCATACATTGGTTTGAATAGGCGAGCATCTCGGGCCAACCACAGGCCGCGAAACAGCCCCTAGCGGTGGTCGCGTGCTCTAAATTTGTGCCACGACTATACTTCGTTTCACCTTATTGTCGAGCGAAGGCAAAACTGGAAGCGCGAGCACGGAAGCTCCGTGCGTTCAGGCTTTGCTCGAGCGCGCGAGCTGGGGAGAAATGCAAAAAGCGCTGGTCTCGTGCTTCTAGCTTTGGCTTCGCTAGCAGGTAAAGTGAAACGAAGTATAATTTGAGCCGTGCCGAGCGGAACTCCGCGTCTCAAGACGCTCGCGCACCCCACCCTTTGCACTGCTTTCTTTCAGCCAGTCTCAGGACGCTGTTCTAGCAGTGCAGACAAAGGCATGGGCACGAGCGCGTGGCTTTGGAAAGTGCCTCATATGCACGAGGTCTCGTACAAACAATAGCGTTTCGCTGAGCTAGGCTCACGCGCCTGTGCCTTTGTCTTCACTGTCGACATTTGTGAGATGGAGTAGAGGTCTCCTGATTGGTCGACGCTGTGTCACAAATTTAGTTTACGCTCTAAGCGTGGGGGGAATATTCGGCGCTGGCGGCGGCCTTTGCTCCGCCTATTGTCCAAACTCTCCTAATATACGGCTCTGACCCTACCTAGCGCCAGAGCCGTGTATTGGGAGAGTTTGGCCAATAGGCGGAGCAAAGGCCGCCGCCAGCGCCGAATATTCCCCCCACGCTTAGAGCGTAAACTAAATTTGTGACACAGCGTCGACCAATCAGGAGACCTCTACTCCATCTCACAAATGTCTGCAGTGAAGACAAAGGCGCAGGCGCGTGAGCCTAGCTCAGCGAAACGCTTTTGTTTGTACGAGACCTCGTGCATAGGAGGCACTTTCCAAAGCCACGCGCTCGTGCCCATGCCTTTGTCTGCACTGCTAGAACAGCGCCCTGAGACTGGCTGAAAGAAAACAGTGCAAAGGGTGGGGTGCGCGAGCGTCTTGAGACGCGGAGTTCCGCTCGGCACGGCTCAAATTATACTTCGTTTCACTTTATCTGCGAGCGAAGCCAAAGCTAGAAGCGCGAGACCAGCGCTTTTTGCATTTCTCCCCAGCTCGCGCGCTCGAGCAAAGCCTGAACGCATGGAGCTTCCGTGCTCGCGCTTCCAGTTTTGCCTTCGCTCGCACATAAGGTGAAACGAAGTATACATAGGTTGCACTGACGTAATTTGGTACTCCTTTCTGGTGGCCGAACTTCCTCGACCGTAGCTTTTACTGTGCATATTCTACGAGCAGTACACGAGCGTCGCGAGCGAGCGAAAACGAGTGAGCGCAGCTTCATTATACTTCGTTTCACTTTATCTGCGAGCGAAGCCAAAGCTAGAAGCGCGAGACCAGCGCTTTTTGCGTTTCTGCCCAGCTCGCGCGCTCGAGCAAAGCCTGAAGGCACGGAGCTTTCGTGCTCGCGCTTCCAGCTTTGCCTTAGCTCGCACATAAGGTGGTGTTGGCCACCAGAAAGGAGGAAGGATATGACGTCACGTGCAACCCATGTATAGTCGTGTCAGATATTTAGATCACACGACCACCGCTAGGGGCTGTTTCGCGGCCTGTGGTTGGCCCCTAGATGCTCGCCTATTCAAACCAATGTATGGCCAAACTCTCTCAATAGACCTTTCCAATGTTTACAAAATCACAGTCCAGCGTGCGATCTTCACAGCCCAGCACGTGCGTGTTCGTCGCTTCACAAAGCGAGCAAAGCACGCGCCATACGCACGAACGCTCAAAATGGCACCGGCCACAAGCTCGTTTTTGGAAAGGTCTATAAACGGCTCTGCCTAGCGCCACCTAGCCCTGCCTCTGGTGGCGATCGATTTAACCTTCTTTCATTTTTCGCGATATTCTCTGGTTACCGTGCGATAACTTGCCAAGAGGCTGCTTCAAATTTGCTTTTTTGAGTGCGGCTTCCGGTTTCGCGAATGGATTACCTCTCCTCCGTGATGTGCGGTGCTGACGAAGGAATGGTGGCTCGAGGAATTCGGAACTCTAACGCCCTATAGGTGGCGGGGCGGTAGTTCCAAGATGGCGGAAAAGACGGGGATAGATTCTCGAGGGTTTCCCGTACGCCTGCTCCCTGACGCTGTTCAGCGCGCTAAAAATGATTTATTTGTCTACAAATGCGAAGCGGTTAGAGAGGGATAATATTACAGGTGACGGAGATGCTGATGCACATTAGGAAAACGAGCATGCTGTTATTTAAAGGTTGCAGAAACCTCAAAGTGCGAAGCTTTTTTTGTGGGCGAGCCCGTTTTAGGCACCGGCCACGTTACTGTTTGTGGCAGAATATTTTTGAGGGTGATGAAGATATGTTAGCGCTTTGCCTGGCCATTAGTGCTCTAATAAGAGAGCCGCGAACGGTGACCGTCAAGCTTCGGAAGAGCAGCGTTCACAGTATTGGTGTCTTCGCGTCACAGCCTCACACACAACTCGCTGCTCACCGTCTCGGTTTTAGTGTATCGCAACACGTAATGAAACTGCTCTATGGTTATTGATAGAAAGTTTGTTACCGCAGGCTATCGTGCGTTGTAGCATTACAACCACAAGGCTCGCGCTGCGCCTTTGACGCACAATTTTCAGTGCGCGCCAGGAGCGTTGCCGTGCTCATCACTCTAAAAAAAGAAAAGAAAAAGTTGTAGTCCTTAGATTCCTTGTCACATGTACGACACTCCAAAATTGAGTTCGCCGTGCAGCCCGCTGACGTCAAACTGACGGCCCCAACTTTTACGAGACGCTTGATGACGGCGCAATATAAGATATTAAACAGCTAAAGTACGCATCAAAGAGTACTGAAAAAAAAAAAACACCGAGGTTTCGCAGTATAAAGCAACAAAAAAAAAACAATTATTTTTTTACAGTCATTTACACTTACTTAAGCTATTTTAATAAGTTGCACAACTCGGCTATCAAGCCGCTCGTGAAAGTTGGTAGCGCCGGTTGAACTTCAGTGCGCTGTACGCCCAACTGAAGTTTAGAGGTGTCGTACGCTATGCGAAAACTGCCTATTAACATGATTGGCGTGTTTAGGGGTTTTATTTATTGCTCTATCAAAAATAAATATTTTAATATATCGTACATTATTTTGTACCGTGTTATTTGCAACATTGCGGTTTTTAATTTGCACCGAACCTCAGCGCACTGAACGTAGTAACTTAATGAAACTTTTCTTTTCTAAAATTTCGCTTTATTTTAAAAGTTATAGGCAAATTAGAATGACAAAAACAAGCAAAAAATAACCTCCTTCATGACGTCGTAGGTCCTGGCTTGAGTGGCCGTGAACTAGATGAGGGGTAGTGAGCTCATCGAGCGTTCACGGCTGCCGCACTCCGTGTCGACGTCTCGAGAGGGCGCCACTAAAGCATGTGTTGGATAGGAAGTATGAAGCGGGCGGCCAGGGCGGCTCGCATTGCATTTGCTGCGCGATTAAAGACTAATTCTTCATAACACTTCCTTGGCCACAAACCACAGCAAACACGGGTAAAGATCAGTTCAGAACGGGAGCCACTTCGCGCTGCCATGCCGCCAAATGGCCAAATCGCCAACCAAGCCCGCGCCGAAGGCCTTCGGAACGCTCGGAACCGGTCGGACCCTCGAGCCGGTAAACGATCGCAGCGCCGCCGCGTACATCTGGGACCTTTCTACGCTCGCCGTTCGTCGGGGCCTCATCCCACTAGCCCTTTCTGGTATGCGCCGTTTTTTCCGCCGCTTGGTGGCGGCTATGTCGACGGGTCATTTCTTGTTTCCGTACTTTATAAACTGCATTTGTTTCTTTTCTGATCTAAAATACTGAACAAAAACTAGGTTCATACATAATTGAAACGGTTCGCGACACTTATATTTTGTATCTCGACTAAAAAAAAAAAAAAGCTTTCAGCGGCTCTGACCAGTAGTAAGCCCAGGACCAAAGACGTCACATTTCGCGCCCTTTCGGCAAAGCAGGTCGCCCTCGTAGGTGGAGGAGGTTTCCGCCTCGTCCGGTTAAAATATGACGCACTGATATTTAATTACTCTCTCCGTGCCCGCTGGCTTGCCCGAACCCCAAAAGACGTGGAAACCGCAAAAAAGGCAGGCGCTTAAATATGATTGCAGGGCCCCTTTAAAATGCTTCGAGCATTTCTTTATTTGCTTTGTAATTACCTGAAAGCAAGTACGCGTATCTTATCTTTTAAAAGTGCTTGGAATAAATGGACATGTTCCTTGTAACGGCCTTAAAACGCGAACCCATTCCCGATTTGTATTGCTCGACATACCGTTGCGCGACGAGTTTTCTCCTACTTATGGCAAAGAATAAACTTTCCGTAGACCTTACTATAGAGTTATTAGGGAGTTTTCGTAGATCGTTTTCGCCGTCCCGCAACGCCCTCCGCAATCCGCTGCGATACCCGGAACTCTACAGTCAAGGTTATCGGCGCGCAGGTGCAGTAGCAACTTCTCCGTTGCGGAGGGCTTAGCGGAGGGGAAAACGCGGTCTACGAAAACTCCCTATTAGGGAGTTTTCGTAGACCGCGTTTCCCCCTTCGCTAAGCCCTCCGCAACGAAGTACCCTACTGCGCCGGCGCGCCCATGGCCTTGACTGTAGAGTTCCGGCTAGCGTAGCTGGTTGCGGAGAGCGTTGCGGGACAGCGGAAACGATCTACGAAAACTCCCTATTCATTATTAGCGGGAGCGTTTTCCGTCACGTTGAGCACAGATTGAGCTGGCGGCCATGCACAAGACCAGAAATCCGCAGCGTATGCGATACACGAAAAGTCCCTAATGGAATTAGACATCCCGGTCCTTCGTGCAAGGCTGTTGCAAGGCTGAGCACAAGAATTCCTTTTTTAACGCGCTCACTTTTTTCGTTAAAACGGCTTGACGCATCAAGGCCGATAGTCCCTGCCACCGTTTCCGCGCAGCCGCTGCCGCTGCCGTCCCCGCTCCTCCGTTCGTCCCCGGGAGGGCGAGCGGCGCGCTGGAGTTGCGAATAGCAAGGGTAAGACGTAAAGTGGCGCGAAGTGGCTAGGCATTGGTTGTTTCCGTTTAACATCGCAGTGCTGACAGCGAGAAGACCGACTGCTTTCGAAATGAAAGTTTCTTTACCTGCGCGGGAAGCTGACTGCGGCAATAAATACAGTTCAAAGGTCGTGTTACGCATTTATTTTCTGCTCCTCTCGCCCCGGAAAATACCGTATTTTCCGGGCTATTAGCGGCGAGATGTTTTGGTGGCGCCCTCCTGTGGTTCCCCCTTGTGACGTCATTACCTTGCAAACAACAAGTTCGATGGTGTTTGTTATTAGCATGGTGGAAGCTTGAAATCATTGCGCTCTCAAAGGAACACTGCCAACACCGTCAAAATTAAAGATCTTTCATTACTCTTATTTCCGTCGATGATAAATCCCCTTTCCGACGTCACAGTCAGCGTTCGGCCAATCGTGGAAGGCCGACCACAGCGACGCTTTCGGTCGCGCACGGGGCTTGTTTCGGTGGCGCCCTCGTTCGGTTACCTTTCGTGACGTCATTACCTTGTGAATAACAATTTCGGTGGTGTTTGTAAGGGGCATGCTGGAAGCCTGAAACCATAGCGCTCTAGGGTGCCTTCAAGTGCGCTTTGCTTACCGCCGAATTCAGAAACCTCACTCAAACTACACTCACACTTAAGGGCCCCTCCACTTCCTCGAGGAAGGCGCGAGGGCCGGCGCTGGCCAATCGCGACGGCGGGTCCGTCCTCGCGATTGGCCAGCGCCGGCCCTCGCGCCTTCCTCGAGGAAGTGGAGGGGCCCTTAAGTGTGAGTGTAGTTTGAGTGAGGTTTCTGAATTCGGCGGTTAGGGTGGAGACATCTGGCCATTTTGTCCCACACTTTTATTTTTATTTTTTGTTCAGAAGCGCGTGAAAGAGCGTGTCCATTCCCGCGTTTGCGGCGCTGACTGTGCTATGGCGACATTTTGTTTTCGTCGATTTCTTTGTATTTTACCCGTGAGCGCGTGCTGTCGGCATCGGGTATTACAAAGGGTGGCATCACCCTAAACAGAAAGACATTGAGGCACCCTAATAGCGCTCTCAAAGCAACACTGCCAACAGCCTCAAAATTGAAGTTCTTACATTCCTCTTATTTCCGTCGATGAGATATCCTTTGCTGACGTCATAGTCAGCATTCGGCCAATTGTGGTGGGCCGACCACAGCGACGCTTTCGTTCGCGCACGTCGCCAATACATGTTTAAAATTTTAAACTTTAGGCTGTGTGGACTATCTACGCGTGCGGATTATACAGGAATTTCGTTTTTCAAGATCGTTCATTATGACCAGACGTGACGAATTTTGCGAATGAGAGAGTATGTTAATGATGATTTATGTATAATAGAAGCTTCTTTGTGAGCTAAGAAAGCAGACATTTCTCAAGGTGTGCCGTGTATGAGAAGATTTCCGTGTAGACTAAGCACCAAATGCGGACTATGCACGGCGTGCGGACTATGCACCGTGTGCGGTATATATAAGCAAAAAGTTTTATTTTTGACCGTAAATTGGGACTATACACGAACTCATCTCTGTTGCGTCACGGCGCGGTGGTGGCGCGTCGGTCGCACTTCCGGTCTGGGGCTGTGGGCGGAAGCGCCCATGCAAGACGTGTATTCCTGCGTTGTTTTGAAAGGAACCAGATAAAAACCTGCCTTCTTGTCAAAATACCGCGATTTTGGCTATACCGAAAGAGTCGAGAAAGGTTTGAAGGTCAGTTTTCATGTGCTCGGTTCGTCCGAGAACGTGGATATGTGCCGTGAAAAGGGAAAACCAGACGCCGCCTGACCACGATTGCTTGGGCAGGAAGCAGTTTGGGTTAAATTCACGGATACTTGTGGTCATCAGATTTATTTGGTTTGTCCCAACATGAACGCCGGAAAACCGTCAAGTTGTACTGACCACCTGCGAACTACGTTCAGTTCAATCGGCCGCCTGATCGTTCGAACTGTCGTCTGCTCTTTCAAACGTTTCTGCTTGTCGTCTGCTCTTTTACACGACACCGGCCCGTAGACCAAACGTGGGTCCGGTACTTGCGATAAGAAGTAAGTGCAGGACTCAAAAGACATAAGTTTGAAGGTTGGTAAGCAGGCTTGACTTAAACAGTAGATACAAGGAGATGTTGATCATTGTTACCAGTGGCCATCACCGACTTGTTATGCCTGATGCACTTGGTCCGATTCTGCTTGCGATTTTCAGTATCGACGTCGACCATCTCAGCTACGGTTCACGCTTTTGCAGCCCGAGCGACGTCGCTACTGAAAATTACGAGGGATATCTCATCATATGAATCAGGCTTTAGCGTACATTCTACGGCGTCCACGCGGAATGAATCGCCGCATGTCAGATTATTCACGCGAAGTTTTGCGGTGTAACGAGCCTCGTTAATTTCGCTGACGCCGCTCATGTAGTCGGACATTGCCAGGAAGACGTAGAATCAACAATTCGAAAGCGATAAACGGCAGGGGGACTCACACTGACGCCGACAACATCGCATTGCAATGGTTTGTTTATGGGCGACGGCGAGCTTCTTGACCACAACCCCATCGCGCATGCGCGGCGCCGGTGGCGTCCGCTAGGGGCGCTCCGGGCGCTCCGGTTTGTTTGTAAACATGAGTTGGTATATACACGAACTCAACTCTGTTACGTTAAACCGCGGTAATGGCGCGTCGGGCGCACTTACGGTCTGGGCAACACCTCCTAGACAGCTTTAAAGCCTGCGCGTTACGTCAGATGACGTCACGTCCGGGGGTCCCGGACGGGCGCTGATTGGATGCGAGTGCCGCGTCAACGTTCGCGTGAGACTATGATAGGAAACGAGCCTCACGCGAACGCTGACGCGTCACTCGCATCCAATCAGCGCCCGTGCCGGACCCCCGGACGTGACGTCATGTGACGTAACGCGCAGGCTTTGCTGTCTAGGAGGTGTTGGTCTGGGGCGGTGGGCGGAAGTCACCGTATGAGACATGCATTCATGTGTTCTTTTGGAAGAAACCAGACAAAAAATCTGCCTTCTCGTCAAAACGCCGCGAGGGGGGTGTACCAAAAGTGTCTGGAAAGGTTTGAAGATCAGTTTTCATGTGTTTCTGCCTCCTCCGTTCGTCCGAGAACGTGGATAGTAGTTATGAAAAGGGCAAACCAGATGCTGTCGAACTACAAATGCTTGTGCGGGCAACACTTTGGGTTGAATTCACAGATACATGTGGTCGCCAGATGTATTTGTTTTGTTCTAACATGAACGATGAAAAACCGCCAAGTCGTCCGGACCACCCGCGGGTTTAGTGCGTCTTCAAATTCAAGCGGCCGCCTGATCGTTCGAACTGTCGTCTGCTCTTTCAAACTTTTCTGCTTTTTGTCGTCTGCTCATTCAAACAAAAGCGGCCCGTAGACCAAACTTTGACCCGGTGATTGCGATAAGAAGTAAGTGCAGGCCTCAAAAGACCTTTAAGTATAGGCTCGGTGTAAACAGTAGATACAAGATGTTGATCATTGGTACCAGTGGCCATCACCGACTTGTTACGCCTGATTCACTTGGTCTGTTCCTGCTTCCGATTTTCAGTATCGACGTCGATCATCGCCGCTACCGTCTACACTTTTGCAGCACGAGCGACGTCGCGACCGAAAATAGCTAGAAGAATCTGGTCATGGTTTTGGCGTCCATTCTGGGGCGTTCACGCGAATGAATCGGCGCATGTCAAACTATTTGCGCAAAGTTTAGCGGTGTAACGAGCCTTGATAATTTCGGTCGGGCGACTAAAGTGGTAAGACGTTGCTATGAGGATGTAGAATCGACAATTTCAACTCGAAAAAAAGTACGCAGACTCACACAGACGCCGACAACGTGACATTCCGCGGGACGCGGTGCTTCTTGCCCACACTCCATTGCGCATGCGTTTGAACGGTCGTCTGCTCTTTCAAACGGGTCTGCTTTTTGTTGTCTGCTCGTTCAAACGACAGCGGCCCGTAAACCAGACATTTACCCGGTAATTGCGATAAGAAGTAAGTGCAGGCCTCACGACACTTTTAAGTTTGAAGGTTGGTTGGGTTAAGTAGGCTCAGTGTAAACAGTAGATACAAGAATATGTTGATCATTGTTACCAGTGGCCATCACCGACTTGTAATGTCCGATTCTACTTGCGATTTTTAGTATGGACGTCCACCACCTCAGCTACGGTCCACGCTTTTGCAGCCCGAGCGACGTCGTGACTGAAAATAGCGAGCAGAATCCCATCGTGGGAGTCAGGCTTTAGCGCCCATTCTGCAGCGCCCACGTGCAGTGAATAGCCGCACGTCACATTATTCATGCGAAGTTTTGCGGTGTATCGAGCCTCCTTAATTTTGCTGAAGTCACTCAAGTAGTCGAAAATTGCTTAGGAGGACGTAGAATCAACAATTCCAACGCGGAAAAGAGCACGGGGACTCACATCGACGCCGACAACATTCCATTTCAATGGTTTGTTTATGGGCGATGGCGAGCTTCTTGCTCACCCTCCATCGCGCATGCGCGGCGCCGGTGGCGTCCGCTAGGGGCGCTCCGGTTTGTTTGTAAACATGAGTTGGTGTATAACCCGGAAAATACGGTAGACATAGCGTATTCGTTAAGCCTTATTGAGCTCGATTCGCTCGATTCTGGGCCACCATAATGAGATGCAGACGACGGAGGAACTTAGCTCCCCTGCTCTCAGGGACGAAAGTTTCTCCTTTTCTAAAGGAAAATAGGTTACAAGAACGTTCCTCCCTTTAGGAAGGTATAGACCCTTTTCTTCTAAAAGTGCAGGAGTTGGGACGCCGCAACGAAAGCGACTTGCGTTCGTTCGTGCAGTCTGCGCGTGATCCGACAGTATGACGCGCCGGCTTCAGTGACTGAATATGCTGCCATCTTGCGGGACCACTTTTGATGTTTACTCATGATATAGGACACTAAACTTACCAGTCGAAGACACGATCCAGGCATCGCAGCGTTGACGCAGCGCACTTGCAACCAATTTCCACAGAAAGCGTCCGTCATTAAACTGCAAACGCTCCCTGTACGGTTTCAGTTGAACCCTCTCTATAATCCAGGCTCTCTAAGCTGGGCTTGTCGGGTTGCGCCATCTGTCGACAGCCCTTAGATGTAGGCTAACACCGTCTGGTGATGTCACTCAAGCTCGGCGGCCCTCGGCGGCGTCTCTCGTCGCGAGAAACTTAATTTGTGACATTTTGATCATGCCGGTGCGCATCGAGAACTTAAAAGCAAGACACGCACCCACCCAAACACAAGGAAAACATAGGAGAACCGGGAGTAATATTCTCCCACTCTCATGGCGGTCGGAAGTGGCGCGAACACCCTGTATAGGGGATAACCGTCACGATAAGTTGGTTACCTAACTAAGGCTTTAATTATAATTTTAATTTGGAAGATGAAACATATTGCTTAAATTAGAAACTTGCCGATCGTCACCGAAAACAACTATATCAGTAAATTAGAAAAAAAAAAAACCCTTGAGTGCAAGGGAAGCTCGGGTGTGCGCTAAACTTACCACTCATGCAACAGACGCAATACTGGTGGTTCGAAAACGCGAATAATAATCTTATCAACCTCATTTCCGTCTGTTAATGTTCAACGCGTGCGCATTAAAACACCCTATTACTTACGCCGTCCGTCCCCTGTTGCTGAAGCAGACAGCTGTCGTAAGGATGTGCTTGGGAGAAATGAGAACTCCTCCGCAGATGACTTTTTTCTCGTTGCCACTCTCCTGCAGAAATATGGCCGCCTGCACACATACAGAGAGTCAGGTTTATTCCTCAGCCTAAAAGTTGTAAAGAAACTCGCTACCGCCAACTTTCGCTGATCCCTGTACATTTTCGTTTTTCTTAGTCTTTTATTTGTTTCGCATTCTTCTGTTGAATGTATTGCTCTGAAAGACGTGCTCAGGTACTAAAGGACGTGTTTTACTAGTACTTTTTTTTTAAAGAAATGTCGTCCCTCTCAATTCCCGTACGTTGCGGAATGGCAAATAGACACGCTACTTGAAGTTGACTGACGCATGAAATACCTTGGCTCTCTCGTGCTATCGACTGCTGCCAAATTGGGTGAATATAGCGTGTACACTAAGCCTTCGAATCCACTTTAAACGGTCCGCAAAAAATTATTTCTCAAAACTTCACTCTACAATCTACTACAGAGGCGCGGCCGGGTGGTGGAAGTTTGGATTAAAGCATAAAAAGAAAAAGAACTTTGTTAAATAAAAAAAAAAATATAATCTAGCTATTAACCTGTTCAGGGCAATCTACGACGGCGTTTCGCATACAGTGCGTGTCGTCTGCGAAATTCTGCCGACAGATGTCGGAAGCGTCGAGAGCGCGCTGTCGTTGAGCATTACAGAAGATCTGAAAGTTTTGACTATAGGCTTCCTTCAGCGCGTCACGCTCTCGCTAAAGTAAGAATATAAAAGTGCGATATCTTTTTACAGAAATAAACCAAATACAAGAACAGATACCTATATCCCTCAAAGCTCCCCCGCCCCCCCCCCCCCCTTTTTTTTTTGTTTACTGAGATGATTGGTTGAGACACCGATTCCTCAACTGTCCGATGTTTCGCCATCTGTGAGCAGCCCACAAATCAGCAAGAATGATCATGGCATCGTCTACGAAACAACGCCGTAGATTGCCCCAAACAGGTCCTTATCTTTTAATATTTTTTTTGAACGAGGTAAGTTAATGTTTTTATATTTTCAATTCAAACTTCCACCACTCAGCACCTACAGTAAATAGCAACGCGATACGTTGAGAAGCTGATTTTTGCGGACAGTCCAAAGTGGGCTCAAAACAGTAGTGAATACATGCCGCAGAGGGGTGCAATAGTCCCAGAGCCGTACATAAAGAGAGTTTGGTCAATGGGAGGAGCGGGCAGAGCCAGGGCGGGAACCAGACGCAGATCCTCTCCCAAACGCGGTGGCTGCGAGGCAACGCTGGCGGCACTAGCGGTGCGAGGCAACAGTGAACTAGGAGCGGCCGGCCGCATATACATCGTGCAACGCGAAAACTAAGCATGTTTCTGCTCTTTCGACGCTTGTTACATCGTTTCTTTAGAGGTTGGGTATCCTAAGTGCTGAGAAAACACACTGCGCAAGACGAAACAGCGGTATAACGTAAGTAGTAGAGGAAATGGAAAGGATGCGGCGACCGTTGCACGAAGGAAGAGGAGAAGGGTGTAAGCCGGACGTCTTTCTCCTATAAAAAAAAAAAACAACAACGAACAACATAAGGAGCGATTTTGGATTTGTCCACTCGCACTGGGGTGGCGCCACCAAGAGATCCCCTCCGGGACGCTTTGAGCATCCTCTTTTTTTCGACCCTCCTTCCCTTTTTCCGCGACCGCTTTTCTTCTGATTCTGACAGGCGCACACCGCAAGTGACGAGTGCATGTTTTCATGGATGTATCGTGCGAAACCTAAAATTATTATTCAGTATTAATTTTTTTTGTTCGTCAAAAACGGATTTATTGTTGATAGGAAGGGGATGGAAACGTTGTTAAAATCTCTGTTCTACAAATATTCAGCAGAAAAAAGTGGCCAAAGAGCTATGCGGAGAGCAAGTCGTCTGCTTCTTGCGCAGGTGTTGCGATGACGTCAGAACGACGCCGAGCTCTGATTGGCTTTGATTGGAAGGATAGTGGGCAGACCTCAATGCTAGATGCCTTAAGGTCTACCCACTATTTTTTTCCAATCAGCCAATAAGAGCTTGGCGTACTGATATCATCGCGACCCCTGTGCAAGAGACAGACGATCTTTCACTTTACGTAGTCAGTGAATGGACAATTGGATACATTTTCATTAGAATATCTACAGGGTGATTTTTTAAAGCTTTATAGATTTGTTTAAAAAAAGCCACGAAAGCTTCCACTATGCTGTTTGTACAGGTGAGTTATACGGCCAGGGGGACGAAGTACATGAAAGTAATCCTAACGATTTGTCGGCTGATTAAGTAAAATCTGTTCATAAACTTTTCAATTAATGAAAATAGACATCTGGGTTCAATTATAAACTTGCTGAGTGTCATCGAAAACCACTAAATACAATCTTTTTAGTAGGATAGAGTGCAGGGGCAGCATTTTACGGCGTTCCGTAAAAACGCTCGTTTTGTACGTGTTTCTAGGTTTCGGTTTCTTATCGGAGCGCATCTCTGCGCCCGCGGTCCTGCTCCCCAGTGGCAGCGATGCGCAACCCACGTGCGCCCTACTTCTCCCCCCCCCCCCCCCCCCCCACACACACACACACACTTTCTACGAGGGAGGCGAGAGGGTGGTTTCGCGCCGCGATCACCGGGAAGCAGGACCGCGGGCTCATAGATGCGCCCCGAAAAAAAAAAAAAAAACAAAAAAAACGAAACCTAAAAACGCGTCAGAATTTAGCGTCTTTGTTAATTTTTTTTTCAGAACGTTGTTTAATGCTGTTTTTGCCTTATATCTTCCTAAGAATAGTTGATTTAGTGGCTTTCGATGATGCTTATACTTCGTTTCACCTTATGTGCGAGCGAAGGCAAAGCTGGAAGCGCGAGCACGAAAGCTCCGTGCGTTCAGGCTTTGCTCGAGCGCGCGAGCTGGGCAGAAACACAAAAAGCGTGGGTCTCGCGCTTCTAGCTCTGGCTTCGCTCGCAGATAAAGTGAAACAAAGTATAGCAAGTTTTTAATTGGAACCACATGTCAATTTTAAGTAATTAAAAAGTTTGTTCACAACTTATACTTAATTACCCGACTGATCGTTACGATTAGCCCCCTAGACTATGTCCCCATGGCCGTACAACTCACCTGCCCAAACCGCGTAAGTGTAGCTTTCACGGCTTTTTTTTTTAAAAAAATCTGTAATGGCTGAAAAACAAACAAAAAACAAACAGCCTCTTTACACAATTTTTGAAAGAAATTTTATATAAAAAGGATGGTTTAGTCGTTTTGGTTGTTGCGAACAAAACCGTCGCCAATGTGTGAACCAGTCTTTCTGTTGACGATGAGGGGGAACATTTCTGCGGTCCTTTACGCGGTATTCACATGGGGGAGAAATCCGCAGAGGGATATGCGTGACGTCGACAGCGGGCTCAGTTCCCTTCTCAGTTTCGTCCTTCACAGCAACCAGATGCCGGGG
Source organism: Ixodes persulcatus (assembly GCA_013358835.2). Lineage (NCBI taxonomy): Eukaryota > Metazoa > Arthropoda > Arachnida > Ixodida > Ixodidae > Ixodes > Ixodes persulcatus. The sequence continues at coordinate 30,215 of JABSTQ010010676.1, forward strand.
AGGGCTGTCAGGGTTGTAAACCAATTTGGCGCTTTCCACTCTTGACACCAACGCAGACAAATTTAGCGGTTTCTACGCTTGACACTAAAAAGAGTTCAATGACAATGCATGCACATAAAACAAACGGACTCTCCGCTAAACTTGAATTGTTTGTACTAGAGGCGTTTTAGTAGGTTGTACGTTGCGGAAATTGGGCCCAGAGGGCCTATGCTCATTCCATGCTTCGAGATAACGGCATGGGCTTCCGCTAGCAAAGCGTAGCTCTCGAATACGGTCTACTAAAAGTCCGTATAACTGAGCAACCCTCCCGTGTGCAGTTGACATTACAGCGCAAAATCTCAAAAGCCAGATGTTTTCGTCGCGTTACGCGACGTTAATACCGCCTCAGACTGATATAATATTTTCCAACCTCACGCACTTCGGCTTTGAATGGATGGATAGCTTTACCGAAGCAAGGTCAGATAAGCCGGGGTTTATGCTCTGACTGGCTACTTACCTCGTCATGAACGCGTGTATCTGTGTTGATGAGTATACATGACCTGTGTTGGCACCAAACAGAGTGCAGATGCAGTTTTATTGCAAATGGTGTATAGCTAGCCTCGGAAACATTCAATACGCCACAGCATACAGTCGTGATATCAGTTAACTATAGTGCAATAATTACGAACCATCCAGGGCCAGTCTCCAGGCAGAGGGGGTTTGGGTCCAACAATTATGGAACCGGGCCATTTCACGTGTCCACAGCCTACAAAATTCAAAGGTGGCCTTAGGATTGTAAAAATGAATAGGTTATACCCCATAATTTTGAAGACAAGTGATATCAAGTTTTTTCCAACGCTGTCGGATCTATGTTTGGGTTTATTATTTGTGAAATCCCAATGCAGCAATCATATCCACACTTTGAGTTTGTGATTCTTAAAAAAAATTGAAATCGGTGGATAGGGGACCGAATAGGTTAGCGCACCTCCGCTCTGAGCACGTGGATCGAAAGCTCGCGCTAAAGAGCCCAGAGATCGTGGGTTCAATCCCCACCCCTGCCCGTTTAGATTTGGATGACGATCGTAACGGCGTGCGGTCGTGTGTCACTACTGCGTGGTGCAGTTAAATGTCCCCAGGCTAGCAGTTGTACTGCACTTGCTAAATTTCTCATCTACAGCTGAGACACCAGACGCCCATTACGGATCACTGACTTCTGGCTGTATAAACGTACATAAAACAAATTAGTACTATTATAGTTATTATTACACCCAACTTCAAAGATTGTATGGATCACACTTATTTTATTAACTATTAAAAATACAAGGATATTGTTCTTCGCCAATACATAAACGTCCGAGGCGGGTAAGTATAGTGCAAGCAGACGACTAACGTTTAGGTGTTTTATTTTGACTATGGCACAGGTGCTGTCACAGAATTATGATGCGTTTCCGTTGTATGCTTATTTTTCCAAAGTTCGCCGCCCTACTTCGCCAGGCTTTAGCAAACGTCGAATGAGCAACGCAGAATACACATAATAGAACAATCTACAATTGTATTTCTCGCATCAATTATTTTTTTTAAATCTTTGATTTGTACTGTCTGTTATGTTATTGACTACACCTTAGAATAGTTTACAAAGAGCTTACTTTCATTGAACTGTTGTGCCACGCCCTGATGTACCAAGAACACTGCGAAGAGCAGGATGTAGTTTTCCATCTGAAACAAAGAATGCGCGCGTCAAATAAAAATCCAACCTTTTACAGCACTTTAAACTGTGATGAGAAACCACTTGATGGTATGACAGATAATGTTTTCTTTGTATTGCAACTTCAATATCCGGGTATACCCCTGCATGATTCTCTTTCTTTCAGTTGCTCATTATTCAATCGTGTTTATATCGGCTGTTAACATGAAACATTTCATTATTATACCTCAGATTCTTGAGGGAAACGTGGACTCGGCCGTGTTCGTGCTGTACTTCTCGGGGAAGGAATAACGACAATGATATTCGCAATAACAAAAGAGAAAAACGGAAGGATGCGAAGACCGTCTTGTATCCGGTCCCAAGGTTCCCGAGGGAAACAGACGTCTCAAAGATAGAGCCGGTGAGTCCAAAGGAAGGCAAGTGTGCTTTACGAGTGGAAGCTGATAAGAGTTATCCAAACAACGACCGATGCACTGCGTGTAAGGCAAAAAACAAAACGTTTTTTAGACGTTTTGTGTTTTCCCCTTTAAGTGCGAAACTGTAAATGGCTATGTTTCCATGCGTTTCTGGTATCCGTGTGCAAAAACAAAAGTCAGAAATTGCATATAAAAGCGCTCCATTGTACGGAAAAGCATATACGCCCCGTCACGTCAATATGCATTTCGATAAGGAAAGACGTCGACACATGTGATAATGGGGATACATACGAGAACAACGGGCCTTCTCCCGCTCAAATTGGGTGACGTAAATAATTTACATATATAAATGCAGCAGCTTTTATATATGTAAAGCATTATATGTATAGATTTAACTTTAGCAAAGAATCTCACCAAAGTTGTAATGAAACCCATTAGTGTATATTATAATGATCGTGAAGCAATCATCACTATCGTTTCAAAATGATGTATATATACTGTAAATAAACATTTCGTGAACTGCTTTTGTGCGTCTCTTGGTGAATCATTTGTGGTGGTGCTCTACAACTTCGCTGGCCAACCACCTTTACAGAGTGGAATGGCTGACAATTTTTTCGTCCATCGTCACCAGTTTTCAAGAATGTGTTTTCTTCGCCGTCAATAGCTTCTGCATCGCTTAAAACATGACTTTCCCCTAAATTTCTAGTGATATCGCTTGAAAACGAAAATAAACTATGACCCACATATGCTAAAATAAACAATCTCAAGATTATTGAACCTCTACGTAACTAGAAAACCTGTATTGATATTGTGGGAAAGGTTATGATCACTCATGTATGATCACTAGTGTTAAGAATGGAACCTTCGGCAACCTTTTCCGAGTTTCAACGCTGCGGAAACGAGTCCCGAAACGAGTCCCGACGTGTTCAGGACTGACGCCCACCTGTCGAAGGCTGCCCAAAACGTGTCTCAACGCGTCCGTGACGTCAACGGGACGTGTGTGTGTGTGCGTGTGGGTTCGTGCGCTCCGGAAGGGGAGAGAGGCCTGGCCTAACTGCGGAGAACCTTGGCTATGACTCATTTCTGACTACGACGCGGCGGACCCAGCTGCAAAGCACGTGGCGGTCGCACCTGCTGCCCTGGCGGAGAGAGAGGGAGAAAGCGGACCCCTATATAAGGCGGGGCGTGAGGGCTCCATTTGTTCTCTTGGATTTGACGACTGTATCGCTACCATGTAATTAAACCGTTCGTTACGTTACCAATTCTCCCACCTCCACCGGACCCCTGGGTTCTTCTCTTCGGGGAATGGTCGTCGTCACGAGCCAGGAAGCTCCCGGACGTGCGACCTAAGCCCCGCCTCGAACAACTGGTTGGCAGCGGTTGGGATCGGACCATGCGACATCGTGCTACATCTGTGGGTGAGCGTTTGGACTTTGCTTTGAGATTCGCCAGGCTTCAGATTATGGGTAATTAATTTTGAACTGCTGGGAATCCTTAGTGTTTGACTCGTGCTCTAGGTTTTTGGTACAACCTCGCGACAAGTTTTAGAACAAAGCCAAAGCTAAAGAGCAGCGATCATGGATCTAATGAGGTTACTGAGAACAGATTTATTCTGTTTATGTGAAGAATTGGGTGTGGAGGTGGAGCAAAAGATGAAGAAATCTGAGATCAGTAAAGCGATTTCAGAGAGCGCGGAAGCAGAGGAAATTAAAATTGCGTGGGAACTGCTTCAGAACGCTAAGAGTGAAGCTGCAGCAAGAGAGGAACGAGAGCGAGAACAGGCTGCAGCGAAAGAGGAACAGGCTGCAGCGAAAGAGGAACGAGAGCGAGAACAGGCTGCAGCGAAAGAGGAACAGGCTGCAGCGAAAGAGGAACAGGCTGCAGCTAGAGAGGAACGGGCACAGACTGCAGCGAAAGAGGAACGAGACCAGGAGCGAGCGCTGAAAAGGCTAGAGCTCGAAATTGAACAACAGCGATTAAACTCGCTGAACAGTAGAGTTGGGGCTCCGGTACGAGCAAGTGAGACCGAGTCGTATCAAATGAAGAAGCTCATGCAGCCGTTTAAAGTTGGGGAAGACGTGGGCCTATTCTTAGTTAACTTTGAGAGGACATGTGAGAAGTTGAGCTTCGCCCCAGAAACGTGGCCGCAACGGCTTTTGACTCTGTTGCCCTGTGAGGCTGCAGAGGTTGTCGCGCGCCTTAGTGCTGGAGACGCGGACGACTACGACAAGGTGAAGTCCAGCCTTTTGAAGCGGTACCGCCTTTCTGCCGAGGCGTTCCGTCAAAGGTTTAGAAACGCATCCAAAAAGAGCAGCGAGGGCTACTCGGAATTCGCGTACGGGCTTAAAACCAACCTGATAGAATGGTTGAAGAGCGAGGAAGTGTACGAAAGCCGAGACAAGGTAGTCGAGTGTGTGTGCCTCGAACAGTTCTTTCGCAGCATTCCGCAGTCAGTCAAGCTCTGGGTGCAGGACAGGGTGGGAGTCGACTCTGTCGAAAGGGCCGCTGAGCTAGCCGAAGAGTACGCAACGCGTAGAAAGCTGAGCGGAGAGGAAAGCGAATCCGGCCGAAGCGATCAGCGCAAGACCTTCCGACAGGGTAACGGCTCGCGAGAAAACGGGCCCGAGAAGCCCGAAGCAGGACAAAAGGTCCCAGACAAGAGCGCAGAACACTCGAACGGAGACGAGGCGCGGAAAAGCCCAACTGGGCAGTTCGAGGCAAGGAAGCCGTTCCTGTGCTACAACTGTCAGGAGCCGGGACACACAGCGGCCAGATGTAAGAAACCGCGGGTTGTGTTCTCTTACGTGAACGGTAGTGACAGGGACCTGAAGCTTCTTCGTCCCTATCTTCACGAGCTCCATGTAAACGGAAAGCCGTGCAGGGTGCTTCGTGACAGTGCAGCGACGATGGACGTGGTTCATCCGTCGTATGTAACGCCATCCGATTTTACTGGAAAGGTAGTTTGGATCAAGCAGCTGCTCGAAAAGCACAGTGTCTGTCTGCCTATGGCGACGGTAAGGATAACTGGCCCGTTCGGAGAGCTAGTGACAGAGGCGGCTGTCTCGCAAACAGTCCCGTTGGAATATCCTTATTTGTTTTCTAACCGGTCAGATTTCCTGCTGCGCGAAAGGGGTCAACAACTGGGAAAAGGGCTAGTTCAGTCGTGTACGAGGTCCAAATCGCGTCAGGTCGCCCCTTTGTTGACGAGTGATCCAGAGCCAGAGGCAGCTGACGGGGAGCAAGCACTCCCAGAGTTGGAGGCAGAAAACCGGGATGAGAGGGACCAGGTTGTAGAACAGCCTGACCTCGTAGCACTAGAAAGCGTACGCCGTCCCAACGCGCCGGCGAAAAAGGCGGAGGAAGACGGGATCAGTGAAAGATCTCCGGCGTCGCGTAACTTTGGTCCTCTGCTACGAGTAGACAGAGTGTCTTTGAGAGTCGAGCAGAAGAGCGACCCTAGTGTGTCAGGGTTTCGCTGTACAGCCCAGGAGATTGCTAGGACCAATGTGACGGGGAATGAAAGAGGCGGATTGTTTTATCGGCGCTATAAAGACCGCATTTTCACGTCTAGAAATCACGTGAAAATCGATCACTACGACTTTAGCGTAAGAAAAAGGAAAGGCAAATTTAACGGCAATGCCGATGGGTTGAGCAGATTTTTCTGACATCACGAAAAATAGTAGGGATGATCTCAGAGGTCTTCGTCATCCACGGGAATGAGGATCTAAGTGGGGGCACTTCGTTGAAACCCCAAAATGACCTCACAAATTGCGAAAAGTTTTTGTCTTTTGTATTTTGTTCTTAGTGACCTCGTTGGAAAAATGAGTTTTTTTGGCGACAGGGGGTCTCGATACCCGGAATTGTACCAAATTTTGGTAATCCGTAATCCAGTCTGGCGGGTCTTTGGCGAATTCCGAGCGTTTGACTGCGGTGTGGCGTGGTGTTGTGGGGGACGTTTCCGCTGATGCCTCCGTTGTGAGAGGTTTGGGAGTTTGTTTGGTGCTTGCAGCGTCTTCTCAAGGCCTACTCCAAGCCCACCTCTTCAGGCCAGCGATTGTACCACCGGCCATTCGAGGTTTCCCTGGCCCCGGAGGGGCTGTTAAGAATGGAACCTTCGGCAACCTTTTCCGAGTTTCAACGCTGCGGAAACGAGTCCCGAAACGAGTCCCGACGTGTTCAGGACTGACGCCCACCTGTCGAAGGCTGCCCAAAACGTGTCTCAACGCGTCCGTGACGTCAACGGGACGTGTGTGTGTGTGCGTGTGGGTTCGTGCGCCCCGGAAGGGGAGAGAGGCCTGGCCTAACTGCGGAGAACCTTGGCTATGACTCATTTCTGACTACGACGCGGCGGACCCAGCTGCAAAGCACGTGGCGGTCGCACCTGCTGCCCTGGCGGAGAGAGAGGGAGAAAACGGACCCCTATATAAGGCGGGGCGTGAGGGCTCCATTTGTTCTCTTGGATTTGACGACTGTATCGCTACCATGTAATTAAACCGTTCGTTACGTTACCAATTCTCCCACCTCCACCGGACCCCTGGGTTCTTCTCTTCGGGGAATGGTCGTCGTCACGAGCCAGGAAGCTCCCGGACGTGCGACCTAAGCCCCGCCTCGAACACTAGCAATTGTTACTTTTGGAGTGCAGCTCTTAGGCGACCATTCCCGGCATCGTCGCCGTCGCCGTCGCATTCGGTATCGGCGTAACCGCGCGCGTTGCATTATGGGAATAATGCAACCGGGCGTAACCGCGCTTTGCATTATGGGAAAATTTCCCCCGCTAAGTTCAGCGGGAACATTTTCGCAAAATTTCCCGTTTACAAGTAGCGGGAAAATTCTAAATCTATTAGATCGATTTTACCTGAAAGGGTTGTTCTTTTCTCTTACCGACTTTTAAAATAATGGCAAGAAAAGGCCATATGTTCCTCAATAAAGCTATATAAATGACGAAGGGACGAACAATGTTTTCAAATTCTTGGGAAATAGAAGCCAAGCGCAGAGAATGAGTGAAATATTTCCACTTTCTGTTTCGTCATTTTTTAGCGTACAGCACACTGGTTATTGTCGCCGTACACCCTGCCACTGTCGTATCTCATCACAGCTTATGAAAAGCGCATCTAGTATTCCGCTTTGTAATCAATCCAGGACGAGCAGGCATGCGCAGCGGGGACGGCTCCATAATGAGGTGAGCGAATTGCTCGCTTGAAATCAATATAATAAAGCTTACTGCGTATCAAATATTCTTTTGCATGCACGCATGCAAAAGGTATGTTCCAAGAAGGTTTAAAAAGAACATATGATTTCAGATATACGGGGGAAGGAATTTTAGCAATTTATTTGAGCTGAACGTCTAATTAAAAATAAAAAAATTGAAATGTGTATAATTTTTCTTCACCGGTTCGAGCATGTACATGTCACATGCGGAGGACCAGCAAAGCGGGCGATGGGCTCTGAGTAGCGTCTGGGATAGCACGAGACAAGACGCAAGCGGAGCAAACATATGGGGACCGGTGAAAATCATCAAGCTCGGGAGGGGGCCCCACGTTCATCTAATAATGTGGCAGCTAAAGCCGAACATATGGTCCGGAATCGTGCAGCAGTAGCGTATGCTCGGGAAGCCAAAGTAATGGCTCAACGAGAGGCAGACGCTGGAAAAACACGCGCACGGAAGGCCGAAAACATTTTATGCTCCAGGCCATATTTGGGGACCGATGAAGGGCTGCTATCACATGTTTAGGCGCATATTTCCAGTCGTCGTTCTTCACACTGCACTCCCTTCGCCCCGAAGATGACAGTGCAGAATAAACTGCACGCTCGTTGGACCTGTCGGCGTCACACCACGTGATCGCCCCCTATGCTCACGCGCGGAGAACGATGTCAAGCTTGAAGAAGCTTGTCATTGGTTGCACTTACAAAAAGATGGCTTCCACCGCACTGTAGGCCAAAAGGTTGACGGAGTATTTTGTGCCCCGACCAGGGGTGGATCCAGAACTCCCGAACTCAACTAGAAGATCCAATCTCTTTGATGTAGGAAATCAGCTCAGCGAATGATGAGGCGGAACATCTGTTTAGATTTCAAAATTAAGTCTGCTCTGTGGCACTGGCATTACGCAATGCAAGAATGACGCTTGGCATTGCGTAATGCCACAGCGCAGCTTTCATTTTGAGGTCTAAACGGATGTTCCGCCTCATCATTCGCTCAGCTGATTTCCTACATCGCAGAGATTGGCTCTTTGAGTGTTTTGCGGGTAAGTAGACGCGCGGGAATTTCTTAGAGTGTATGGCAATTTGCACAGCCGCCAATGTCACACGAAAGCAGGCATGTAGTTAATTTATTTTATTGACATGTTTCAACATGCGTACCAACAAATAAAATTACATTTATATATTTCTATACAAAAACGTAACAAAACACGTAAGAAAACACGTTTTAGAGACATTTTCACAAACTATTTAAAAACAAATGACGTTATTCAAAACGTCGCAAAAGATGTCACAATGTGTGTCCTGAGATGCAGCTTACGAATATCTAAAAAAGTTTTCTTAGCCATTATTGTAGTTTTGTTATCAATTCAGAAACGAAAGTAATTTCTCTAATAGTTTCAAAATTGGACGTCAATAGTTAAATAACCCCATCTCCTATTTCTTTTAAGCTCTCCTTAAAGGGGCGCTGACACCCAAAAGTCCTATTTGTTTTTGTTAAAAACGATGCAAGTTGTAGTCATAGGCACGCAAAAAAATACCTGAACGCGAAAAAATAAATTGTCCCACGCGTGCGCGTGCCTTTTTCTTTTTGGCGCTTTTCTCTCCCGCTTCTCACAACCTCTCCTTTTTTTATTTTTGACGTAATCAATTATAAAATTTAGAAGCTCGGTAAGCGACATTTCTATAATATTTAATAACGGCATTCCTAAAACATTTTTTTTTTTAACGGAGTTGCTAACGCACTACGGCCCTTCTTTTTGAAATACGTCAAATCGGAGTCTGGAGTGATGTCGCCGTCTGGCTTTTTATCTTCCCTCAGAAAACATAGCACCGCTCGAAGCATGTATCATTGGGAATGATCGGTGAGTCTGGGAATTTGACAAAATTTTCTTTTCTAGGTTCCCGATGACCTCTCAGACTTGGAAAAAGAAATCGTCAAACGGTCAAAACAACTGGGTTTGGTGTTTGTGTACCGTAGTTGTGGTTGCGACTCCGCTTGGGCAGCCTTTCACGCACTACCGGCGCGACTTTGCCCCTCACGTCGCTCACAAAAGTCCACTGCAGGTTGTCTTCGACCTCACACCGTTTTAAAACAAAATTGAGATCGCTGAAAGAGCCCTTAAAGAACTTCAACTCGAAAATGAAGCGTCGTCTGCTCACGGCGATAGGCGGCACGCACGGAGCGGTTGATCGCAGGACGCGGGCGAACACGACCAACACCACCTAGACAGGAGGTCTTCGCACCGTCATCACAGTCAGATCGATCGATGGAGGAGTGAGATTGGGCACGAGTGCTGCGTCAGTGTTTGTTTGGGGCTCGTGTTCAGTCAGCGCGTCGAAGGTGGGACGCGGGCCCAATAGCCGAGTTAGCGCGATCCGACTCTGATGACGTTTCATGATGGGAGAGCAGGCGATGCGGAGGCTTTCATTATTTACGGTGGTGTTGACACGACACGGAGGCGTGAGAGAAACTCGAGTTGCACGACGACTCAATCTTTGACGTCACTGCACTGGCGCGGATCGCGCGGAAACTTCGAACTCGGCTTTTGGAAATTGTTTTTTTACATCACAAGCACTGAGTTTCCACGTTTCACATTTTGAGGGTAATGTCCAGGTATCGTTTTCAATCGTTTCGGATGGTAAAAAAAAAATGATTTTGACCTGTCAGTGCCTCTTTAACTCCTTGCAGTAACTTGAACTAACTTGTGATGGCAAAATATTGGCTAGCATATTCGAAAAAGCGACAACAAACCTTCACTCAAATTGAGTTAGAAGGTCTTTGTGGACGTCGGATCCAAAAAGTTATTATCTAGAACCGGCAAAGTCTGTATAACCGTGCTGCACTACTGCAATGTGTAGAACGTCGTCATAACCTAAAACAATGGAACTAGGAAGAATAAAAAAAGGGGCAGCACAACATACAATTTAAAGAAGAGCTGAGCCTATTTGGCCACACGAAAACAAGAAACGATAAAGAAAACAGAACAGGCCGTCGCGAAGATTTGACCAGACGTGGCTTGACAGGCTAAATCCCTACAACACTAGACACGCTTCCGAGAATGAGTATCCGCAAAGATAATCTCCATCAAGACTACGAGAACCGACACACTCCCTAGTCTCAGGTTGTTACATTACGATGTTTCATCCTGCTCGTTTGCGGGCATCCACTTCTCAGGAAGTCGTACTGTTTCAAGCTTTGTTTTAGCTTTCTGTTTCCTTATGTTTAGGAGACACATTTGTGGAAGTGTCTGACGCGTTTTTTTACGTTGTTTTGTTATGCTTTTGCATAAACATATATACCTGTATTTTTAATATTTGGTGCGAATGTTGTAAGTTATAAAAAATAACTATGTGTCTGCCTTGGTGTGACATTGGCGGCTGTGCAAATTACCGTAGTGAAATCTCGGCAATGTACACGCTTCGAGCTTCTCAATTTTATGTCTCTGGGAAAACTTTAGCTACGGCGTTCACATATAGCTGAATGTTCCTCCCAAGAACATGGCTTTCAAAGATATTTCTTAAGGAAATATAAAAACAAATATGACCCGGGCAGTCATTGTACGATTTGACGTGAAAACACGCTACATAGAGTAAATAAGTTAGAGTAAGACACAAACGGCGCTTGCGTGTGTCTCTTTTGGTGTGTTCGTTTTCTGCGTCTTCGTCCCTGTGCTCTGTTTGTCTAAATGTATTTCTAAATAAAACATGTATTCGATTTCAATCTGGAAAATAACTTCGGCGAAACATTTGTATATATTTGCCGAAGTGTGACATGCTGGGAATTTTTATTGGCAGCTATGGCCTCTAAACGTGTCAATTACCGCACCATGTGCTGCTATGATTCTTTCTAGACGTGTCTCCCAGTGTTTTATGACAGTTACTGCTGGTGGTCACGGGAGTCGGCTGTGGTGCTGAGTCGCTACTCACCTGCTGCAATAGACCTTTTGACTAAGATGTGTTCACCTGTATAAATTATTGAGACAAATTTAAACATGACTGGTGAATGCAAAGTGCTTACTAAGCTACGATTACTACCCGCCACGTGATGTCAATGGTGTGTTAGTCAACAGTTAAGGCCCGTTCACACTCTTGCGACCTCTTACACCTGGGTTGCTTAAAACTACTTAAACCAGAGGACACACTGGCGCCATCTATTGGGTAGCAGTGTAAACTCGGCGGTCCGCCATATTTTTTTATTTCTCTCGCGCATTATCCTTTCTTTCTTGGCTCGAAAAACGTTTGTCAATGTTATAACCGAGCCTTTCTATGGGTATTACGCACATTTGACCTCGGAAATCCCGCAAAACCTTCGCTCCTGTGAAATGCAGTTCCAGGGTCACCGCATAGATGGCGCCACAATGCCAGTGTCTCCTCTGGTTTAAGAAGTTTTAAGGAACCCAGGTTTAAGAGGTCGCAAGAGTGTGAACGGGCCTTTAGAGTTCAGTTAAAACGAAGCTAAAGCACTTCTTAAAAAAAAAAAAAAAACGAGTTAGAGTTAAATTTTGGCGTATTTTTATCCAACGAATCTGAATATCTCGTTCGTTTTTGCCAAAGATGTAATTAAACGCGAAAAAAACACGAAAAATTTCCTACCAGTCGTGACGTCACTCTAGGATCTGTGGACCGCCAAGCGCGTGTCGCTCGTGTGGGCAGCGCGTGTAATTGCAAGCTTGCCAGGCATAGACCAACACGACTCTCTGACGTCACGCCGCTGAGGTGGCGCTGCTGTTGGCACTGCGCATGCGGATGCTTCGCCTCGGGCGAATCGGGTTTTCGCGCACGCGCAGTGCCCTTACCCGGTGGGCAAAAGCGGACTTGCTTGTAAACAGTGTGTTGGTCGATATTCCTTCTCAATGACGATAGTCGTGACGACTCTTTTTGAACTTACTGAAAATAGCAAGTGTGCGCGTGCATACCGTTGATAGGCGCTGTAGATACGCGAGAGCGGAGATTCTGAAAATACCTAATATTACGTCACGTCCCGGGAAGGAGGGGCTTCAGCGGTACTTTGAAAATTAATCTCTGCAGCCAACGTGCACCAGATTGAAAAATAATCTCGATATTCGTGATCCTGGAGGTAAAATAAAGACGATTTAAATGTTCTTTTAAATTTTTTTTCTAAAATTCAAAACCGCTTCAGCTTCTACGTCCAGACGCAGCCAATGCCACAAGCGCGAGCTTCGGGCTTTCAGTGTCCCAGCGCTGCCAAACATGAGCGTTCGTCCGGTGCAAGCACTGTTTAGGGCTACCTACTCGAGCTTGTAGCATCGGCTCCGTCTGCACTTAGGCTGAAACGAAGTATAGTCACATCTGGTGAGTATGGCTGATGCCATTCAACCTTGCCATAAGTGGCCCATCAAATGCTCCAATGGCGTCTTAAAAACATCAAATATTTCTTCAGTGTGTTCTTTTATTTTTTAATTGGGGGTAATAGGTTTCAATTTCATGTCACATGATTTCCACATTTCTTTGGTTTCAGACAGGCAGTGAAATCTGCCCGGTCGTAGATTGCACTGAATTCATTGCACTTGAGTACTGCATTTGTCAGAAACACTCAAAATTGGGATTCATATTTGCACCACGTTGCTTTTAAATTTAATAATAAAAGAAAAACATGCGAAGTTTTTAACGTTTTTTTTGTGTGCTGGTTTAGGTGTTTCGTTTATGTAGTCTGTTCAATGTTTTTCTCTCTCATACGGTAAGATGGTTGATTCTGAGAGTTGTAGAAGGGCAATGACGTTGTTTAGTTTATTGACACTTTTTTGCAACTTTCAAAATCACTGCTATGTGTTGAGTGCCGCATTTTCATATTCAATTTATTTAATTTGATATTATATTAGGTGCCTGAAAGCATTTGAGGCTTGTGGGTTCATGTACATAGTGATTTGTGCTCGCAAGGTTAAAATAGGAGATGGTTTAGTAACAAATTCTAGTAATCTTGAATTAGAGTAGGACACAATGATGGATTTCGTTTTTATAGTTAGAACACAAGATGGTTGTCGTAAAAACTCCCAACATAATGCTGGGTTAGAGTATTAGTTGTTGGAAGCACATGTAAAAATAAGATTCTACTTTCAAGGGCGTACAGGGTGTATTTCATTTATTTATTTTTACTTACTAGCTGTTTGAGTCTGGTGTTGTTCCCGGCATGCAATGCAATATTTTTAAGCATATATATATTTTTATATATGCACGCACGAAGTTTTCTGACTTCCATCAAACTTCAAAAGTTGGAAGTGTTTGTTCCCCGTACCTGATGTTCCGCTGATTCATAATTATATTGCGGCGCGCGGGGCCGAGCAAGCAATTATCGGTCACGGCCTTCTATAGTCGGTTACAAGTTAAGAAGGTAGTAGAAGCTCCTCCCCATAAGCGTGATGCGCCCGCTTCAGACGCCTCTGCAGTCGAGAAAATAGTTCGCTGAAAACGCCCCTTCTGCTTCAATGGAGAGATATTGACTACAGACAGACCTAGCAGCGGGCGGCAGCTTGCGCCACCTAGCCGAGGCAAATTACTCGCTCCGGAAGGTTGAAGTAAAAAAGAAGGCTTCAGTGCAACGAAAATTGCAACTTTTATAAGTAATGCATATATGGTTGTTGGTTTTAGCTTGATAACCTTTCTACACGAATTAGGTACATTCCGTGCATTTGCTGCGTTTGTTAAAAAAAAAAAAAAAAAAAAAAAAAAACTGCGTTTCGAGTTTTGAAAGTTCCTGCGTTTCGCGTTTTGACAAATCCGAAGTCGTCTTTCCTTTTCCGTTATGAATCCCAACGTGGAGACAGCGGAGTGCAATTCCTCCGATTCTTCTTCGTCGAGAGATTCTGGTGCAGCCTCGCCGTCTATGCCAAGGCGCCTCTACAAGAAGCATAAGAGCGGCGATGTCCTCAACCGAGTTGCCCGGCAGCTGATAATGAACGCGTACGCTCAGGTGCGACACGAACCGCCCGCCAAGCCCGGCCGGCCCGGCCTCACTGTGGAGGAGTCCTGCATCAAAGTCAGCAAACTGCTTGGCGTTGGTGTACGCACCGTCCTCGAGATTAGGAAGCAGGCGAAAGAAACCGAGGGACAAGTTGTGACACCTTCTCGAAAGCGCCCAGCAAGTGAAGGCAAGAGGCGGCGCAAAGTCAGGTACGGCGACTTCACGTTGTGCGCGCTGAAATTGTGCGTCCACCGTTTCTTTCGACGGAACGAGGTCCCCACGGTCAAGAAGATAACGGCCAAATTCTGCGCGAGCACTGAACTTCCCTCGTTGAAGGCTTGGACTGTGCGTCGCCTTCTCCACGACATCGGATTCGAGCATGACAAGAGGGAACGAAACTCGCAGCTGATTGAACGAGAGGACATCGTCGCCTGGCAGCAGAAGTACCTGCATGAGATCGCACGTCACCGACAAGATGGTCAGAAGATCTTCTACTTGGACGAGACGTGGGTGACGGCAGGGCACACTGTCTTAAGGGTGTGGCTAGACACGACCGTGGCTTCGTCTCACGACGCCTTCATGCTTGGTCTCTCGACTGGCCTCAAGCAGCCATAAGGGAAGGGACAGCGTCTTATTGTCACCCACATCGGCAGCGATGAAGGCTTCGTCGACGGCTGCCTGGACGTGTTCCGTGGACAAAAGACCGGTGATTAACACGAGGAAATGGATGGCGCCCGCTTCGAGAAGTGGTTCGACGGTGTCCTCGACAAACTGCCGACAGGAAGCGTTATCATCATGGACAACGCTTCTTACCATTCACGGCGGTTGGAAGCAGTGCCGACGACGAGTTCCCGCAAGGACGACATCCGACAGTGGCTGACGTCTAAAGAAATTTCTTGGGACCCCAAGATGCTGAAGAAGCAGCTGCTCGACATTGTGGCCTTGGTGAAGCCACAGCACCTAAAGTATCGTGTGGACACTGCTGCCGAGACGGCTGGCTGCACTGTGGTCAGGCTCCCACCGTATCACTGCGAGTTCAACCCCATATAACTGATATGGGCGCAGATCAAGAACACCGTTGCTGCCCGAAATACGAAGTTCAAGATTGTCGACGTGGGGACACTCATCAACGAAGAAGTTGACAAGGTCACCACTGACAACTGGATTAATGCTGTCAGGCACGTTATTGACATTGAAGCAACGTTCCAACGAGGCGGTGCCACAAGTGCCCACATCCAGCCCATCGTCATCCAGTGGGATGGAGAGGACACCCCATCTGAGAGTGACTTGTCTGGTGTCGAGCCCCTTGGCGAAGCTTAACGCCACCATTATGGAGAAAGCGTGGAACATCTCGGAACACAAACCGGTCCTTTTAAGGACCACTCATATGCTTTAAAATCGGATTGCTGTTCTTGTCCACCACTGACCTCCCGTGTCTCATGTTGTCATGCTTCTCTGCTCGTTGCCGTATAGCATTTCGATATGCAGCCACCAGACAAACTTTTTATTTTTGTTGCGATAATGTCTAAGCTGGTCTATGCATTGCACTGTGCCATGAATCACCAGTATAGATTTCAACTCTGCGAAAACAAAAGTTTGCAGCCGATGTACGGCAACGACATCAGATGCCATATTGGCCCTTCCCGCTGTCTTAACATCTTTGCTACGCAACAAATAGAATTTTGATTGCAAATAAGCTCTTTTTTGTCTAAGAAAAACGACACAACAGATCACTGCCAGTGCTCTGCTTTAAAGCATAAATGGGACATCTGTGGCCATTCATATGACTGAGGCCTCTGGGAATAACAAAGCCGTGTGTTAGCACAGCGGAGAGCGAAATCACAGTACCAGTGCTCTGTTTCGAATTTTAAAGGGAACGCCTATGGTCGTTCACAAGACCGAGGCCCCTCTGAAAACAACAATAACGTGTGTCAGCACAGTGGGCAGCTAACTCTTACTGCCATGCCAGTGATCTGTTTCGAAGCATAAACTGGACGTCAGTAGCCATTCACACAACCGAGGCCACTCTGAGAATAACAATTACGTGCGTCAGCACTGCGGGCAGCTAATTCTAACTGCCAATGATCTGTTTCGAAGCATAAACTGGACGTCGGTGGCCATTCACACGACCGAGGCCACTCTGAGAATAACAATAACGTGCGTCAGGGCAGCTAACTCTAACTGCGATTGATCTGTTTAGAAGCATAAACTGGACGTCGGTGGCCATTCACACGACCAAGGCCACTCTAAGAATAACAATAACGTGCGTCAGAACTGCGGGCAGCTAACTCTAACTGCCAATGATCTGTTTCGAAGCATAAACTGGACGTCGGTGGCCATTCACACAACCGAGGCCACTCTGAAAAGAACCATAACGTGCGTCAGCAGTGTGAACAGCTAACTCTAACTGCTATACTTCGTCTCACCCTAGGATGGACTAAAGGCAGAAGCTACGAACCTCCAGATCCAATCACGAACCACTTAGACATTGTGTGGTATTTCGCTTCGAAGCACGTATCGGTGCCCTCGTCTCGATTACTGATGGGAATGGGCCGACAGTGGTTCGGATCGAGCAATGAGTGACTCAACAATTTTACATCGCAAAGAAAGCCACGGCTTACTGGCTCATTCCAGTGTCAAAGCTATAAAAATGACGCAGCGTTTTTGGATTCGGAGCATTATTCGTCCAAACCTAACCAATGCTGAGCGTGTCATAGTTTAGCGTGGAACGTGATTGGACCTGGCGGCCCGTGGCTTTGGCCTTTAGTCCATCGTAGGATGAGACGAAGTATAGTGCTCCGTTTCGAAGCATAATAGAGACATCGAAAGTTCGCTTGAAGTCGACGGCAATTATGACTCTTGGGTCGCACTTCTGCGAGCTGGCTAACACCTCGTGATGGATGAGGAGCAGGCTGCCCTGTGCGCCGAAGTGCGGTCTGAAGGGGTGTGGCATAGATTTCCTGAATTTAAGAAGCGCCATTGTACTTGCTTGAAATATATCGTAAAAACAGCACCGATTGCTTGACGTGAGGAAAAGTCGGCTACAACATTGATGAAGGATTGGTGAGAGGACGGAGATCTGGGGAATGCCAATGCCAGTAACTGGGCCTAGTTCAGTTCGATTCAAGCTTGATATCGTCCGTTTTGCAGAAACGCTGTGATGAAGTGAAGCGGTCTTCCATAGAGACCTCAGTTTTGAGCCTCCCGGACTAGTGCAATGTAGAGGATTAAATCAAACGTTTTTAAAGCCGATAAGAACCACAATTTGCAGCCAGACTTGTTGCCGAGGACAGAGTTGTGAAGTACTGAAAGGTCGTTTTTGAGTGCTTGGGTGGCTTCTACAGCTGGATTAGAATGAATGGAGGTATTTCTGAGTTTTGTGATGCAGGGGCGGATCCAGAACTCCGTTGTTTTTTTGTTGTTTTTTTTTGGGGGGGGGGGGGCGCAAAATTTGTAAGGATGCTATTCTCCCATTCTTTCATGTCCACCGGGGGGTCCACCCATGTCAAATTGCCCTCCGAGAAGGGGGGAGGGGGGGGGGGGTCGGCTTTGTTTGGGGGGGGCGGTCGCCCCCCCCCCCCCCCTTGGATCCGCCACAGTTGTGATGCTATAGTCCGTATCAGGCGTAATCCCCTTTTCCGTTGGTGCTGCTGTACTGCCCCCATCAGCTGGCCCAGAGGTCAAATATATAGTGCAGGTCAGGATTTGGGGTCCCTTCTCGCACCAGGATCAAGTGGGTCGCCTCCTGGAAGGCCTGGGGATGTACTGTTGGAGCGGAATTGTAGGATCAGTCTAATGGGCTGCTAAGAAGTTATCCCATACGACGAATCATGCAGAGCCCTTTGAAGGCTTAGGTCTAAGGCTTGCAACGAGATCAGATAGGTAGGTGGTCGCTTGCCACTGTCGGTTTGCACTCGTCATACCCCTCGGCTTGGGGAGCCCCACGTTAACCCTTAGCTCTCAGGCCTGAGCCCGCTGTACTCGTCATAATTTTGCACCAATAACGCCGATAACGAGTCCATCTTGTCCAGTCCAGAACTATTTCAAATTTGCCTGATGGCTCCTTATCCAATTTCAGGTCGTGAACTTTAACAGCAGAGGGGCGTGAAATTCATTTTCTTTTTTTGTTTAGAGTGCGTTTTGTCAGGCAATGGATATCTAAAAATGATGCCTGCAATAGTGTTTAAGTAACGCGGCTCGGAAACAGGCTTTTTGTGCGGTGCCACTCATTTCATCAAATGACATTTCCCCGACAGTTCGTTTCATCAACGCTGCGACGTTCTGTGCCCGTGTCCCACTATACTTCGTCTCACCCTAGCATGGACTAACCGCGAAGGCTGTGCTAGCGCGAGCGGCCAGCCTTGACTGCCTTGACTAGAGCACTTGCTGCACGAGCGCTCGTGCAGCCGCCGCGGCTTCATTCAAAGCGACTAGCTCGCGCTTTTAGCACGCGCGGCTAACAATAGTCCATACTAAGGTGAGACGAAGTATAGAGCGACAAACAGAAACAAAAGACAACGACAAGCCTCAAACCAGAGTCTTTCGCGATTTGAGAGGCTTTGTAGAAAAAACGAGGCTATGCTCACACACGGGCATCATGCACGCGAGGGTATCTTTGGCAGGTTTGCAATCGCTCGTGCTTACTTCACGAGCACCGAACGACTAAACGCCTGCCAAAGCTACCATTGCGAGCATGCTGCATGGGTTTGAGGCTTGTCGCTGTCTTTTGTCTCTGTCTGTCGCTCGAGTGGGACACGGGCGTTATAAACAGATTGTTTCATCGACACTCGCTCATCGACATATCTTGCTATGTTTCGTCGACAACATTTTTGTTTGGTTAGGGGTGCGCTGGTTTGTTGGTGAGCAAGTGTACGGGTACATGCACATGGGCAGGACCACCCTTACACGCTGCTGCGAAACGGCATGTACGGGTGGGCTGGGTGGGTCCACATTTTTGTAATGAACTGCTGGAGACTGTCGCCGCAAATCGTCGTGAAATGGGTGGGTCGGATAGTTTAACATGTACCCCAGTGATAAACGCACAACAAAATGTTCCTACAGCGTGCAATTTGTGTGTAGATAAAACTTCACAGCCCGGTCTGGCAGTATTGATGAAATGAGAGTCGTAAAAAGTTGATGAAACGTGTCGATGAAACGACAGGGACCCTTCTTTTCGATGGTTCCATGGAGGCTCTGACAATGAGGACTGCAAAGTTGCCTCCAAGAAGCTCAATATGTTTTTTTACAAGAGTCTGTCTTTGCCAAGGTAGACCAGAAAGATGATGGTAGACTCTGAAGAGCTCGTTCGCGGCTACGGCCTGGTATAATGCAGAGATAAACATACATCAGAAATGTAATTAGGCGGTTTGAGCTGTTGCTTGACTCAAACATTGTTGATTTTATTGTTATAAAGACAAATCATTATGCCACTTGCATTCGGACCAAGATCAGGACATCTCAGTATTCGGTATGTTTTCAATTTTTGATTTAAACAAATATTTTGCATATAAGAAAGCCACAAATCATGAAGCAGGAAGCTGCCCTTGCAATCAATTTTTATTGACATACTTTTCATCTTTACAAATTATTAAACCAATGCTGCGATCCAATATTGTGGACACATTTTCCTTCTTAAGTAAATGGGAAAAGTTGGTGCGTGTGTACCGGTAAAACCTCGGGCCGCCACGCGACGCGAGTGGAGGTACACGCGTTACGTACCCAGGTTTCGAAGCATAAACATACGACTGACAGGGCCTCTGAGAGCAAGCAGAATGTTCGGAAGCATTTGAGAGAACCAAATCTGCTTCTCTCAAATTCTCTGGTATTTTTTTCCAAAAGAAGACATCAGTTTCTTAACGTCCAAAACAATATCAATGAAATGTTTGTAACATACGCATCACTGGCTTTATCATTTGTATGCCACATTTATGTAACAGCTCATTATTGCGAATGAGGGTACACCCGCGGGTACTATCGCAGGCATAGATTACCGTGCAGTTGATTGCGACGCGGAAACTTGACAAGGACGCCACGTTTCACAGAGGAATACATACTGCTTCGAAGGCGTCATTTCAGTAGACAGACTATTTATTAACGCCAGCAAAGATACGGTCGAAATCGGGTGAAGACACTTACTGTGTTCGCGGTTCACTTATGCCCCTCCCGCACAGCCCAGTACACTTATAAAGAAGAGTTTGGTGACCGCTGCAGTTTAACGTCGCTCCACGGAAACCACTGCGAAGAAAAGCCGATGCCATCACGATGTTGAGGCGCAACCTGAGGCAGAGAAGCAGACGGCGTTCGACGTATGTACGATGCTAGGCCTTACCAACGGCCTTACTCCCGCTTCGAAATTTTCGATGGCAATGCTATCGCTGGATTCTCACGCTGTAGCGCAGAACCTATTGCGAATAAAAGTGGACGCGGTTACGACTTAGCGACGTATGCTCGGGTAAGTGACAAACCGCATTAAAAAACAAAATAATTGCTGCAAGATACTGGAGTCGTAGAAAATCTGCCCGGCAGCCATGTTGAAAATATTCATTTGCCAGAACAAGATTGGTTCGGGCAGGTCGTGACGTCACGGAAACAACGTGCGCGTAAGTTCGTGCTCCGGAGCGCGAGAGTTTAGCGCTCCATTCACTAAACGGACAGGAGTGCCACCGGAGACTGACTTTCGAGCGCGCTCTTCGTGCACCGAGAATTTCTTGGAGCGCGAGTGGCTTCTTCGCGCTCCGTGACGTCACGTAAACAAGCAAGATGGCTGCGCTGCTGTTGCGACCGTCGAGACGAAAAGCGTAGCCAGACCGCTGCCCCTTTTCAGTTGATTAGTGCTTAATCCAGCAAGTAAAAACGATTCGATTTGAAAGCCAAGACAGCAATAAGCGTTCCGAAAAAGGTTTGTTCGTACATCTCGCCTGAAAAAGAAATTCATCTGTCAAACGGTAGCGTGCCGATAGCACAGCGATAGAAAAGTTGTTGAGATGAGGAGACATTCGGACCGCTCTGTCCCTTTTATAATGCTTAACCCAGCGAATAAAGATACTGCGATTTGAAAGCCGAAACATCAGTGAGCGTTGAGGAAAAGGTTTGTTCGTGCGTCTTGCTTGAAAACGTATTGATCCATCGAACGAGCGTGCCGATAGCTCGGCGACAGAAACGTTGTGATGAAAAGACAGTCAGACCGCTGCCCTGCTTATAGACGTTTCCACTGTTTACACAAATAACAGTCCACACGTGTTAAATCACAGTCCAGAACGCGCACGTTCGTCGCTTCGGAAACCGAGCAAATCACGCGCCATACGCACGAACACTGAAAATGGAACCTGCCAAGTGCCCTTTTTTGGAAAGGTCTATAGACGCTTTCAGGCAGCTGTGCATGGGCGCCGCCATAACTAACCTTCAGTTTTTGTTCCCTCTTATTCCGTTCGCTTGACTTCATCATTTCCACAGCAGGACAGGTTATTGCCATTTTAAGTGTTACTGCGTCCTTCCCCCCAGCATAGGCCGTTGTGGAGACTCGTCAACGCCCGCTTCAGTGGCTCGGCATCTCGGTAAGACAAGAGAAGGGCGGCTATGGCGGCTCAATCTGGCGCGTGTGTAAAACGTCTATACTTCGTTTCACCTTATGTGCGAGCAAAGGCAAAGCTGGAAGCGCGAGCACGAAAGCTCCGTGCGTTCAGGCTTCGATCGGGCGCGCGAGCTGGGGAGAAACGCAAAAAGCGCTGGTCTCGCGCTTCTAGCTTTGACTTCGCTCGCAGATAAGGTGAAACGAAGTATAGAATGCTTAGCCCAGCCGCAGCGAATGAAATTACTTAGATTGGAAAGCCAAAACACCAGTTAGCGCTGCGGGAAAGGTTTGTTCAGAGCCGTATATTGAGCTCTGGGTTTGTTCATGCATACCGCCTAAAAACGAACTGACGTGCTCTCGAACGATGGTGTGCCGGTATCGGCGTAGCTTCCGTCTCGCTGCGAGACAGAACCGACGGAACCAGGGAATCTCTGACAAATTTGAAGGTTTCCTGCGTCGACGAGCGGGTTCAAGAATGTTCTCTTTAATTTAAATCAGAGCGGCATGTATGGTCAATAAATAGATCGGCCAAGGTAACCTTTCATACATGTGCACCGAAGCGAGTCTTCAAACCTTTCAGGAATATTAAAACGTTCGTAGAAACTTCATAACGTCACCGTTTCTTTTGCTTTAGACTCTGCCGCTCCACACGGGCCTAATTATTTATCTTCGAAATATTTTTGGCTTCTGCCACCCGTATCCACGGTCGGAAGGAGCTCGTGTGTCCCGTCGATAGTTTCTGGCCGTGTTCCAAAACTTACTCGATCTAACTCTAGGGTAAAAATGGTTATCGAAAACCTACTCGCATCCAGCGTTTCTCTATTTTTGTTGTCACGTGACAATCCGCCAGGGTAACTCGGATCCATTCGAGCAGGTTTGGAACGCAGCCTCGGTGTGTCGCGCTCCTGTACGCTATGCGTCGTTTAGTTGCTGCGCTCGGAGAATGAAACTCGGAGCGTCGGAGTAGGAGTAAAGGAGCGCCGACTTAACGCGCCCAACGGGACGCGATTGGGGGTGGAGGAATACAAGATTCCCTTTGAGGGGCATTTGCCGCTACCTTCTTGACTTGTAACCGACTATAGAATAATCGTATTTACTCTTGCCCAGGACGCAGCTTTTATGATTTCGTCCCAAATTCTTGTTTTCAAAAGTGCCTGTTCATTTTCACCCCGAACGCTCGACACTCGAACTTTCCGGGCCGAATTTTCGAGATGCAGACTCGCACTTGATGAGGAGCTGCGCGTCACCTTGTCTCGTCAGTCTCGCTTCCGCTTGTTGTTACGTCTCCAAATCGCCGCCCGATTTCCTTCTGTCTCGATGCTCGTTCTTTATTTTGTTTGGCCTAAGTTTCCCCCATTAAACTTTTAGTTTGAAACGGGAAATTCGCCGCTTGTGCTCCTGTCATTCGTGAAACATTTTTATGTTCTGTGTTTTTTAACGCTGGAGGTGAAGTTACTTCTAGTCATGTGAAGGTGAAGTCCCTGCTAGTCATGTATTGCTTTGTTTTGTCTTTGGCATATACCCCATATGCCAAAGTCAAAACAAAGAGATGTTAGGCAGCCTTTACGTAGGGCTGACACTAAGCTCTGATGTTATATTTCTTGTCGTTCAATTTTGAATTGTAGTAGGCTTTTATTTTATTTGTGAGTGATTTGGGCGGTGATATGCTATATTCGTGACTTGCAATAAAAGCACATCGTCATTCATGTTCAAAATAAATACTGTCCTCACTTGTGACGATGTTATTTTATTGCTGCCTCTGGAGTGGAGCACAATTGTGAGTTATTACCTCCCAAGCGTACCTTGCAATACAATTTATGTATCTTATTTTACTAAAGCAGTGATTAAATTACATGTGCTGGGTTTTCATTTATGTTGGCCGGTTGTCTACAAACAAAACTTCACCACTTAATGGTATAGAACTTCCACCTTAGAAAAGGTGGAAGTTCTGCTGTTTTACCTGCCTGTAAGGCTGTTTTTACCTTTTTAGGACAGAAGTTGCACTGGCGTTCTGCATCACTTTCTGGTGCAGAACTTCCACCCTTTCTGAGGTGGCAGTTCTGTACAAGGAAGAGGTGCAGGACACCAGTGTAACTTCTACATCAAAACGAGATAAAAACAGCATTAAACTTGCAGTGTTTCTCCCAAAGTGGATGGCAGTTGACCCCCAAAAAGGTAACAACAGACGCTCAAAATGTGCAGTGTTACCCCAGGAAGGGGTTGATGTTACCACCAAAATGAGTTAAAAAACCGAACCTCTTCTATGCACTACTCCAACCTCCAAAAGGGCTTAAAGTGACCTAATATCCCCTTAGCCAGTGTGTACGGTTCCACCCTTGTAGCAGGGAATAACATTATCTTACGGGAGAGTCCACAGTGACACGTCTGTTATCTCTTTAAGAGGGTAAGTCCTACACCTTTCAATTTTTCTAGAGTGCATGCGCACGACTATCGCTAACTGTACTCCAAATGAATGAGACCACCAGAATTTCTGCACTACCAAGACACGCTGGTGGCGTAAATTAAACAGAAAAAAGTCACTGACACCTTTTCTAGATGAACAACCGGTTCCGCGGCCTTTTCGGTGGTGAAAAAGTAGCCTCTGTCGTGAACTTCCCCGTGGATAAAGAGTCCGTCACGTGCAGCCAACGCACGCGCGCTCTTCAGTTGTGGTGTGGATGCGACAGGAGCAAGGGCTGACCTGTCTCAAGAGAGCAGGAGCGATCGAAAGTGAAAGTAAAAGCAGAGAGTGGGTTTCACAAAAGCAACAGCCGCTGCCGTTTTGAAGACGGCAGAGCCCTCTATTGCTTTCTCTATTTATGAAAATTGCGGCAAAAAAATGAAATGCTGCGTAGGTAGCCGACCGGCGACCTTCTACGGGCGACGCCACCGGCGACCTTGTGGGCCCCAGGTGGCGATGGCGAAGGCACTCGCCTCCCGTCGTTCATTGGACGGATAGGAAATTGCCTCTCGTGGGACAACGAGGAAAAAGAACTGGTATCTTGGATTGCATTTCGTGCAAGGAAGAAATACTCCTAGATTGCAATGTGCTACGTAGACCTAAGCCAAATATTCTACACTTTCATCATTTACGACCCTGGAATGCATGCATTAAGGTGACGTACATTAATTCGCCTATCGCTGCCTGAAAGGTGCTCGCAACAAGGTTATTCCGAGGCAGAAGCGAGAGAAAGAAAAGTGTTTTCCTCACCGCATAAATCAACTATGCATGGCAAATTAAGGTATCAGATTTGGCCCCAATGTGAACTCATTGGTTGGAATAAGCTGCCGAATGTTTTCAAGTCAGTGTTATTTGTTTGCAGCCTATAATGTTTGAACATATTTTCGAGTACGTTCGACAGAACCACACGTCATACGTAGCCAGCCAACACACGGACATGAAAAGTATTTTATTCCAATGACAACCTGACCTTATCTTTGAAAGCTTCTGGCACATCCTTTTAATCTGGTTTGAATAACAACTCATATTTAGACGTCCTGTCCCAATCACCAGCGCAGTAAATTTCGACGAAGTTCGAGGTCTCTACGATGCATAAATTATTTCAGAGAGACGAAATATCCTTCCCACCAACTCCATACGAACGGCCTTTCCATATGTTGTCGTGATAACTCTGATTACCTTCCACCCGTCAGGTACGTACAAGCCTTTCTTTTAGGCTCAGCGGTTCTTCCTTTTGAATTTCCGTTTCCCTCACTGACCCTTCCTTAATACCAGTTACAAGACTGTTTTCGTATCCTTCTGTTTCTCCTTGTTGTCATTGCGAATAGTATCGTCGTCGCTCTCCGAATAGTACAAACACGACCAAACCCAATTTCTAAAAAAAGAATAAAAAAGAAAAAAATGAAAAGTATTATTGTTAAATGTTTAATGCTAAACGGCAAAAACGAACACAGTGCAATTGTAACCACAAGATGTAGTTTGAGGGAGGGTTGGGGGTACTGAAGGTTCATTAGAAAAGAAAAATTCACCGTTATAAATCAGCAGTTTTCAAATCGTAGTTTCAATTCTTCTAGAACGGTCGATTCTTTCATTTAACATGAGTACAGTATTTTCGGGACTATAGTCCGCACCCGGTGTATAGTCCGCAGGGACAAATTTGGGGTCAAAAATTAAACTTTTTGCTTAGATAGTCCACACCCGGTGCATAATCCGCACATGGTGCATAGTACGCACCTGGTGCTTAGTCGACACGAAAATCTTCTCATGGACGGCACCCCTTGACAAATGTGTGCTTTTTTAACTCACAAAGAAGCCTATAATATACATAAATCATCATTAACATACTCTTTCATTCACAAAATCTGTCACGTCTCGGTATAATCAATGATATTGAAAAACAAAAATCCTGTATAGTCCGCACGCGTAGATAGTCCGCACTGCCCAAAATTTCAACTTTTAAACATGTATAGTCCGCGGACTATAGCCCGGAAAATACGGTATTTCTTGTTGCAGGTAGAAAATTACATTCCAATTTTGGCAGTGGTCCTGGTAACCAGGGTCAAGCACAGCGTTCCAGTAAAAGTAAGCTCTTGTGAAACCACTCGGAAGTGTAGATAAAATAACTTGTACACTAGAGCCACCTAGTATTCCACTGAACTGATGCATGAGGTAAGC
The DNA here is from genome assembly GCA_013358835.2 of Ixodes persulcatus. Lineage (NCBI taxonomy): Eukaryota > Metazoa > Arthropoda > Arachnida > Ixodida > Ixodidae > Ixodes > Ixodes persulcatus. The sequence goes on from JABSTQ010010676.1 coordinate 56,639, forward strand.
AATACAAATCCTAAAACTGTTCGTCGGGCAGTTACTAAAACCCCACGTAAGACAGCGAATCTGGCGCAAGTAGTACCTAAAGGAAACACACAATAAATCAGTTACCACGCTAGTGTCCTATTAAAAATGCAACTCCCGATTACCGTTAATTGTATACTAGCGCTACCCGCCTCGTAAACGTATTAAATGAAAAGTTTTTTTTTGTGTATATGGTTTCCAATTACAACATAATCGATGCGTTATAGATCGTCACTAGGTTTGGACGTGTCTTTACTATTACTCCCGGCATTCGTAGGTATCGTGAACTCGAGGAACGGAAATCATTACTGCCCCAGTGACTATGACTTTCTAATAGTACAATCGGTGGCAATAAGTGAAGGTTAAGCAAGCGCGTTGCTCTGGAAGTTGGTTTGCTTCAATCCGTAATCTCAAAAAATGATTTTATGACGACAAATATTTCAAGCTTTTAAATAAAATGAGAAACGGAATCATAAAAAAAATTACCAGAAAGTTAAAAAAATAGCATTGTGACTGTGCCTGACTTAATGCAAAGTTGGCACGTCTTCATTTATCATCTCAAAAATGAAATTTTGCGATTGATTGAGTATTGACTAAAATCTTTTTGTAGTTATTGTGCATTAACGCGGTACACGCTCAGTAAGCAAAACTATTATTTCATTGATCTGGCTCATTTGTGTGTTTATACACAAAAAATCAAAGGCATTCATATGATACCGTTACAAGACGCGGAAGCTCTGGTGACGACTAATAGAACACAGCTATAATTATAACTTTTAGCAGGTGGCACCAGTACTGTGTCTGCAAGTTATCCAACATATATTTTCAACATAGCAAGTTATCGAACATCATCCAACACGCACGCACCCTATTCCGTAGACTATAACATTACTAAGACAAGCGAGTCACTTACGCATGTGCTAGAGTACAGGCCAATTAGAGCAAAGTCAGGAGTGAAGTAATGCGCGCCTGTCAACTAATTCTCCCTCAATTTATTTATCCCTTGGAACATTATTCATATGTCATAGTTTCTCATTCAGGAACAGAGCGCCAGAATTCAACGGTATATAGATTGTTGCAGAGAACAAGAAATAATGTTTAAGAAAGGAGGAGCGCAGTCGTCATTAGTAAACAAAAACAAGCCTGTACTACGCAGTGAATAACACTTGCTGCGATACCACAACGGTACGAGTACAATTCGCAGTGTTATATTGCTTAGGAAGTGCAAAGCATATCCGGTGGACGGGGGCATCGAAGCAGATTCAGCCGGATCGTTTATCATCGTTTGCAAGCAAGATTGTTAATACAGATTGGCTCGAGCCCGACAGTTTCCACGAGCGAGGTTGTGCCCAATATTCTTGACATTAAAATGTTCAACCATAATCTTTTCGATATTATCAGACGTTCCCCTGAAGAAATCGCGAAACTAGTTCAGACCAGGAAGACATAGACGTCAGCAGGTCAATGAGAAATTATCACGAAGACCCTAAAACAACCAGTGTTCGGTAAAGTGTATCTAAAAAGTACTTGGGGTAAAGTACAAAGTAATTAGTCAGAGTTTATGTACTTGAAGTACAGTCATAAGAACTCCGGGCGCAATTTACTTGAAGTAAAGTACTGTAAATACAATGTAGTTCATAAGTCAAGTACAAATACTTTTAACACAATCTTTCCTGATGCCCTTTCATTTCCTGTACAGTTCATTTTCTGTACAGTACAATCTTTCCTGTTGTTTTGAACTGGTATGCATTGCCCCAGGGATAATCAGGGGAGCATCAGTTATCTTTAGAAGTGGCTGCGAATATTAGATATAGTCAAGTAGCCTCAGAGTGAAGAAAGCCTCATCTTGTAATACAAATTTAACAAGACCAAATTCGGGGATGTACTTCAAAATCGGGTGTTGTACTTTATAACGATAATAATTCATGGAGAAAGGATTATAATCCACGGAGACGAGACAAGGAGGACAAAGGACAAACACAAATCTTCAAACAAAACTAAGTGACGGGTGAGCGACTGAAAAAAATCCGCATTGTCCTGATATCAGACCAGGGACCTCTCAATTTCCAGTGGAGCGCTCTGCTAACTGAGCTAACCAGGGGTTAGACGTCAGTAGAACAAACGTGTTTTAACAGCCGTCATCAGTCTAACGTCAACAAGGGTGAACAGCCTATAGCTTCTTGTATTAACTGCTGTAGAGATTTCCATGGCTTACCTTGTGGGTCTCTTTAGCCGGCGTGCTATATCTTTGTATGCATTCCTATGTTTTTTTTTAGCCATCTATACCTACCTGTATGGTCTGCTAGAGAATTCTATGGCTTTTCTATGGGTCTCTTCAGCCAGTGTCCTATAGCTGCCTATAAAGAGTATTCACTGGACGCCATATTTGTGGGTGTTGTTTAGAGCGCACGCTCAAAACGAGCTCACATTAATAGGTTGCTTAGACCGGCAATCTTAGTGGTAGGGTCTGCACGTTGCAAAAGAACTGTAGCTCGCCATCTTCACGCACTCAGCAGTCGCGCACACAGCTATCGCCACCAACGTATTCTTCCTATAGCTTTCTTTTTAGTTTTTGTAGCTATCTATAACTACTTGTATGGACTGCTATGGAGATATCTATGGCTTACTTTTTTAGGTCTCTTTAGTCGCTATAGCTGCCTATCCCTTTTCATAAGGTCTCTTTAGTCATCTACAGATTCTTCTATGGTCTGCCATACAGAATGCTATTGCTTACTTCATAGGCCTCCAAGCCAGCGTGTTATAGCCGCCAAGAGCTTTTCTCTTGGTTTCCTTAGCCATAGCTCCTTGTATAGACCTTTCCAATGTTTACAAAAATCACAGTCCAGCGTGCGATCTTCACAGTCCAGCACGTGCGTGTTCGTCGCTTCGGAAAGCGAGGAAAGCGCGCGCCATACGCACGAACACTCAAGATGGCACCGGCCCCACGCTCTTTTTTGGAAAGGTCTATAGGGAGTATTCACTGGCGGCCATAGCTGTGTGCGCGACTGCTGAGCGCGTGCTGATGGCGAGCTTCCACAGTTCTTTTGTAACGTGCATTCCGCACCCTCAAGATTGCCGGTTTTAGCAGCCTATTAATGTGGGCTCGTTCCGAGCATGCGCTCTAGAAAGCACCCACAAATATGGCGCCCAGTGAATACTCCTTATAGATTGATATAAAAATGTCTGTGTCTTACTCTACCGGTCTCTTTAGCCAGATTGTTATACCCGCCTAAGGCTTTTTTTCTGTTGTTTCTTTAGTCCCCTATAGCTCCTTAAAAAGCTATAGGTGACTAGCTTAAGGCGCAGCGAATAAAAAGATGACTATGGCTTAAGACGCAGCGAGCAGACAACATAGTGCGTCGTCTGCTCGTTGCGCCTATTGGGGGATGGCGCCGCAAGTCATCCCGTAGGTAACTCGGTCGTCTGCGAACGTAGAACTGGCAAGATTTTGCTCTAATATGTTTACAAAAAGAAAACTACGCCTTCAGAGTTTACTCAGTTAGACTGACCTACTCGGTGCTCATTCGGTGGAAGTTTGAGCTTTCTACGTACGGACGCCAATATTTCCGGCTTGTTTTACAGCGGAAGGTCCGTTTAATACACCCTATACAGTCACCGTAAGCAAAACTCTGATCTGTGAAAGGCCTAAACAAGGTCGTATTGCTGGGCTTTCGTCAACTCACCAACCGTGGGCCAGCGCCATCGGTACAAATTGATGTTGGGACAGCTTTCGAGTGGCACTTGTGTTTAATCAGCGAGGACACAATTTGCGACCGAACGCTGACGCGTCATTCGTCTGACGGTCTTTCGCTCTGGGAGTGCTCAACCTTAAACTGCTGTAGTCACTGACTGATTTAAAAAAAAAAAAGCAGGTAGGTACTTCAGGGATCCTAACCTACACGGCGGGACAAAGTGGGACCGGGATATTTCCGCCTGCTCCGAATGGTCAACACCGCCATAGGAGACACTCCGTCGTTCTTATCCTGTCAGTGACTAAGGCAGGTCGAGGTGAAACGTGGCCGTCGGCTGCTTTTAATGCGTGAACATTGGAAAGCTCATTTTCACGAAAACCTGCCGGTGTCAGTCTGTGCGTCCGTTTGTCAGGGTCATGCATGGCGTCGCGAGGAGAGTGGGTTGGTGAGGAGGTATAGTGTTTACAGATTCAATGCTCCTACTCCGACGCTCCGAGTTCCATACACCGAGCGCAGCAACTGAGCGGAGCATAGCCTACAGGAGCGCGACACACCAAAACTATCGACGAGCCGCATGAGCCACTTCCGACCGCACGGTTACGACGAACCTGGCATCTCGTGGATACGGGTGGCAGAAGTCGAAATCATTTTGAATATAAATAAATTAGGGTATCTGTGGAGCGGCAGAGTGTAAGTAAAAAAAAAGTTTGTGACGTTAGGGCTCTTCTACGAATTTTTGAATATTTCTGAAAAATTTTAAAGGAGCTGTGCAACGATATTCAATTGGAATGTTTTTCACTTTACACGAGCTTACTGGCACTAGTGGGACTCAAGGATACTCGCATGCAATGCCACTGGCCAAGAAACTCCTTTGTTGCGGTGTAATTTTAAGGACAAAAGCGATCATTTTCATTCAATCTCTCCCTTGCAAAATTCGATGACGTAACGCGGGGATCGCAGTACACCCGTGTGACGTTATTTGAATGCGGTTCATAGATTGGACCCGAGCATTGCGTGGGCACTCGATTTAGGCTCGTGATAATTGATAGCTCGAGAAGCATTCGAGTAGTGGCCCGTGTCCAATCGCTGCAACGACGACAATAGCCGAGCCATAACAATGTCTGGAACTCAGCGCGTGTCCTGTGCTTTGCCAACCCCAGCGCGTGGCTATGATCAACATTGGCGGCATATAATCGGCTCCAGATCACGTGGCCGCTTGTTCTGGCTGCGAGTTGAGGGCGTGAACGCTGCTCGTTGTTTTTTAATTTTTTTCTGGGACTTCTAATGCGTCGGGTGAAAAACGAAGGCGTGTTTCATAGGTCATTAACGTCAGGGATCCGTTCTAAGCGGTATTTGCGCAAAGTAAAAAAATTGTTGCATAGCCCCTTTAAGATCAGCTTGAAGCACACATGCGAAAGTTGCCTTGACCGATCTGTTAATACTAACGATCCACGGTGTTCAGATTTAAATGAAGGATAACAATCTTCAACCCACTGTTGACGCAGGAAGACTTGTCAGATGTTCCGTGCCGTCTGGCAGCACGAGACGGAGCCCGTCGATGTGCTACGCCTATACCTTTGGGTGACCAGACGTCCCGTTTTGGCCGGGACAGTCACGTTTTTGAGGTCCGCTTCTGCCGTCCCGTCGTTTCGTCCGAGTAAGGAGTCATGTCCCGTTTTCGCAGGAGTGCATAGTTTCAAAATTGGCACAAAGCGAGTTGAAGCAAACCAAACTATGCCTACTCGTTACAGGTATATTTTACAAAAATAACCGTAGGTACTTAAAAATGTTTACAGAGAGAAAAATTAAGAGAACTGTTCTTGCCCACAAACACTTCTCTTGTGAAGACTCGTGTGTAAAAATATTTTTACAGTTACTGTACATAGCAGGCATGTAGTATGTTAACGTTTTGAAATAGCAGTTGCTGCATTAAACTTTTACTCCCAATCTCACTTTATTACGCGTTTTGCATAGTGACTCGCTATTTCATTCGCTGTGCACAGTATGTGTTCAGATGGAATGTTTAAAATGGTATTTCCGATCAATATGATAGATTTACTTTGCTACAGTATTAATTATATTTTCCTGATTTAAACTGGTCCGTCCCTGATCTGAGCCTAAGTTCAATTTCGAGAGTGCAGACGGACTTGGCTCCGTAACAGCCGTAATGCGCAGAAAGAAATTAAGACCATGAAAGAAAAACAAGAGGATACGAGGCGGCTTGGTGTTATAGAAGTAATGAATGTACAAAGGATGCCATCGTACGTTTTTTCTTGTTGGACGTTCTTATCGCTGTGACACGCTCAAGGTACCAGCGAATACAACGAGCTGACGTGAAATTTCCATCGAGCAGAAAACTTTCGTCCCTTTCGTCATGCGCTTTCATTTCGATATGGCGCAAAATGAGCGCGAAATAGTAGCAGGTAAGGAAGAAAAATTTAGATGGTGAGTCTGAACACTGCCAGACTCAGCCGTGTTGGGGGCATCTCTTGCGAGGCAATACGTCAAAGGCATTGCGCGTCGAACTGTACGTGTGAGTTATCCATTTGAGCGAAACCTTGATTTCGCAAAACTATTGTGCGTAATAAATGTGCATTGTGTGAATCAGCTATAACCATACGCTATCTCACTAGTTGCGCGCAGCCACGGGCGAGAAATAAATGAAAGTTGATTTTGTAGGACAACAAACGTGACGTGGATACTCATGAAAGAGAGTCCCGCTAAGAAGAGAGCTCCCCCTCTTCTTCAAGTGCTTGGGTTGCGCTCTCAATCTTGCACCTTTGGTAACACTGTGCGCACCCGAAATCATCTTCTTCCCGGAAAAACACGGCGGCCTTCAGAATCGAGGAGTGCTACATGGAAGCGAGCGTCATGTCACGGGAACGAAGTCGAGGTGCTCAGGGCTTTGAAAACGCTCCTGATCGCAAAAACAACATACTTCTTTTTTTTTTGTCGAGGCACAACTATTTTTATTTTTTTTTGTTTACGTTGATACCCCACAAACGCAAGAACTACCATAAACTAAAAAAAAGAAAATTAGTACGCATACAACGACAAAGCAGTGTTGGACAAAATACTCGATAAAAGTATTTAAGTTAAGTTACTAAATACCTGCTTCATAAAGTATTTAAAATACTACTCAAGTTACTTTCACTGTAAAGTATCTTCAGTAGAGTAAAAATACTTAGAAATGTATTTCAGTTACTTTTGAAGATACTTCAGCATTGCTTAATTTGTATCGACGTCATTGACAACGACAATTATGCAGCTACGCAGATCTGTGTTACCAGAATGGTTTATTAGCACGCAACAACACAAAACAAAAAAAAAGTATCATAGGGCTATTTTATGCATGAGGCGGCGAATAACTGAAGAAACTAAACGTTTAATGGGGCGAACTTGTTCCCAAAACAAAATAGAGAAAGGCTAGCGTCGCAGGCGTCGATTTCGGCGAAACAGCAGGATCGACCGCTGGGGCGAGACTGACTCCGGACCGCTACTCGGAGCACCTTTTGTACCCGCGTGGGTTTCTGGAAAATTCGGCGTAGAAAGTTCGGCGCGTAGAACATTCGTAACTCGATCAGACGACAAAATTCTCGAACTTACCAGAATGTCAAGTTGAAGGAATAAATAAAAGATAAGTCCGCTTTCTGGTATCCAACCCGGGGCCTCCGCGCGAGAGCTTCCGCGCGAGAGCGAAGCGCGGTAACCATTCGGCCACGCGCTCGCTATACTCTGTTTCATACTTAGCGTGCAACGCCATCAAAGCTACTGGCGCGAGCGTGGGGCTTGACCTCGTTGATCATTTGCACGCGTTCTCGCGCAAACAAAACAATATATGAGGCCACGCGCTCGCGCCAGTAGCTTTGACAGCGTTGCACGCTAAGTATGAAACAGAGTAGGCAACGCGCTTGGCAATATCACTGATAGATGTTACAAAACATTTCTGGGACAACAAGAAAGAGGTCGCTTTAGCTATTGGGGAGGAGATCAGACCGTGGCGCCCCAAGCGGTTAACTTTAGAACTACATGGATGGGGACAACAAATACAATGACTCAGCGCTCGGGAGGAGGGGCTCTTTTGTTACCACTCCGGCCTGCATGAACAATGCAGCATGCACGGTGCCCAGCTCAGCACAAAAGCCCAAGTGGGTCAAGTTCGCATCCTATGACGACTGCTTTCGGGGGCGATCCGGCACTTAACGTCACTTCACTAATTGTTGGTATTTTTTCATTACACTGTGCCCCGCGCTCTATTAAAAAAGATGAGACGAACATGCCCACAAGGCCTGTGGGCATCTGCACAGGCCTTGTGTTGGGTAAACACCATGATGTGGGGGTGACAAACTGGTCAGAGCGCTTCGCCAATAGTGACACCGCTGAATATCACATCCTGCGGCACACCTTAGACGCATCGTTTAACTACAATCCATATTCCCTATACGGGGAAGTTCGCTATAAACGAACTTGGGACACGGATATGAGTGAATGGATAACAAAGAAAACCCACATGATAGCCACGGCAGTGGTCGCACCTTCTTCAAGTAGGTTGCGTTCAGAAAAGCACTCAACGTTGGGGGACACTTTGTTGGCATTTTGAGAGGTCATCCAGCTCCTAGTTCGTTTCCTGTACTGTTCTCTGCTTATCAATGTTCGCTTACAGACAGTGTCCGCGAGAGCAATAAGTGCCGGACTGACAACACAAATAAAAGAAAAAAAGCAAAAAAAAAAAACAACCTCGACGTTTTGCCTTAGCGGGGTAAAATATACAAAAAGCAAAACAAAAATGTCTGCTTTTTTGTGTGTGTCCACTTCTCATTTTCTTCTATTTATCATTTTCTTGACACTCAAGTTTGCATTGTTCTCGTAGGTCGTTTCCCGGTCTGCTTGCGCCTCAGGGTGGCATCTTTACTTCCTTAAAACCACACCTTTTGTTTGAGGATTTTTCGGGGGGGGGGGGGGGGGGGGGGGAGCCGCCTCGGTGGCTTCGAGGCGAGAGCGCTGGCCTACGGATCCCCATGTGGCGGGTTCGAATCCCGGCCGAGGTGCCCGCAATCTGACGGAGGCTTATTGCGGTGGAGGCGCCGTGTAACCGGGCTTTCAGTTGCACGTCAAAAGATCCCCAGGTGGTCCAAATTAATCCTCAGTCCTCCGCTGGGGCGTGCCAAATGCCCGTCGTTGGTTTGGCACGTAAAACCCCCAAATTTTTTACTTTCGGGGGGGGGGGGGGGGGGGGGGCTCTATAGAAACAAAGGCGCCTTTGGGAAGGCGAGGGGAGAACCTTCATTGTAGGAACTTTGGGCTGAAATATGAGTCACAGTCGGCAAAAAAAAACGATATTTTCACGAGCTCAGTTAAAGTCACCATAGCTAATCGGAGCTAGCAACAGGATTCGGTTGCCCGAAAGAATGTTCACGTTTTCTCGTGCCACGCCCACGCCACTTCATACCGAAAAACTCGGAAAATGGCAGAATACACCGACAGAACGCATCTATCCAGAAAAATGAATCGTGCGCTTGTTCTGCCAGTCTCTCGTTTCGCCCAAGTACCATAGTCCCCGTCTTATCTTCCCCGAATATCAACTCCGCAGTGATTCCGAGTCATTCCGATGCTTTTTAACGTTGCAATACTATTAGACGAATATTTGCAGAGGAGTATACACTGTTCGCAGAACTATCTACAGTGCTAAAATTCAAAATCACTGTGATCAATTCGGGAACTCGTGTAGATTCAGCTCATGTTTGGAACATCATGAGTAATATATATAAATTTATTATTATTAAAGTTCGTCAACTTTGTAAAAAAGAGAATGTACTTTTTTGTAATATTTGTTAAGCTTATTGGGTATATTGCTCCCACATAAATAATTGAGGGCGAGTGTTTTTTGTGGTTTACTCTCTAGGCAACGAAAGCCTAACTGAAAACTTTATAAACTTGAAGAACAGAAAAAAGTTCGAAAACTTAATAATGTCTGCCTAAAACCTAATAAGCAAAACTGTAAATGCCGAAAATCCGAAAGTGTACGCGGAACAACGCGGTGCCTGAAATTACCTTTGAAGCTTTTGTTAACCTTCGAAAACAGGATAAAACGTTCAGTAGGATATATCGAGGTTTCTTTCTACCCGGGAAAGCACGTTTACTATCCTCTATTCAAAGGTTAACAAAAGCTTCAAAGAGAATTTTAGTCACCGTTCGTGCTGGTGTTTCACGTTGCCTTTGTTTCATAGTGCCCTTCTATGGCAAGCCGCCCTCGACCTTCAGAGCTGCACACTGTCACCGTTGTTACTCGTGACCTTTATAAGAACTAGTCTTCTGTAAGGTAGCGAATTGGGCGAGTTGGTAAACGTTATACATGATGAAAACCGCTCAAACGACGTAGATGGAGTGAAGACAACAAACCCAACAAAACGGAGCTGTGGTCGGTGCCTGAAGTTTTATTGGTGAAAATAACAGAAAGGAAACAGCGCAGCCAAGACTGATTAGATTAACAAACACCTAATTATCTTGCAAGCCCCACACAATCTTCGGAGCTGAAATGGTTCACACACCGCTATTAGCGGCGAGATGATTCGGTGGCGCCCTCGATCGGTTACCTTTCGTGACGTCATTACTTTGTGAACAACAAGCTCCATGGTGTTTGTAATAGGCATGGTGGAAGCCTGAAATCATAGCACTCTCAAAGCAACACTGCCGTCACCGTCAAAATTGAAGTTCTTATATTCCTCTTATTTCCGTTGTTGAGACATCCTTTCCTGACGTCATAGCCAGCATTCGCCCAATTGTGGTGGGCCGACCACAGCGACCCTTTCGATCGCTCACGTTCACTGGTGGCCATAGCTGTGTGCGCGACTGCTGAGCGCGTTCTGATGGCGAGCTTCCACAGTTCTTTTGTAACGTGCATTCCGCACCCTCAAGATTGCCGGTCTTAGCAGCCTATTAATGTGGGCTCGTTCTGAGCATGCGCTCTAGACAGCACCCACAAATATGGCGCCCAGTGAATACTCCTTATTCATATTAGCTCTCAAAAAACAGACCTTTTTATCTGCACAGAGCTACCGACGGCGCACTGTCAAGCTGTCAATAAATTGTTGTCTTTTTTACGGTTGTCCAATGTTCCTATTTTAAACTTGCGGCGACATTAATATACAAAATGTGTGATTATTACTATCTGGGGAATTATTAAATATTTCCAATAAAATTCAAGAGTATTACACAACGAGGACAATTATTCTTAATGAAGTGATGAATTCTAATTGTGTTTAAATTGCCACGTGTAACACACAATCCGCTAAGATAGGAAAAAAAATTAAAAATCGGTGAGCTTTGTTTTGCATCCGCTCAAAGGCCGGTGAGCTTTTTTCCGCATCTGCCGGTTTCGCGGTGTGCTTTTCCCCGCCAACGGAAAGCGCGTAACCGTTGAAGTTCTACTTAGAGGTGAAAAGTTTAAAGTAAAAATTCGTTAATTAGTTTTTCCCGTTCCACTACAAGACTCGGTTTTCTTCAATTGTAATTTTTTCGTGTCGCCTCCACAGCGCTTCTACGTCGGTACTTTCGCGTTAGAGGACATCATATAATAAGGAGTTGTAATAGATCGTTTTTCTCTCCGCTACGGTATCCGAAAAGAAAGCGCCGCAGCTGCGCATGCGCGCCGCCAGCGTTGTCTGCATACTTCAAGGTCATGTGGCGGATTACGGAGTGGTATGCGGGTACTTGATCTCTCGTTCTCATTAGTCCTTGCGGACGGAGACCGCCACCTAGCGGAAGGAGACCAAAATGCAAAACACATCAAAATTAGTTGAAAACTTGCTTTCGGAAAATTCGCTGTAGTTCCAAAACGAATTAACCTACACTAATTATTTTATACCAATCGATTCCGTATTACATTTTATAAAAAATGGTACGAACACAATTTTTTTTAATTAGTATATTATGTAAAACGTCGTTGAACCCAAAAGTGTAAAAACAACCGTTTATAGTGGATATCACGTATTTTTAAAAAAAACAAACATATGTACTGAATTCCTAGAGATACAATCTGTAGCAATGCACCAATTAAGTTTTAATCTCTTTATGGTAAATGTTTCAAGCAAATACAAAAAGCGGTCCTCATTTAAGAATTTTTTTAAAACGTCAAAGATCTACATGTATTTTCTATGGCGTTTGGAGGTACTACGCTCTCTTAAAGGGCCCCTGAAAATAAAAAAAAGTTTCTTTTTAAACAATTTAGTTGGAACACGCGTGACAAAAAATTATTTTTACGCGAAAAAAACAAAAAACAAATAGAGCAATATTGACGGCGCGAGACGCGATTTAGTCCGAAGTCACCTTCTTTCCACTTGTTTTCTTTCTCTGCATTTCGGGCGCGTGGAGGAGAGGTGGATCGGCTTCGCCTTCACGACCGAGATGGTCATTCCGGAATGACCAGTGACGTCATGGACTTCGCGCGCAGAATTTCAAATAAATCTTTCGCCGTCAATATTGATAAAAAAAAAAGTTTTTTTTTTCGTAATATTTATTTTTTGACACGCGTGTCCCAACCAGACTGTCTAAAAAAAAAAATCTTTTTTCTTTCTTTTCAAGGGCCCTTGGGGCCCTGCAATCCAGGGCCTCTGACACGCCAAAAAATTTTTTTTTTCATGCTAAACGTTGCAATGGCATATCAGGACATTACAAAAAAATTGTTTCACTATAGAGTTGCGTAGTTTTTTATAAAAAATAGAAATACGAGGCCCAATTCAAAGTTCCCGCCGTGCACTGTGATGTAACAGTGTACCGCAAGGTGTCGGGGCGGTCAGAAGGGAGGCAGTGAAGGGAGGCATCGCCGGAAGTCACGTGAGTTGTATCCCTCCTCGTGCTTACCGCGAGCGCGTGTAATATTTTTTTAATATTTTTGTTATTCTCCGCACCTCCACGAGCGATCCAAGCAGACAAGGTTTCTTTTATTTGCTTTTCATCGCTTAATGTTGCTGTAAAGGTAGAAGAAGCGGAGTCAGTGAATGGACCTCTTGGCGAATATGTGCTGCCTCCTAGACACGCGACTGGGTTCGAGGCTAAGTGGCGAGAAAACAACGCGCGCGCAAGGCGTCTCCCACCCGTTACACACCCAAAACGTCAGCTACATCCTGTTCACCCATTGAGGCGCTGTGACCTAGATACGGTTCCCCCAAACTAGCCTTTGTCCCCATCATGCGTAATCTTCCGCCCCGAAGTCGACACAACGAAACCATCTTCCATCTCTGCTCGGCCAGAAGGAAGAGAGAGAGGGTACTGAAACTATTTACTCTCGAACCGATGTTTCTACAAAAGGTCCATTCCACAACCCGGGCGATAATAGTCCCGACAGCCGAAGGCTACACAGTTCACCGGCATGATTGCGGTGCACGTCGTAATCTAGAATGGGCGTCGTCAGTACGTTGACTCGTGTTCACCTTGTTCGCAACATCAAAACTTGAGTCTCGAGGGTCTCCAAGGCGCTCAAAGGTGAGAAATGCAAGATGGCGGATTGTTTGGAACTAGATACTCTCCAACCCAGGCGCATCAAGTACTCCGCGCATGCGCACCGCGTATTTCTACAAAAGGTCCATTGACGTGATCAACTACAATGCCTAGAAGGTGCTGTGTGAGGGACTGTCCCGGTATTTCAGCAACTGAAGAAGAGATCACACTGCATGCATTTCTGAGAGACATACATCGGCCGCATGAGCACCCAGTAAACAAGTTCTACTCATGTTCTAGACAAAATACGTACTTTGTGCTCGACGTTTACTTGTACTTGGTACACTCACCAGTTCGTATTCTTTAGACGGCAGGCATCTACAGCCTGGAGAGTATCCGATGATTCAACGACCTCGGTGTCTCAACCTTCAGCAATGCGATCGGGCGTGTCGTATGCTAGCAATCCTAATTTCTGCGAGCGTTCTAAATTTTTTTTCAAAACTTGATAGCTTGTTTTGCGCCCAGTATAGCCCTGTATTATCGGACTGACGGCATGCACTCGTACACTGGCTTGTACTCGCAACGCTTTCATCATTGACCTCCATCACGTCGATCCACTGACTCTTCGTCCTCAAATTTTACAGCACGCAAACTAACCAACGGTGCAGGGATAAAGAGCTAGTGGAACTGAAACTTCGTTTTCTACGATCGCTCGTACGAAGAGCAGAATAATAAAAAGAAAAAAAGTCTTAGGCACGGTCGCGGAGAGCACGAGGAGTGAAACTCACGCGACTTCCGGTTAACCCACTTTTAGTGACGTAGCTCGATGCCTCCTTTCTGACCGCCCCGACACCTTGCGGTACACTGTTACGTCACAGTGCACGGCGAGAACTTTGAATTGGGCCTCGTATTTCTATTTTTTATAAAAAAAACTACGCAACTCTATAGTGAAACAATTTTTTTTGTAATGTCCTGATATGCCATTGCAACGTTTAGCGTGAAAAAAAAAATATTTTTTTTTTGGCGTGTCAGAGGCCCTTTAAGCGTCAAACTTTTTTGCGGTTTCCACGTCTCTTGGGGTTCGGGCAAGTCAGCGGGCACGGAGAGAGTAACTAAATATCAGTGCGACATATTTTAACCGGACGTCACGGAAACCTCCTCCACCTACGGGGGCGACCCGCGGTGCCGGAAACGCGCAACATATGACGTCTTTGGTCCTGGGCTTACTACGTCAGAGCCGCTAGAAGCTTCTTTTTAGTCGAAATACAAAATATAAGTGGCGCGAACCGTTTCAGTTATTTATGAAAGTAGTTTTTGTTCAGTATTTTACATCCGAAAAGAAACAAATGCAGTTTATAAAGTGAGGAAACAAGAAATGACCCCTCGACATACTTGCCGCCAAGCAGTGAAAAATGCGGCGCATACTAGAAAGCAGGGGGATGGCATCACGTGGTTTTTTTGAAGCCTAGTCATAAAAAAAAGTCGGCCCGGAAGTCGGCCGGTTGGCGGTATGCTATAAAATTCTATGTCGTTCGGTGGAATTTACGAGTGAAGAAGTTGTCAAAACTTACGGGCGTTGGGCTAGTTGGTTGTTCATGCTTGAAGTTAGACGCCAAAACAACAGGGATACAATGATAGATGCAGACAGGACGAGGCGCCTCCTCCTGTTTGCATCTATCCTTGTGTCCCTGTTGTATTGGCGTTTAACTTTAAGCATGGCGGACAAAGCCGACGGAGGAGCGACGCGCGGCGGTGCCCGAGATCGTCAAGATGCGGAGTCTGCAAACCACCAAAGCGTGACATCCGTGTGATAACGCAGGGCACCGCTTGAGCAACAGTTCTGACGGCTGAGAACGACATCAAAGGTGTAGTCTCTATCGAAAAGTCACCTTGCAAAGGGTTTGCGATCGCGGCGGTCGCGCTTGATTGTGTAAACGAATCGTGCTGGTGTTTCCTAACCGCGATGGGATTGTGTATTGTAGGAAATTGCAGTAATCAGTCCGAGCGGTCGAAGAAGTCGCCCACTGGTGTTTCGTTTCATCGGTGAGTGCGTTCACTCTTTGCTGATGAAACGCTTCATTGGCAAAGACATATTTAGTTCACTAAATGACCACATGCTTGAGAATGAACCTATGGAGAACCACGCCTATCACCTCATGTGGTCTGTTGCACAGAAGTACCTGGACATCAGACAGCGAAGCATAAGCACGGTGTTTACAGATGAACTACACCAACAGAAAGTGAGGCGAAGTCACACCGAACTCGCACAGTTCAAAGGCCAGTAGCCATATATATAAGCCAGATTAAACAGATTACCATGTCTTCTGTCAACCGTGTAATTATTTTTTCCGTCTGAAAAAGGTACCGAACTAATTTAAAAGTCAATGTTTTGTTGCAAACCTATTGCTATGATGTAAATAAGTGTTGCCTATATATTGTTTTAATTTTCGGAGTGATTCTAATGTAAATAAATTACGTGAATTAAGACACTTCGAGACAAGTGGAACTAGGCTTTACTCGCGGTGACAAAATGAAGCTGCCTCAGCAAGGTAAGTTGATATCCCACGAGCACAGTTCCCCATGATTCGTTTTCATTCCTGTGTTGAATCTTCCGAATTGTCGGGTGGACGCCTCGCATCGCTAAATCATTTCTCGTTGCCGAAGACATCGCGATGACAACGTCTCTTCTTGTGCGTTTTCGCAAAAAAAAAAAAAAAAAAACTTTTTTTTTTTTTTTTTGGTGCAGCTTGGAAAAGAATGCTAAAGCGTACGGAAGGACCGCTTCCCAGGACCGACTTGCTCGAAAGCAGCGTCTCAGCTGAGACGGACTTAAAAAAGCACTGTCAAAGGTTGGAGCACGCGAGCGCGTGAGACGCGATTTAAGATTGAGCGCTACCTTTGACAGCGCTTTCTTGAGACAGTCACTGCTGAGACGCTGCTTCGAGCGAGCCGCTCGACTTACATTACGAAACCTCCTAGAGATTCACCAACGACGTAGGTGCACCGCGAAGAAGTGCTTTAGTTCTGAAATTCTACAGTTCATGCTCTATTCGTAGCGGTCGAGAATTACGAGGCAAAAGAACAACAAGCAGACGCTACAAATCCGACACCCACCGCCTCAGCGCTCACTGCCTACTCCGTAAATACAAGGCAAAAGAAAGACAAGCAGACGCTACAAATCCGACACCCACCGCCTCCGCGCTCACTGCCTACTCCGTAAATACAAGGCAAAAGAAAGACAAGCAGATGCTACAAATCCGACACCCACCGTTTCCGCGTTCACTGCCTACTCCGTAAATACAAGGCAAAAGAAAGACAAGCAGACGCTACCAATCCGACACCCACTGCCTCCGTGCTCACTGCCTACACCGTAAATTGAACATACTACGGCTCACCATAATAGCGCCTCTACTAGAACCTACCAGAAAAAGTCACGTAGCGGGGCCGACTCGTCCCGAGATGTATACCGTTTCCGGAAAAAATGTGAGGAGGGTAGGGGGAGAGGCGGCTTCAGAAGAAGTTGCCTTGCGGAGGCTAAGCTCGTGACGTCAAGCCATCCCCCTGCTAGAAAGGGATAGTGGGATCAGGCTCCGACGAGCGGCGAGCGTAAAAAGGTCCCGGATGTACGCGGCGGCGCTGCGGTCGTATACGCGCTCAAGAATCCGACCGGTTCCGAAGGCCTCCGGTGAGCAGGTTTGGCTTGCGGTTTGGCCGTTTGGAGGTATGGCAGCTCAAGGTGGCTCCCGTTCTGAACTGATCTATACCCCGTGTTTGCTGTCGTTTGTGGCCAATGAAGTGTCATGCCAAATTAGTGTTTCATCGCGCAGCAAATGCAATACGAACCGCCCTGGCTGCCCGCTTCATACAGCCTATCCAGAACATGCTTTAGTGGCGCCCTCTCGAGCCGTGGACACGGAGTGCGGCAGCCATGAACGCTCGCTGAGCTCACTACCCCTTCTCTAGTTCACGGCCACTCAAGCGACCAAGGACGTCATGAAGGAGGTTATTTTTCTGCATGTTTTTGTAATATTAATTTGCCTATAACTTTTAAAATATAGCGAAATTCGAGAGAAGAAAATTTTCATAAAGTTACTACTTTCAATGCGCTCAGATTCAGTGCAAGTTAAAAACCAGTAAAAAAGTCCTTGCAGTTCCCTTTTAAGAAACACGAGAGCGGGCCCCGTTCGGAAAGCCTTCCCATATAAACCCGAGCTCGTTGCCAAACCGTGCAAGCGTGTCTGCGTGGTCTAATCGGTAGCGTCACGAGTCACGTGACGTCATACAGACTTGTGACGCCACTGTGACGTTATGGGACGTCACGTGTCACATGTGACGTCACGTTTCACGCGACGTCACAAGTTGGCGTTGTGAATTGTTTGAAATTCACGCGCGAGGTCATGTGGCCTGACGTCACGTGTGACGTCACACGCGACGTCACACGTGGTTATGTCGTCAGGACCCTATGGACCCGCTAAACTTGGCTGGAAAATGTTCCGCTAAATCTAGCTTAAAATTTACCCGCGAAATGTTCCTCTAAATTTGGCGGGAAATATTTTCCGAGAAATTTTACCGCCAAATGTGTTCTCTATGTTTGGCGGTATTTTTTGGCGCTAAGTTTGGCGGGACGTCACAGCCACGTGTGACGTCACACGTGGTTGTGAGGTCAAGACCCTATCAACCAATCACGATTTTCCTGTCCCACCTTGGCCGACGCCGACGCCGGAGTACCTGCAACACGAGCCCCTTACCTTTATCGAGTTAATAATAGATGTTTCATTCATTTCACTTCATAGGGCCCGGGTGGGGCATTACATAAGGGGGGGGGGGGGGAGTAGACGAGAACTAAAATACACTTTGACAATTGAAGACGACAAAAATTGACCGCATCTCCACGTGGTGAATGATGTTGCTTGGGGCGAAGCTCTGGTGGTGCTTGTCTGCGTAGACGCCGAGCCGCAGCATGCCGAGCCTTTTCATTCATGTCAGTAGGAGAATGTGTGGTTTTCTTCTTTTTCTTTTTTTAAGCTGACAGATGGGATGGCATCTCAGAACCCCCTACTTTTTTTTTCTTCTTTTTCTTTGAGCCTTTTCATTCATGTCAGTAGGAGAATGTGTGGTTTTCTTCTTTTTCTTTTTTCATAATTTTTTTCATATTTTTTTTCAATTTTTTTTTGCCTTACACGAGCACGTGAGCACGTGATCTCACGAGCAGAAGCACGAGCACCCGACGCCGGCCTACGGCGGACGGCGGACGGCGGACGGACATGGCTAGCCCCTAAGGAGCTTCGCCCCTAAAATAGGAAAAGGAGAGATTCTAAATAACAATAGTAAAAAACACAAAGTACTGATATGGTTTAGTTGGGAATGATTATACTTCGTTTCACTTTATCTGCGAGCGAAGCCAAAGCTAACAGCGCGAGACCAGCGCTTTTTGCATTTCTCCCAAGCTCGCGCGCTCGAGCAAAGCCTGAACGCACGGAGCTTCCGTGCTCGCGCTTCCAGTTTTGCCTTCGCTCGCACATAAGGTGAAACGAAGTATAGTGGTTGTGTAAGGAGATTTCCTGGCGAAACCTTATTGCGTCAGTAATGACTACAATGTCGTCGGGAAGGGAGTTTTAGATGGCTATTGCATGGGGGGAAAAGGAAGTGTTGAACGCAAGCGCAATACGCTTGATGCATTGACTGTGATTATGGCGTGATGATACTCTGTCTGGAGGAGCAAGAGGGGTGGTATGGGAGTATGGATAGTTATAGTTGAATTTATGCAATAAACATAACCGAGAATTCAATCTTCGACTGGACAGTAAGGGTAGTTCAAGAGTTTCTTTAAGTTGGGTTACACTGATGTCATGAGTATAAGCTGATGCGATGAATCGGGCTGCGCGGGTTTGTTTGCGTTCCAGGTTATCAAAGAGGTAAGCTTGAGAAGGGTGCCAGATGGATGACGCATATTCAAGCTTTGGTTGAACGAATGTTATGTATGCAAGTTTCTTAAGGTGACAGGGCGCGGACTTTAAATTACGTTCAAGGTATCCGAGTGTGCGTGATGCCTCAGCTATAATATTATCAACATGTAGTACCCAAGAACGCGATGAGGTTAAATTTACTCCTAAGTACTTATAAGAAGATGATGTATTAATTGGGGTGCCGCCGAGTGAATATAAATAAGTATCTGTAGATTTTCTCCGGGTAAACGAAACTACGTTAAACTTGTCCAGGTTGAGAGGCATAAGCCATTGTTCACACCAGGTATTAATTTGTGTTAGGTCGTCCTGCAATATGAGATCATCTGAATCATTTGTGAATGGGCGATATATCACGCAATCATCGGCGAATAGCCTAATTTTTTTAAGGATGTTATGAGGAAGGTCGTTGATGTATATTAAGAATAGTAGTGGGGAGAGTCCTGCACCCTGGGGAACTCCTGATGCTACTTTACGAAGGGGTGATTTGTGATTATTAGCCAATGTAAACTGAACTCTTGAGGTGAGAAAATCCTGAATATCCAAGCGATGATGGTCGAATCAATACCAAGAACTGAAAGCTTGGTGAGTAGATGACGATGCGGAACACGGTCGAAGGCCTTCGCGAAGTCGGGAAATATTACATCTGTTTGGTAATTATTATTCATGTTAACAGGTAGGTAAGTAGGTAATGAGTAACATGAGTAAGAGAAAAAAAGGGCTTCAGCTTACATGCAATTAAGAAAACGAAAGTGTCGGGTTGACGTGATCAACTAAAATTCAGACTGTAGAATTTCGTATTATGTGCGTTTGGCTAAATATCTGTGGAAATTGCGACGTTTAATCTCCACATTTTAAGAGCGTGTTTTAGTAGCTGATTTAGAACTAGTATCTCCACCTTTAGATACTCTTATTATAATTAAAAAAAAGACCGACAGTAAACCCACGCCAAGCATTTGTTTCCATGAAAAAAAGTATCAAAACGAAAAGTTCGCCATAAAAATCTTTTAAAATATTAATTTTTTGGCTTATAACATATTTGGAGAATTAACGCTCGAGCTTAATATAGTCTAGATAGGACTTGAAACGTGGATTAAACAATTATAGTGGACGCTATGGGGCCACAGAATTTATCATTGTACACGGCTGCAAACCGAAACTAACCCGACGCAGAGCGCTCGGGACGTCGACCCCTCCATCCTTCGCAGGCTCCGCAACTCTCGCCTCCGCGTCGCAGGTGACGTCAACAGTGCAATGCTGGGTCAGAGTAGAAGATTTAACGCCACGGGCGCTTTTTGCTGGCTCAGTTTCGGTTTCTTGCCCCGTCGTACCAACTGCCAATTGTTTTAGCGAAAAGTTCACGTCGCAGTCATAATGGAATTAGATCCAGCGTCAATTCTCCAACTAAACTATGTCCCGAAACATAAACTTAAAAAATACCCGAAGCTAACCAATTAACCAATTTTTCCTCTTTTCTTGTGAAATCCACGTCCACCAAATTAACCTCAAAGCTAAAAAAACTTACTCAAGTTTTTTGTTTTTTTAATTTCTTGTTTTATTAAAGCACCATGAATACAAAGCTCATGTTTCCAAGGCGAGTAAGTTTATTTTTATACTTTTGGTTTACACACAATATATGTATTTTTAAGTATTCAGGAGTCTAACAAAACAACGACATAAAAACGTTTTAACTCAAGAGGAAGTATTTTGTATTGTAGGAAATGTTTTCTAGTTTCATTCTTCAGAACTATTCAAAATATATAATGTGATGGCAGTCATTGACTTGCAGAATGGTCCCTTGACCAATAGGCGAATAATTATCTTTTGAAACCTTCACGAAGGCTGGGCAGGAATCAACTTAAACTTAACGCCAAAACATCTAAGTTTAAATGCACCCCCATATCTCAAGTAGAGCACAACGTTTTTCAAAGTCATGTTTAATGAGAATGCATTTGGACTTCAGACTACACATACGTATACATTATGGGATTTATAACGCTCGGCTGGCTAGATACATATACAAGACAAAAAATTATTACACAGTGACGTAAAGGAAGTCAATGTTTAACTCGGTTTTCACATGAAACTTTACGCAATTGTTTATCAAAGCACGAAACGCTTAACGCAAACCAGATGTATTATTTCAAACGTATGGAAAAGGCACCAAAATTAATGTTTTAGAGAAAATAAAGTTCCATCGAAATACCAAATGAAAAGTCTAAAAACAAAACACATAAAACAAAAAGTACATTTTTCAGGTTTCTGCGTTACTAGAAGGTAAGAAAAGTTACACTGACTTCACGCTATCACTGCAAAAATTGTAGAGCCTAAACTGAACATACACACACTATATAGTTATTTTGTGTGAAAGGATTGTTGCTTGCTTTTGCATTTTCGCTCTGAAAATTATGATGATTCTTCTTCCTGTGTTATGTATAGACAGATAAATATCTACTACGTGTAACTTATTGAATAGTTTGCGTGTCAATATTATGTCAAACGTTTGTCCTGAATTTCGACACTATCTACGGAGCCTGGACATGTTATATTGTTGCTTGCTTTGACATTTCGTTCGTAAGCACTCAGGCGCGAAAACTTTGGCGCTTCAGCCACGTTCAGGCATCTACAGACTTTTTCTGTTTCCTGTCGTTCTCAGTCACGTGGGTTCCGTATCTGGTATGAGGGACGAAAAAATAGTAAAACGTTTCAACCTGGAATATGCGTTAAAATTTAGGTGAGAATGTACCTTCCACCTTCCAGCGGCGTGGAGAAATCAAAACGATGTTCTACCGCACACCAGAAGTGACGACATTTAAGATGGCTGCATCCTTGTGGAAGATGTGTATATTATTGGCAATACAAACCAAGCCCTGCTAGAAGGTGAATACGGCTTTACACGGAAATGGTCCTTCCATTGGCGAATTGTTTCAAGTAACGAGATTTTCCGATCCTCCACTAATAAAATGTCTTCTGACGGAGGGTCCTGTTACCAGGGTGGACTTAGGAGAGGATATTTGACGCTCAAAGCCAGCGCCTGTCAACAGTAGGCCCAGCAGAGTCAGATTCGTTATCGAGAGAACTTCGCGCGACAGCTATTCTGGTAGTGTGGGTCGTTTTTATCTTCTCTCTTTTGCCGCAATGTTTTGGAAATTCCCCGATACTAACCGTATCCTGTTCGTGGCTGGCTTCTGTGTCACTCTCGAAACCCGACCAGCTACTGATGCGATAAAACAACAGACTTAACTTTCGTTCTAGCGACCTTTCCCACCCAGAAAAACTTTCTCACTATTTTTATAAGAAGCTTGTAAAGGACCCTTTTAGCTGCAAAACCGTCTTAAAGTATAAACATAAAACAACATAAATATAAAAAAATGTTAAAACACTCTTCATTGACAAAAATGTGAGAGAAAGCAACTGTGCCATGCAAACACTTTCTGTAGGTTAAATTACAAAGGCAACGGCTTTCACAGAGATTACCCTTGATTTTGGAATTATCTCTCCGTTCGGACTGTCAGCACTTGAGTTCGGCGTCTGTAAGCCACTTGAGGTGATGTCCCTTCAAGGAGGGGGGCGTCGCGCATCGGTTCATACGCCATCCTTTGACATGAGGCCGTAGAAAGCGTAGCTTGCAGTCGCAGTGTAATGGGTTTCCTGTACACATAAAAGGACAAAAAGAAAGATCTCAATGGAATGTTTTTCAGTTTTAGCACAAAGAAAAATTGAAAAATTATAAGAAAGATAAACGCACCCGCAATGATGAGGTCATGAAGGGGCTGCTTAAATATTGGTGAAACGCTCTCTTCGGCGAGGGTTTGAATCTTGTTGTCGCCGAGGTCTACGGCGATCAGTTTGGGCATATCCTCACACAGGTCCTTCGGGATGTACTTCAAGGTGTTGTTGCTGAAGTAAAATATAAAAAATGTAGGTTTAGGAGATACTAAACACAATATTATTCTTGAAACAACACAAAGCTTGTTGTCTAGAATACCATATGATTCGCACGTCAAATATGCGTAATGCAAAAATGTATTACCTAATCCCGGCTACCTTCAAGATATGTTTATTCATCATAACCCCAGGAATCCTCTCATGAAATGTTTTAGAAGGAATCCGATTTTACTAAATTGACATCGTCTTTACTTTTGCCGGTGGGCTTCACAGTGTTTCCCTGGACAGAAACTTGAGTTCACTAATTGGCTAATTGTATTTAAATGTGGACTCTAGTTGATATAGAGACAAATGGTAACGAATCACTGATGGCCCGTAAATCATCGTAAGATTTGAGTATTTTGCCAATACCGCTTTGCTCAATTGTTTAACGTCTTCTCAAGCGACCGTGTTTGTAAATGGGTGATTCATGATGCTTTGGCGTTTCACGTAGTCCGCTCATCAAAAGCCGGTGAAAGCTTACACTCCCGAGGAGAATTTAGTTGTTCTGGGGACTCCTTTTGCTCTCAGCATTCGTGAAATAACGTCTAATATTGTGTTTGGGATGCTGTTTCATAAAAAAAAAAAAAAAAACTAGGCACACCCCGCAGAGTTCTAAAAGGTGCTCTAAAGACGTTTCTGAGATCGTCTGTTCTTGGTGATAATTTATCTTACGGGCTCCAAGCATCCTAGAAATCTAAAATATTATGCTTGTGCGACGTCTATGTTCCTACTTAAAATCTGATCGAAGTTCGTGCTACGCCCCTTTCTGAGCGAAAAACTCTGGAGCACAGAATGCAGCGGAGGCGCCGGTGGCGTGACGATGGGCACGCGTCAGCCAGTTGCAAGCCGCCTCTCTCGGAAAGGCGGCTTGCGATTGGCTTACGGCCACCCGTCGTCACACCGCCGGCACCTCCGCTGGATTCTGTGCTCCAGATTTGTCCGCTCAGAAAGGGGTGTGGCACGAACTTCGATCTTATTTTCAGTAGGGAAATTGACGTCGCACGAGAATAAGTTTTTCGGTTTCTGGATGCTAAGGTCACGTTGAATGAGTTATCACCAAGAACAGACAATCTCAAAAACGTCTTTAGTGCACCTTTAAGTATTGCGCTTTAGAGTCTAAGGCTTCCATCTGTGACAGCGTGAGCTCTTACGTCAAACTCTTGACAGATAATAAAAAGTTCGTTTGTCTTAACTTTCCTTCAGTTCAACTTAATGTATTGAAGGGGGAGTTCCCGCGGCCCTTGAAGCTACTCCTTGGTAATTCGTATTTTTTCCGCATCTTTATTCTGCTCCTGGCAATCTAGCTGATGAAGAATCAACATGCAAGCAACAACTCACTGAAACATTAGGCGCCACAGGTTCGGCGCCGGGCTTGGAAACATGGACCTCGAAATGTGGTCGAGGTTGGTATCCCGCACAGCGATGACTTCGAGGTTCTTCAGAGGCGACAACCAGTGTTCGTCCACGTAGCCCAGAGTAGACGAAGTGATGCCGATCACCCTCAAACTGGACGGCAGTTCATGGAAGTCTTGGGTGAGGTTCAGCCGAGTCATGTCCGACAGCGAAAGCAGGCGCAGCTTCCGCAGTGTTTTTAGAATTCCCCAGGACTCCGGGAGAGTGGTGTCGTCACTGAAAGTGATTTCAGTGAGTGAATCCTCGAATCCTTCGAAGGGGTGCTGCTCCGAGAGCGTGAAAGAGTCGATGGTGATGTTACTCAGCTCCAGCACCGAAACGGTAAGGTGAGCGAAGGCACTCGACGGCAGGTGCTCCAGGCGACTGTCCTTAAGAGTGAGTCTGATCAAAGCCCCAGCGCGAAGGAGTTGAATTTCTTCTTCCAGCTCGCTGACGTTGTTGAAGCCAAAACAGGTGTAATCGTGGTCAGTAAAATGCCTCGGGTACTGGCAGCCTGGCACTAAATAACCGGCTGTCGCGGAAAACGTTAACGTGACCGTGATGATGCAGCAGGCGTAGAAATGCATCTTGAGGCGTCCCTCAAATGGTACGTGGGGTATCGCGCGTCTTTTGTCCTAAGCGACTTGCTTTTAACCAGAAGCCGTTCAGTGCCCCTTGTTGTTAGAGTTAAGATAACCACGTCCTTGTGTTTACCTCTTTGTCTTTGTTAACCAAGATAATCCTACAGAGCTCCGAGATGTTGTGGAGTCAGCCAAACTTCCATGAACCTTTGAGCTCTGCCCTGACGGGGGTCTGTTGCTAGGTTGGGGTGCCGCTCGTGTGTAATAAATAGTACTGTTTGTTTTATTTGAGTTTTTGTGAGTAACTATAATCTTGTGGCTGCATGCTGTTGATTCACGATATGATATTGTTGTCCTAACACTGACTAAAATGTGATCGCCTCGATCCTTTGATCATATAACCATTATTTATGAACAATAATTACTATGAATATTAATACCTAAAAAATGTTAGGTTGAAAAAAGTTCATTGCTGTTTGTAGTTTTATAGAGATTTAATTTGTTGTTATTCTTTATATATTTCGCTTTAAGGCAATCCAAAAACTTAGGGAATGATCGATTTTGACACTTTACAGCTGATATCGTATGAAGTTTATTGTTCAATGCAGCCGGTTCAAAAATAATCTAAACTAAACTTTTTATAATATCAAGTTTTATAAACTAAGCTGATTTGAACTTTGAAGTTAGATTTTGAATAAAGAGGCATAAAAACGATCTACCAGGTCCTTCGTGAAATTCTTTATTTGCACTTTTATTTCCCAGCTAAATTGAGGCGTACGTTATAGCTGCACTATTTTGAATTTCCATTTTCCCTACAATGATTCCATTAGGGTTGTAAAGTAGTAAACATAAGAGTAAGCGTATCTCATAAATGAGTAAGAGTGGGGTATACTTTATATAAAAAAACGGAATCGCAGAGTTTTATTAATATAAACTTATGATATGACTAAGCCTCCAGTTTATATAAGATGACCTCAAATATTCAACCAATTTTGAAAAGGAAGTACAGTAAATATAAGATGTTTACAATAATTTGATTTTGTGTTGCAAAGACTTAAGTGACTGTCAATCTTTATATTAATATTACATGTTTCTGTTTCATCTAGGCCAGTAAGAAATGTTCTTGTTTTTTCTTTTCTGAAATGGCCACTTCAGAGGAAGAAATCTATTTCTGTGCTTGTTACATTGAAACCAAATATGCAACACTGACTCAGTAAAAGTACAAAAAACAAGGTACAGCAAACAGGTAACATAGGCGTGAATGAGTTTTATACGTTCTCATGCAGCTTCACTTAACAACTTTAGCAGATATGATTTTACTCAGTTTAGTCATACATAAATTGTCATACTTATTATGGGATAGCCTTTTCACTGAAACAAGCACATCTTACTTCATTGTGAGTACCGGAAACGCGAGAGTAAACTACGAACTTTGACACTCAATCAATATTCTGCCAAAACAACCTAATTGAATGTAAACATTTTGCTACCCACAATTTTTAAACATTATTGGAAGGCCAATTACATTATTGGAAGGCCAATATGTATCATTACGTATTTCTTCAGTCCCCGACCCTTATATAAGTAAATATGTGTACTGCTTTTATATAGTTTTGTATTAAAAAAATTGCAGTTCGTATAAACATTTATTGATGAACGAAGAGCTTGTTGGTGCGGGTCAACATTGAAAAAAGAATAAACATGTTGGACAAAGACAAGCACGAACACATCTTTAAAATGTGGTTGTGTTGCCTTTGTCCTACATGTCCATTCTTTCATCGATCTTAATTTACACACTTCTTTAGCCGGCCAAGGCGCAAGGAGAACCCTTCTTTGGTGCCAAAGGAAAATACCATGCAAGCTGTTTTTGTATATAAGCCGCTACCTTGAAAGGTAGCCGCTTGTACCATATGAGTGCTGGAATGTAGAATATGACAAATGCAACGGTGCGGGCAGAATGACAGGGTTCGAGAGAGGTCAAAATATCTGTGAGTGTGCGTGCATTGAAGGCAAACGCTGGGAGAGATTTGTGGAGCCTCAGCCGTGAAACAGGGGCACGTTCAGCAAATATAAACGTCCCTTTACTTTACCAACGTGTTGCCCAAACGTGGGCCCGAATGAAAGAATGCACATACGATCATACATCCCGGGGTACCTGCTTAACTCATTTGAGGCAAATTTAGGATTGGCAGTAACCAAATTTTGCGCCTTCTCAACCAATGCAGACTCCACATTGGAGCCATGAGGGCTCTCTAAGCCAACGTTGTCTGCCTATGGCTCGAATATTGGTCTTGTGTTTCGTAATCCTTAACAACCAACACAAACTCTTGCGGTCCCTCATTCATTAGCCTGTAAGGGCGTTGTATTCGGCACATTGTATGCATGCTTCATGGTTTGTTCCTCTCGCACCCAAGCGGCGGACAGTCTCAGGACCAGGAATAGTTTTGCAATACGGACCAACGAAATGATGCGTGGAACGTGTCTCGGAGTGGTGTTTACGGCGTCCTAAAAGTGGTTCCTCGATTTCCGCCGGATGACGTCATACAAGTGTCATGTTGTCGCCAGCCGCGATCCTGGTGGTGTCACAACAGCGGTGGTAGATGTGGTGGGCACCTGTTTTGCTGCAGGTCACTCTTCGGCTTGACTGACCACGGAGGCTTCAGCAGCCCGGAGTCAATTGAGACGCCGCAACGACAATAGCGCTCGCGTTCGTTGTACTTTATGCCGGGATTTGTAGCACCAACCGTAAGGATCGCGACATCTGACATGACACTCCGTCTTTTGTGACGTTCTTTGTCGCCACTTCGAGGGGGAGGACACTAAAGAAACCAGTCGAAGACACGTTCCAGGCAACGTACCAATAGTGCTAATGTAGAGTTATTATAATGGAGTTATTATAGAGGTTCAGCTGGCGCTAGTGTGCTGCTGCAAATTGAAGCAGACAGAATCCAGTCAAAGATTGACTTCCGGTAATGGCATTACTATGAGAAAAAAACGGGCTTATTTTCGCTGTGCGCTTGATTATAAAAGCAAATATTACGAACAATTATAATGTAGTAAATAGCTTCAAATATTTCTCAATCACGTCAATGAAAATATTTGTCAGTCAGTGTTTTTATTTTAAAATGAATGGCATCAGTGGCGTAGCTAGACCATCTGGCACCCGGGGCCCTTAGGTCTTTTGTTCCCCCCCCCCCCCCCCCCCCCTCCGCTCCCCGAGACCGCAAAGCTAAAAGCCATAACCGCGACGCGAGGTCACGCAGCGATAATGAAATAATAAATACAGGGTTAGCCAGCAAACAGTGTTTTTTTTATTTAACTATGTACACACAATGAGGACACATGAAGCTTTTTTTATATTGAGCATTTGTGTCACGAAAGCTGAACATTCAATTTCTTCATAAGTTCTTTCGCCGACACTTGGCTTCTGCAAAGTTATTGATTACTGTTGTAAAATTCATGTTTTTGACACGTTCTTTTTCT
Organism: Ixodes persulcatus; assembly: GCA_013358835.2. NCBI lineage: Eukaryota > Metazoa > Arthropoda > Arachnida > Ixodida > Ixodidae > Ixodes > Ixodes persulcatus. Next base: position 85,133 of record JABSTQ010010676.1, read on the forward strand.
ATGGACAGTATCGACAGGTTTGAGAGCCTTTCATCGCTCATGGTGGAGCGCAGAGACGTTTTGATTAGCTTTAGCTTGGAAATGTTCCTTTCGCATGAGGCAACTGAAACACAAATGGTGAGGAACAAGCAAAATATAGTCAGGTTTGGAAGGGTCTCGAAAAAGCTCCATTTGGCAATAAATTCTAGAAACTGCTTTGCATTCCAAGTTTTTGTCTCATTAGGATGCTTCCCAGCGGCTTTCAGGTGCCTTCGCAGTCGGATGATCTCCATAACGATTTCGTCATCATGACCGGTGAACTCGCCATAAACTTCAGTGAGGCTTGGTGTCAATGTCCGAAGCGTTTCCTCGGTCTCAAGTACTATAGAAGCAGGCTCAATGACGCAGAAAACCGACGCCACTTTTTCCATAGCCTTTGAGCGGGTGTCCAGCTCTTCGTGAAAACGGTCGAGACATTCAAACATTGCCCTTTTGGTTTGCTCTGTTAACGTCAGGCCAGCGTCCGCTGCTCTTTCACCAGGCATCTTCCTGCGATATCTGATTCTTGCTAGTGTCTCTATACCCATTTCCTCGCATTTTGCTGTGGCTTGGGCAATTGCCCTTTCTACCACCTTGACGCGCTGCTCTTGCAGGAATATCTTTAAAGATCTGAGCTTCAGGGTGCAGTGCTGAAGGCTGATTGCAATCAAATCGTTGGCATACGGTACACTGCGGCGCTGAAGCCAGTCCGTCCACGCAGATTTCCGGAAGCTCGACGGTCTCCAGTTATGGCACGCTGTGGCAACAGGGAAACGCCGTCGCCGTCACAACATTACGAATTCACTTGCCAGAACACTACATTGTGACCGCCTCCCGACGGCGAGCGACGCGCTTCTAGAACTTACGGTGGGGTCAGAGAGCGAAGGAGCTTGCTGAGCAGAAGCCTTTCGCCAGCACCTCCTCTCGACTCTTCCCCCTCGGCGCGTGGTGCGGTGCCGTGCACGGGTGGACAGCCATGGGTGCGAGTCCGGGGTGAGGGAGACGACACGTTGAGAGTTTACCCAACACGTTTACCCCCTCCCCGCGACTCCCTTCGTGTAAGACCTTCGTGTGATTTCTTTCTTCTTCGTCTGGCGCCTTCTCTTGCTGTCTCGGCGCAGTCCGGCCGTGGTCGGCGCAAGCCAGCGTCGTGTTGCGCTGGGTTTGGCGTAGACTAGGTGGCGTTGGCTCGGCGTGCCCGGGCACAGCTCTTTCTCGAGTGCTCCCGCACTTTCCGCGCTTGTTTTTTCCACCGGTGCGCGATGACTTTGCGCGAGCCAAGCCAGTTTTGCGACTCTGCACCAGACACGTTCGTGATGGAAGAGTGGTGACCTCATGTGTCTACACATTCTTTGCCACTTACGAACCAGTCGAGCCGGGGGGGATTTCCGAGTGGCACCCCCCCTCGTGACTGAGACTCCTGGTACCCGGGCCCCCGGCCCCCCCCCCCCCCCCCCCCCCCCCCCCCGTTACTACGCCACTGAATGGCATTAGACACAGTTATAACATAGCTTCATACACGCATTTATGTTCGCTGTGTGACGCTGTTAGCGCGAACACGGCATCGGGGCTTTTTTGCAGGGGGTATTTACGGGCCAAACGAATGAAATATTGTATAAAACAACAAGAGAGACCGCAAAAACTACTCAGTAACACTGGATATCAAATTTTCTGTGCATGCAGTATATCCAATTCAAGTGAAAGCCAAGTAATTATAGTCAGATTTACAATAAAAAGGTATTTCATTATTCTTTCTCCTCATACATGTGTGCGAAGATGCTTGTTCTACCGTTCAAAACATCACCCGCACATTTTAAACCTTCGAAAATAGCGAGACGCTAAAAAAACAGGTGCCCGGTAAAAACTGCTCGGCTCAGCGTTTCAAAAGGCGGGAATGGTGACACTCTAGCTCCTTTGTTCAACCTTTGACGATGGGACTCGAGTGCTAAAGATTCATAATAACAGCTGCGCCACGTTGCGGGAATTTAGCAACTTCAACAATAGTACAAAACGATGTCTAGAGGTGTCCTTAGCTTGCATAAAACAAACGTCGATGTGGCCTGATGCACCCGTAATACTAATGGCGCCGTGAGACGATGGACCTGTTATCACCCAGTAGTGCAAAAATGTGGCTTGGGGCGGTGCTATCGGGCAGAGTGGCGGCGCCGCATGGTTAATGCTGGACGCCAATAAACATGGGCTGTTTTTGATAGCCATATTGTTGAAGAAAATTCAGCGCCTCGCGCGGGTTTTCCTCAGCTCCCGTATGCGTTCCGATAAGGTAGCTCATACGTCCAGCGACTGTACGACACCAGCCTGCTTAGATACTGTATGTAGACACTTTACATAACCACGTTGACTGCGACTGAGTATGAAATGAGTAACTAGATACGTGCTAAATTACTTCAAAATTAGCTGTTGTAGCATCTTCCAGTTACTTCCTGTTAGTTAATTGGCCGGTAGTTGCACGTTGCACATTACACACTCGGTTTTTGCTGTTTTCCAGTTGGGCAGAATAGAAACATACTGTTATGATGGCCCAGAGTTTATAAAAATATCTGTACAGACTTTCCGCGTATATATTCAAAAATTAATTTGGAAGATTGTCGAGTGCCTCTGACTTGGAATGCTTAACGAAATACAAAAAAAAACACGACTTCATAAGACGAAAGCACTTCATTAGGCGGCGGAATGTTGGCTCGTTCATTAATATTCATAATAAATAATCATACCAAAAGTCAACTGTAAAAAATAACATATTGAATTGATTATTATTAACTGCCCTTTCAACTCACTCGTCATCATTATTCAGCTTGGAACTCTAATTTTTTATTGGCGGCGGTATAACCGAAGTTCTTTCGACAAATTTCGTTAAAAACTAGTGGTTTTGATGTGATAAACTTTGTGTATAAGACTTTTTTATAGTTCCCTTCATTAAATGCCTTGCTACGACGCTATATTTCTGTTCATGTAACCCTCCTTTTTTTTCTCTTTCTTTATTTTTCTAACTCTAAAACCTATCACAATTTATTTTTAGTTTGTCCTTTTAACTAACGATTGCCAAATATGAAATCAAAACAGGGCATGCTTTTACGTAGCTCGTGCTTTAGTAAGAACTACAGCAACGCTTATCGCGACCCTCATCAAAACTCGCATGAACTCGCATGTTTTACGATCCTCGTTTATCAAAGTCGCTTTTTAACCAACATTATTTTAACTAACATCCACCAAATATGATATCAGAACAGGACATGCTTTAATGCGGCTCGTTCTTTAGTAGCAACCACCGCAGTGCTTATCGCGACCCTCGTCGAAACCGCCGTGTTACACGATCCTCGTTTATCAGAGTCGCTTTTTAGGTCCAGACGACCTCGTCTCGCGCTTATTATGAATCGCCGGCAAAGCGGTCGCGTCTTTCCTGCTTCAGCTGCCAGCGCAAAGATGTTCTCGGCACTTTTTTTCAAGTTGTCCCTCCTGCTCCTCGTCGCAAGCATTGTCCTTTCTTCGCCAGTGTGCTACGACCAGGAATCATCCCACAAGTACAGGTGCCTGAACTTCACCAGCCCCGACGACTTTTCCGAGCACGTGAAACGGCCCATACTGCACCAAGATTTGACCTTTATCGTCAGGAACAGCCGTCTGAGCCACCTTCCCGATCGAGCTTTCGCCGGCGTGAACGTCTCCGTTTTGGAATTTGACAACGTTCACCTGGAATCGTTCACGCTGCAAGATGAAAACCCTTTCGCTGGGCTCGAAACGACCCTCCGCAAAGTCATTTTCAGTGAGGGCAGCACAGTCCCGGAAAATTGGGGCCTCTTCTCGAATATGGTGAGGTTAGTGACGGTGAGGTTGTCCGAAATCACGAACCTGAATCTGACGAGTGGCTTCAACCAGCTTCCGAAGAGTGTCAGGGTGATCACCATCGCCTTCTCCACCATCGGCTACGTGGACGAGCACTGGGTGTCTGAGCTGGCGAATCTAGAGACAGTCGGCATTCGGCATTGCAACCTGCTGACTTTTTCGAGGTCCATGCTGCCCAAGCCGGCGCTCAATCTGTGGAGGCTTGACTTGTAGTGAGTATGTAGGCAACATGCAGCGACCACAGATTCCGAGTGAAAACTTGCTTAAATCTCAGTGTGTATATATAAAAAAAATCTAGGGAGTACACACAATTTTAATTACGGCCATTTTTAAAACCTGTTCAATCGAACACATAAATTACCACTATAAATGAAGACACTAGGAGTCGTGAAGCGATGTAGAAAACAATAACATATTTATTACAAGAAGGCGAGATAGCAATAAAACGTTTTACATACGTTTCTGTTCCCAACGCAAAATGGAAATCTGATATTCAGCGGAAAATCATTCAACGAGAACGTACGACCACATAGAACATCACAGAAATTAAAAAAATTTGCACCTATATACTATTCAGTCGTTAAAAAAGCTTTAATAGAATGGCGAAACATTGGACTAAAGAGTCGTCTTTTTTCGTATTTTTTTTAATTTGAAGAAAAGAAATAAGAAATAATGGACGCATTTATGGCACTGCCTTTTAGCGGTAGTCATCCTGTCCTGTCGCGAAAGTTGATTTATTTGTCTTTGAGTTATTTTTCACTGTATATTTGTTTAACATACCGGGTGTCCCCAAACTTTTTACGGGGTTTTTTATCACAAAATTTTCTCCATCGAAATGTAACGCTTCCGGTCCGAACCAGATACCCAACTTCCGTAACAAACCAAAATCATATTCAAAAGTTAAACGTAATTTTCGAAAACTTTAAACTGGAAGGTGGTGGTCTATGGAGCCCTGTAATACCTGGAGCTCAATGGCGCCAGTTAACGGGTGAAAGCGGGCTTCGTGTTCCCATTGAATTTTTTAGAAAATCACTTATAACTTTTGAATAAGAAATCTCGAAACTTTGGCATCTAGTGCGGACCGTAAGCGCTACGTTTGGGTGGAAAATGACCTTTCGGCAATGCGTAATAATTTCAAAAATAAAAAAACAAAAACAAAACCAAAAAACCTGCAATTTGTTGTATAATATATATATATATATATATATATATATATATATATATATATAGATATATATATATTTTTTTTTTGGGGGGGGGGGGCATGCTGTAGATTAGATGTCATGATTTAAAAAGAAAATACCTTGCTCTGGGTTCCTTTTTTTTCTTTTCTTTTTTTATTCCAGGAGCTAAGTTAAATGTCATGGGTGTCCCTGGCAACGAGGTGAAATTTCTTAATTGGTTAGCAGCTAGCTTATTAATCAAAACGTTTTCGTTAATTAAAAAAAATGTCTAGGCCCATACTGTAGTTAGAGAATTGACACTCGACGTATTTATAGCCTAGCAGTGATGTGAAATAAAAATAAAAATATTCGAAGCGAGCGCTGCAGGACGAGAAACGTCATCCGCGTAGATGGCTCAAACTCCAAGCTCAGCCTCCGAAAGCACGTCCGTGACGTCGATCCCTTCGCTCTGCGCTTGTGTCACACCAGTGCGTTGTAGTTATGCCTATACACCGACACGCGGGCTTGACGTCACGGAGCTGCGGCGGCGCTGCGATCGCGCCGGAGCCGGGGGGTGTGGGCAAAAGCGCGCACGTTTAGCATGGGCGTCATAGCATTTCAGCATGCCGCGAAGCTGTGTTGCCGTTAATTGCACCAAAATGTACAGAAAAAGTAGGGGGGTGAGTTTCCACAAGTTCCCGGCAGACTCTGGAAGGCATAGAAGGTGGATAATATCCGTGGATTGAAAAGAATGGTCGCCTCGCGCGAACGACCGTTTGTGCGGCAAACACTTTCTTGAAGGAAAGTGCGGCTTCCATTTCAATCTCCGTCCCGAAGCTTGCTTATGTGCAGGGAAACCGTCGTCTGCTCGAGACCACCCGCATTTTGTTCCCACGGTGTTCGCGCACAAAGCATCGGCCAAGCGCTCGTCGGAGGCTCGATACGCCCGTGCTACCGTCAGAAGGGGATCGGCGACAGAACGGCAGTGTTGTAGGCGTTACCGAAAAAGAGTAATGAAATACGTTACTCGTTACTTACAAATAAAAGGTACGCGTTACTGAGCTAAGTTACCTAAAAAAAAGAAAGGAACGCGTTACCGCTACCGATAAAAAGTAACGCTGTTACTTCTGCGTTACTTTTTTTAAATTATGATTTTGCACATTTTACGGTTTTGACGATACAGGTCAAATATCAAGAAACATTATGCTCATGCAGAAACTGAACATAATTACTTTATCTCTTTTTACGGTTTCACCTAAATACTCACAAGAAAAAACGCAAAGAAAAACATGGCTTGACGCCTAAAACACGGAAAAATTGAAGTGTAATTTCTTTAAGACTTGGGAAGTAGTAACGAGTAACGTAACTACGTTACTTGAAATAGTAACGTAAGTACGTTACCCGTTACTGCGTCGAAAACGTAACGAGTAGGTTACTACGTTACTGAAAAAAGTAACGCGTTACCAACAACGCCGTTACTTGTAACGTGTTACCGCCAAGACTGCAGAACGGACAAAGCGTTACTGCTTGTAATGCCTTGTGGTCATGAGGGTAGGAAAAATATCATACATTGACTTGAAGACGCTGTGTGTATTTAATCAATTAATGAATACGCACACTTCCGCAGACCCACAGTCTGCTGATCCCGCCGGCAGTGCGGAAACCTACTCGAAGTAATCGTAGGCCTCGAGAGACTTGTATGCCTGCACCGTGTCGGCCGTGAACTGGCTTGGCGAAAAAACTAAATAAACGACGACGTGAGCCGTCGACTTCGGTGGCAGCAACTTTACGTCGGAAGTCCAACAGGCCTTGTTTACGGCGTACGGATCCTCCTAGGCAACGCCGTCCACGCAGTTTGTTTCGATACCGCTGGCGTTCAGGCTCGGACAGCGAGCTCAAATAGTCGGGCATAGCATACGACATACGTTGTGAGGAAATACGACGCACAAATAAAGATACAAGTGTCCCTACAACGTCAACAACGAGCGCACGCCATAGAACGCAATGGCGAAAACACGGAGAGCCGGGCTGCTTTTGCCCACATAGCTACCGCGCATGCGCGGCCTTCCGGCCGTGTTGGTAAACAGAGTCGCTCCGCGTGTCGGTCTATACGAGCGAACGCAAGCACCGTGCGTTTGCTTTGGCGATGTGTGCTGCACACTGCGCGTGCGCGGAGCCCAATCTGCGGTCTTGGATTTGGCGCATGGCGACGACGTGCATGCGCAGAGTAGAGCGCGCAACGCCAACGCAAACGCACAGCGCTCACGTTTGCTCCTGTACGCAGTAGTAAAAGCCTCTGCTGATCACGCTACTTGCGTCGCGGACACTTGGGCTGTGGGGCACGCGCAGAGCGGAGGATCGATTGACGTCACGGATGCGTTTCGCAGGCTCGGTTTCAGCTTCGATCCCCGTAAGTTGACGACATTTCTCGCCCCGTAGCGCCCGTTACGAATTTTTAAAATAAAAATTTGAAGTCACGGCAAGACTATACAAAGTTGTAGCGTTAACTGTCCAACTAGAATATGCCCCCAAAAACGAAAGTATAAAAAGTTAATGAAAACATTTTGGATCATTAATTAACTAAGAAACTCATTAATCGCCAACAACCACAGGGCTACAAAAACCTTACGGGAAGTATCTTTTTTTTTTAATTGTTTTTTTTCTAAAATTTGTTTTAAAGGGTATGCTATTTAGGAAGAAAACTGACAGAATAGGCAGCACGAAAAATCGACACGGGAGTGGCGTCATTAGCGTGACAGTGGCTACGTTACGTGTCTTTGAGACAGTTTTGATGGGCGATATCTCGACCCATAGATTTCGCGTGTTTCATTCACTTGGCACACCTTGAATTTTGTGGCTATGGCAATAGTGTCACTGAGGCAGCAGGGCTCCCCTTCGTGAATGACACCTCGATCCAATTAGACTTCATAAGTGATCGTGGGATCATAACAACAGCCAATAGCATTCATATCCGAAGTCACTATATGATTATCGGCGCACGTACGATTGCGTCAAAATTTATCGACCCCAAAACACATTTTACTTACGACAATTTCGTGAACCGTGAGCAAAGTTCTCCTGGACTAATGATTTTATGTTAGCGTAAACCAAGTGATAGGTTTTAATATTTTTTTTTTATAAAAATGAAACAGGAATGAATATGTCTATTTCTTTGTTATAACTTGATCGTCCGCGGCGGACGTAATAGCACGAGTATAGCATGACAATAAATGAGGTAGTTATCTCAGTTTTATTCCCTATTTCTTATATTGTAATATGACACATTTCAATCAATTCTAATAGGCCAAATTAGTGAGAGTCTAGAAAAAAAAATTTGCTTTCTGCCATTCGGTAGCTACATGAAGTTGCGATAGGTCCAAAATACAAAAAAAAAAAATGAGAAGCATAGAAGCTACAAAATGGATCATGTGACTGAGCGGCAAGAGGAACCCCGACGTCTCTTACGTCGCTTCCAGTGCTGGATATGGGCTCTGTTATTCATTCTTAGTTTTGACGTGGCTATATCTGGACAACATTAGCTTGCCACTAAACGGTTCGAGGCAGATTATAGTTTTTAAAGCCTAACACTTGCCACGGTTTCTTTTAACGTCTGGTAACAGATATTGAATATAGTCTGCCAGCAAAAGTAAAATTTTGAAAGTTGATTAATAAAATTGAGACAGTTATCTCCTTAATTAACCCGTCAGACTCCTGCTATGAAGCCAACAGTAGCCGGGAACATTATTCGAGGAAAAAACTTTATTCTTTTATGTTTTGTTTTCCAAATTTGTGTCGGATTAGACGCAAACACCATTCATTAATGCATTAGTATAGAATGTGCTTAATTGCAATTGAAACATTTTTTTTTAAGTCTGAGATTTCTACGACTGCCGTTTTCACCATGATTTATCAGGTCACGCGGACGAAGATTTCAAGGCGTAGTTTTTTTTCCCGCGTAAAATTGAGACCAAGAAATTTGTTATTAGAGCCATCGGCGGATGTGCTCGCAGTCGATCGCCGTTGTTAAGGCCAACAGCGGACATGTTCGCAGACGAATTGTGACGCCATCTTCTGATGGGCACAGCGAGCAAGCTACGCACGCTGTTGTCTGCTAGCTGCACTATTTGGAGATGGTGGCACAATTTACATTCACCTTTAACTCGGTCTTCTGCGAACACGTCCGCCGTTGGCTCTGGCAACAGTGGGCGTGTTCTCTTTTTCTGCAAAGTGTTTTGGTCTCATTTTTCATAAGAAGAGTACTACGCCCGAAAATTTCACGAGCTAAAATCCGAAATCCATATGCCTATTCGGTGAAAATGTTAAATTGCCATGTGCACGCGCCGAGTTTTCCGGTTTCGTTTGGAAACACGGTGGTCACACTATAGATTAAACTGAATCGATTGTGCAAATGTAGGCTGGCAAATTCTCATTCCCTTTTTTCTGGCTGTAGCAAAAACAACCTGACATCGCTGCCCAGAGATTTTACCGCTGAAATGCCCGCTCTCACGTCTCTCACCTTCGAGAACAACCAGATCACCACCTTCGATGAAGAGTGCCTTGCTCCATTGGCCCAGAATCAGTCCAACCGCGTGCGATTTGGTGGTAAGAAAAATCTTTATATTATTCGGAAGAAATTATTTCTTTCGTATAAAACATTTATTTTGATATTGCCGTTATAACAATAATTAATGTACAAAATCAATAAACCTATCAAATACAATTTATTATGTTTTTGAAATCTTCCGTATGGCTCGGTTTCTGCGTTTTCGGTATTGATTTCAGAATGAACTCGGCAAGCGCTTTTAGAGCTTCATTTTTGAAAAAAATATTTGGGTTTTTCGGAGCCTTAGTTTAGTTCATGAAAATTTCGGAGATTCTCAGCGTTTTGGAGCCGCATAGCGTCGAGGTTTTAAGAACAATGACGCCCGAAAAAATATACAGAAGTAAACGGAGTTAGAATCATTTTTACCGGAAAAAATAATGGAACACTTGAAGCGAGATCGGTCGCTTTTTTCTAGAGTTGTTGGAATAAATACCTGCCTATTTGCATTGTCACGGACAGGGATGGTAGGAAGTTCCTTCCAGTGTAGTACGCGTGATATCGAGAACACCCTTTCAAACGAGGTAATAACCAGGAGAATTGTGACTTACTCATTTTGTACCGAATACGTCCGATACATATTAATAAGGATAAAACCTGCGTGAATCCAGATTTCAGTCACAGCGATAGCCGCGACGCCTTATACGACCCGAATGTATTCTTCTACTGGCGTATAAGCTCCACGTTTCCTCTCCGTGCACTGACAAGTCCAGCTTTGTGCTCCGCTTTTTCTGCCGCGATCGGCCCCTGATTTGGAGGAGCCATCGCCAATGTCTTCTCGCAGAGTGACATTGGCGATGTCGCACTCCTCAAATCGCAGTTGACTTTCGATCCACCGATCAAACTGTCATATGCGGAATTGTGTTTTATGAGGAACGCAACGGACGCCAAGTCCAGTCTCAGCCTTCCAGTCAGTTGTTTTGTGATGCAAATTAACATGGGCACATGCTGTGTGTGTACGTGACGGAACGTGACCTCACGTGGCGGCACGCTACTCTGACGTCACGTAGCGTGGAGTCATGAGGTCACGTCACATTGTATGTCATGACTTTGTAGTGTCACGTGACGTCACGGTTTCAGGTGACGTCACGATGTCACGTGACGTTACTTGAGTCTGGCGTCCCCGTAACGTGACATGACTCTGTGGTGGCACGTCGCTTTATACACGGATATCATGACGTCACGTGACGCAATGTTGTCACTTGACATTGTGACGCCACGTGACACTGTCGCTTTACATTGCGTCACGTAACGCAATGTTGTCACTTGACATTGTGACGCCACGTGACACTGTCGCTTCACATTACGTCACGTTAAACAATGACGTCACGTGACGTGATGACGTCACGTGCCACGACACGTGTACATGAAGCAGACCCGGGGATCTGCTGCCCCACCTCGCCTATAGCGGCTGTCGGCTTGAAGCAAATTAAAGTACTGACCTAACTGAAATTGGACATGCAGTTGGCAATTCTGGCAAGACGCCGCCAGTTGTGGGCGCTACTAAGTAGCGTGCTGCAAAACTTGCAGAAAATGACGTGGCTGCTCTCAGCACTCACTTCATAATCAAGATATTTTTAACATAGTTCGCGATACTTTTTTTTTTTCATTTTTTGTGGCACCAGCGCTGACGGAGAAGAAATGGCGGAAATGAATATGGCAAACACTTCGAATTGCAAACTTAGAGAGGCCGTTCGATAAGCCCGAGTAAAGAACCTTAATTGTAATTAATAATGGAGGTCTAGCTAAACCTTAGTTTGTTACAAAATAAGAAAAACAGGACGTGGCTTCACTATACAATTCAGAGGAAGAATGGAGCCATGCTATGCCACTCATTAAGAATGCTCAATTCTTCTCAAATCACAGCAGCGGAGGACTATCCTTCCACTGCAAACACCATACTCTGCAAAAAAAAAAAAAAAAAAAAATCAACGTTTTATGGGTTTCGCATTGACCCTCCAGAGGAGGGTCTATGCAAAACCCATAAACGTTGATGCCAAAACCCAACGTTTTACGTTGGAACATACATTTCCGTTTTCTGGAACAAGGGGACACAGCCGGTTCCGAGGCCTCATGCTCTGTCTACTCGAATCAAATGAAGGCAACGTGACTACCTATGTTGGCAATTTAGCCTGGTTTAATATTTTATTGTACAGTGAAAAACGCCTATATTGCCACCTTGTGCCATGTTGGCACATTTTGATACACATAATAATGTAAGCAACGCAACGGGTTTGCAATTCTTCAGATTTCCGCTAGAGGTCTCCGAAATTTCTTGCTCGCCCTGTTCGCAAAACTGGCTTGTCCCACCCCTTCACTTGGTCACATATATAATGTGTTTCTTCGTGCAGGAAACCCTCTTCACTGCGACTGCAATCTGCGCTTTGTGCTGAGCTATCCGGCAAGTTGGCTGAACGCCTACTGCGTGACACCGCTTTCGCTAAAACATCGCCCTCTCAAGAACGTCACTGAAGCACAACTCTGCCCGCCTGACGCGCAGTCGCAATAGAGCAGGCAGCGCTCCGGTGAACTCGAAGCTTATTACGGAAGTATCGTCAGTAGACTTCGCTTTTACTGTGTTGCAATAAGCCTTTGCATGAACCGTGTTTGTATGCACGCGGCCGTAGTGCAGCGATTCTGCAGGGCCCTAATAAAGTTCTATAAATAAAGAATCCGGAGCAACGACCAATGGCTTCGTAGTTTCTTGCAGCTATGGTCTGTTTCAACATGAGGTATACAGTAGGTGCTCCCCTCCAGTGCAAACTTCCTACCTCTGCTAACGCTTCGGCACGTGCGTACTCAAACGTCCTGGAAGACAACGAGCGCGTTCTAGAGGAGTACTTTCTCCTGCCCCAAGCTTACGTTTTTGGCAAACTGCATATCTTTTAGATTATTTGGAAGAACATACAAATCTCGTACCGGGTTTTCTTTTTCTTACGGTCTTCTACGTCTTATAAAAAAAATTAGTAAAGAAATAGTGTTGATTACTTTCGGTCAGCAAAGTACTTTATTGCGCTACCTTTGTACCAAACAATAAGGAGGCCATCGTAGGTTTTATTATCACCTTATGTCACGATTTTTATTACGCTTCACTTTAAGTGTGTACTAAAATATCTAAAGCATAACACACCTATGAAATTCCCTGATTGAATATTACGAATTTTTCATGTAAAAGCCACTCCTGGTTATGAATTCCGACAGTCACGCTTTATATATGTAGGGTGTTCCAAGTCACCAGGCTCGATCTAAAATGGACCGTAAAAATCGGCGCCTGCAAAAAAGCAATCTAAACTTTTCGTCAAAGATATATTTCACAGGTCTGTTTTTGTTGTGAAATTACAAAGCGTAGCTCCCTTTCTGTATGAAATAGGGCCGAAAAACTTGCCGTCAACGGCGTACGGCGACGCAGACGATCGAGTCGACTTGCGGTGCGCGTTTCGCGCTTATTGATAGATAGCGTCGGGAGCAGCGTCCGAAGGTACAACCGACCAGCGAAAGAAAGCAGACGACACGCAGATGAAATCTGTTGGCATCTTCTGTTGCGCCTTCGTTATGCAAACGTTTTTAGTTTTGTTTTTATTGTCCGCAATATTTTTTAGACCAAAGGTACTTTACACAAATGTTATGTTAATTTTATTAAATCGCAGTGGTTGCGAGCAGTCTCAATAAGGATGTAGCGCCATCTATCCAAACGATGGCCAAAGCGCCCCGCCAGTCGACTTGGTCGTCAGAGTCGCCGCCCGCCGTTGACCCTGGCAAGTTTCTTGGCCCTCTTTTTTATAGAAAGGGAAATATGCTTTCTAATTTTACAAGAAGAAACCGACCTGTGAAGTACACCTTTGATGAAAATTTAAGATTGCTGCGTGCAGGCGTCGATTTTTACGGTCCATTTTCGATCGAGCCTAGTGACATGGGACACCCTATGTATATATCTAGACTTTCTATTGAAGCGGAAAACAAAACACCACCCCACAGTTATCACCTGCAACACCAGAGTTCTTCGCTTCCTTCGCAAACCACTTTATGCACTAAGATATTTTACACCCTTAATTAAAGGCACGACCGGCTTTATAGGGGCGACCTGCTCACTCCGCGTGTCCCTATGGGAGCGCGCGGGCCAAGAAATATCACGTGAACGGCTTGGAGGGACCGAGTGTTCCGCTTGGCACCGCCCTAGCTCAACACCAAAAGCGCGGCGGCCGCTATGGAAGGCAATGGGACCGTGTTGAAACAAGGTTGGTTTCAGATAATTTCTGTCGCATTTAATAGGCAGGCGCCAATACTAGCATATAGTGTGTTTAGAATATTGTAAAATGAGTCACTATATCGTAGTTTTCGCGAGCAGAATAGTTAGTATTGTGAGCTAAGCATCTATAGTGTGCATGTACGGGTGTACAGGATGGTGCATCCAGTCCACCTGCTGGAGCCCACTCCCATGATCGGAATAAAATGTCGAGTTAGATGCTCCGCAGGTGGGCCATGACGCTCTTGGTGAATGTTCGAAGTGAGGCACTGTCGATTGGTGGTGAACTGGGTGAACTGGTGACTGGCGGGGGGACCTCCGAAGTTGCGCTGCACGGGGTGCGAAGGAGTTCTAGTGACGAAGCGTACGGGTTAAAAGGGGCTGCTGTCCACCAGTGCGAGTACGCCGCAGGGAGGAGGCAAAAAGAAGCGAGGACTCCGGTAGCAGAAAAGTGGCTAGGAGCCGCGTGGTCGCTACTTAAGGACGATGTTAAAGCGGGTCCCTCCCCACTAGACGGAGGAGGGGCAGTGCTCGATAGGATGGTGTTCGGGGGCCAAGTTGGAGCCATAATAAGGTAGGAAGCGCGACGTTGCACCGACTCGAGGGAGGCAACAAGTTGTCTGGTTGCCGAATCCCACACCGAGCAGCAAAACTCCAGGATGGGCAACAGCAGTGCTGTGAACAGCAATCTGGGCACATCGCGACTGGCTCTTCTTGTGAACCGAATGACGAAGCCAAGGAGTCACCTTTCCCCGGACACGACGTTTTGGACGTAGCGATGGAAATCTAAATGCTGGTCGATGATGACACCTAGGAGGTGGATATGAGCTGTACTTGGGATCTCCACTCGGTTCAGGAAAAGTGTTGGAGGGGTCGAAGGTTGGCGCGAGGCAGTGATCTCCATGGTAGCGCATTTGGTTTTAAGTTTAGGGGAAGTTTGTTATCTTTTGACCAAAGAAGAATGCGATCTAGATCAGCTTGTAGCTCTTTACCGAACGTACAATCGCAATAACGACGAGAAAAGTCTTTAAAATAGAGCCGATTATCGTCAAAACGTCGCCGGTCGGGGAGCGGACACACACAGATACACACGCGAAAGCGTCTGCTAGCGTGTTAAGCTACGGCGCCAGTAAATGCGGTGGCGGTTCAGCGAACTATACTTCGTTTCACTTTATCTGCGAGCGAAGCCAAAGCTAGAAGCGCGAGACCAGCGCTTTTTGCGTTTCTCTCCAGCTCGCGCGCTCGAGCAAAGCCTGAACGCACGAAGCTTTCGTGCTCGCGCTTCCAGCTTTTCCTTCGCTCGCACATAAGGTGAAACGAAGTATAGAGAAAGTACTAAATAATCAAAAGCAAATGCGGCGCGCTCGCGCTGCCTCGGGTGACCTGGTCGCCCCTATAAAGCCGGTCGTGATTAAAGGTATAGAAAGGGTGCTCCAGAAACATACACCCAAGGCTACACTCTTTAAACAGCTTTATATTGAACACTATTGCTTTTATAATTGTTTGCACGGAGCCCCCTTTAATTTTTGAAAAGCGTGGAAAAGGGGGCCACAGAGCAGTGCAGTGCGCCGAAGTGACAAATATTCCCGGTGCATACAGCTTTGGAAAAGGTAGTAATAGCCTCTATGTGGAATAATTATCGCCTCAGCCAATGCTTTTTACACGAAATAAATTCCTCAAACCTCGAGAATGTTTTTTTTATAAATATGTGTGACGAAGAAAGAACAATATACTTGTAACCTTATTAAGTGGCGGTAAACGGGAAATAAGTACCTTTCGATTGTCGAGTTTGTGAAACGGGGGAGCAGTGAACATTGACAGAAATTAGCCTAGTTTTAGAGTGATCAAAACATCGAGTCGAACATTTCTGTAGGTGAATTGTTTTGAAGACAACGAGTGTACTATGCTCCCAAGACCAATCCCGCTAAATTCAGCGAAAAAACTTCGCAGCTAAAATTTCCCCGCAAACCTTAGCGGGCTAAGTTTCCCCGTTAAATTGAGCGGGGAAATTGATATCAGGTGTCCTCAACACCAATTCAGTTTCCCCGCTAAATTGAGCAGCGGAAATGACGTCACGACTTAGCGCCACGTCACCCATGAACAAATTCAGCGACAGGAGGACAAAACGAGGAGGAGGAAAGAGGAAGAGGAGGGGAGAGGAGGAGGGGAGGGTACGGAGGAGGAGGGGCATACCCTCCCCTACGTCCCCTCCCCTCCTCCTCCTCAAGAGCTGCGCTCTAATTCGGTATTATAGAGAACTGTAAGCGTTTTTCATTTTAGAGCGCAGCCCTTAGACGCCCGTTTCCGGCTTGAGCGGCGTCGCCGTCGGCGTCGGCATCGCCGTCGGCGTAACCGCGCGGTGCATTATGGGAAATGTCCCATAATGCACCGCGCGGTCACGTGACCCCGGTCACGTGACCCCCCCGGGGTCACTTGACCTCTTGAAGGGGAGGGGGAGGGGGGTCACGTGACCCCTCAGGTCACGTGACCCCCCCCCCCCAGGATCACGTGACCCCCCAGGTCACGTGACCCCCCGGGGTCACGTGACCTCGGAGGGAGGGGGGTCACGTGACCCCCCCTCTGAGATCACGTGACCCCCCTCTCCGAGGTCACGTGACCCCCCCCCCCCCGGAGGAGATGGAAGAATGAGGGGAGCAGGAGGAGGAGGAGGAGGGGTATACCCTCCCCTGAGTACCCTTCCCTCCTCCTCCTCAAGAGCTGCGCTCCAATTCGGCGTTACAGGGAGTTGTAAACGGCTTTCACTTTTTTATCTCTAGGCTAGCGGTCGTATTGCACCGGCTAAATTACTCATTAGGTAGTTTTATGGAACCGTTCTTGCACATCCGATACGTTACGATGGGCCTCAGGTACGAACTGCGCATGTGCGAGTCTTCTGTGGTAGCGCATGCGCAGTGCGTACCGGAGGGCCCATCGTAACGTATCGGATGTGCAAACACGGTTCCCTAAAACTCTGTATTTACTGCGAAGCCATTTCGGTATATTTTGGCGCCAACTAAATTCCTGCGGTGTAAACTTCCGTATAACAACACTTACTTGCATACTTACCTCCCGTCTTGGAAAGATACGGTCGGAATCTGGCGAGAGTTTTGAGAGCACGCTTTTTAACAATAAAACGAGTGAACACCGGACGTTTCGTTTCATTCATGTTTTATTTATATCAAGTGCACGCACCGCAGGATTGGACAGGACCGACTCGTACGTGAGTATTATATAAAACGACGGCAATAGACTATTTATTTATTGAAATACCTTAAAGGTCCTTCTGAGAAGGACGTTACATAAGGGGGGATAAGTACATTATATATGAAACAAACAAAAAATAATAAAAGAAAGCCGTTTACAACTCCCTGTAACGCCGAATTAGAGCGCAGCTCTTGAGGAGGAGGGGAAGGCACGGGGGGGTCACGTGATCTCGGGAGGGGGGGGGCAGTCACGTGACCAGGGCGTCACGTGACCTGGGGGCCGCGTGACCTCGGGGTTAGGTCACGTGGCCTGGGGGTCACGTGACCTGGGGGCCACGTGACCCCTTCGGGAAAATTCACCCATAATGCACCGCGTGGTTACGCCGACGGCGACGGCGCTCAAGCCAGAAACGGGCGCCTAAGAGCTGCGCTCTAAAACATGCACAGCAGTGCAAACATATAAAAAATCGTAAATCAAGCAACAAAAAATAAAATCTTGCACAGTAGTGGAAACATACAAGAAATCGTAAGTCATACAATACCTAAATGGCTGCTGATAAGAAAACGAAAGCTATCAGGGTTAATCTCGGTGACGATGCGCTCTGTTAGATCATTCCACCACACTGCTGTTTTTTGAAAGAAGGAATACAAAAAAGAAGAAGTGCGGCAGGTGAAGCGGTCAATCTTACATGAGTGATTAAGACGAGGTGTAACGAAATGCGACTGTGTTAGGGTGCCTTGGCTGAGAGATGGTGCATAGTAAATGCGACGAAAAAGGCATAAGCAAGAAAGCTTGCGTCTTAAGGCAAGGTCTGGAATGTCGGCTTTCTCTTTTAATAAGATGACGCTGGAATGTCGAGAATACTCAGAAAAACTAAAGCGCGCGACACGGTTTTGAAAGGCTTCTATTTCAGTGATGAAATAGGCTTGGTGAGGATCCCAGATGCTCGATGCGTACTCAAGTTTCGGCCGAATCAATGAAAAGTATGCAGTTTTCTTTAAGTGAGGAGGAGCTCAACGAAGTGTATGTTTAGGTAGCCCTAAGGACGATTGCACGATGATAACAGTGACCGAATATGTACCTTCCAGGAGAGATGCGAGTCGACGTGAACACCTAAGTAGTTATAAGAGGGAACAGACTCAACAACGTTAGAATAAACAAAATAGTTATGAGAAAAAAAAGGTCTCTTTTCTAACAAATGAGATGAGTTTGCATTTAGAAAGGTAAAGCTTCGTGAGCCAAGTCGAGCACCACAATGATAGGCTAGTGAGGTCATGTTGTAGTTTCATACTATCTTCTTCGTTAGAAATTTGTCTATATACAGCGCAGTCGTCTGCAAAAATACGGATGCGGGAGGAAATACATGAAGGTAAGTCATTAATTTGTATTAAGAAAAGCAAGGGTCCGAGGACGGAGCCTTGAGAAACACCCGAAGACACAGGAATAGAAGTTGAACTATGAGAGTTCACGACCGTGTACTGACTTCGGTCAGAAAGCCAGTCTTTGATTCACAGGATGATGTTACTATCTAATTTTAGATGGGTAAGTTTTTGCAACAGACGCTTATGTGGGACCCGGTCGAACGCTTTGGCGAAATCAAGAAAAATAACGTCAATTTGGGAACCGAAGTCAATAGAAAGATGAATATCATGAATGAATCCTGCGAGTTGAGTCTCGCAGGAATGACCCTTCCGGAACCCATGCTGGTAATTAAAAATAAATTGATTTTCCTCTAAAAATGGAATGATGTTCGAATGTAATATCTGTTCAAAAATTTTTTGAGGCTATGCTTGTAATGGATATGGGCCGATAGTTTAAGGGGGAGCTGCGTTCACCTGATTTAAATAACGGGATAATTTTACTGACCTTCCAGTCACTAGAAACTGAATGAAAAAGCAAAGATTGTGAAAAAAATTGCGGACAATATGACACTAGAAATTGTTTTAGTTTTAATTAAAACCTTCGAGTTAATTTTGTCTTCACCACTCGAAAAAGAAACCTTCAAGTCATATATTAGTTTTACAACACCAGATGAATTAATCGTTATACTTTCATTTTGATCATGTTCAAAAAAACGTATTCAAAATAGGCAGGGCTCTATTCTCACATGAAAATACTGCAGAAAAAGCAGAATTCGAAACACGAGCACTTTCGAGGTCAGATAGTGAATTTCCTGATATATAAATAGGATTTAATGCATCAGCCGATTTAGGATTTATTACTGTCCAAAATTGTTTGGGGTTTGTACGCAACATATTGGGGAGAGTGATCTGGTAGTAAGAATTTCTAGTTAGAGGAACTTTTTCTTTATATTCTGTTTCGCACTCTTGGTATGCATTTCATTCAGAGGGACTGTCACGGCACCTGGCACGCCTGACTAGACGTTTTTTTTCTTATTCCCTAGGCACCTCAGACTTGCATCATACCACGGAGAAACATTTGACGTCTTAATGAAAATAACAGGAATATGCTAATTAATAAGATATTTCACTTCATTTTTATTTAGCTTCCAGTATTGCTCAACTGTGTGGCTTTCAAAGTTATGCAAAAAAACCTCTTCATAAAAAAGTGCTAATTCGCTGTTTATTGCATCGTAGTTAGCCTGGCCATAACTTCTAACGGGTTTACGAATGGTTTCCTTTCTTATTACTGACAGAATGATTTGCACAAGCAAGACGTTGTGATCAGATAACCCTGGAAGGGTAGTAATTCGATGAAACAAGTCGGGTTGTGTAGTCAAGAATATTTGAGGTCGAAGGAGTGGAGCGTGTAGGTATTGTTACAAGCTGCGAGAGGTTGAAGTCAAGGCAAGCCTCGATGAAGCTTTCACACTCAGCAATGTTACCCTGACAAGAAGGTTGACTTTGAGACAAATCTATAGAAGGATAATTAAAATCACCGAAAATTATAAAGTAGCAGCCGGGAAACCGTTATGACAAATCACAAAGTGTATAATGAAAAGCTGAAACAAAGCCCAATTTATAAATAAAGGGCAAACGCCAATCAATCTCTAAAAGATCGTAGGGTCCCAAGGTTTTGGTGCCGGCTCGGCACCTTCCTATTTAAAAGAGAAGCAGCTTCTTTCTTTTCTTCTGCGGTGAATGTAGGGCAGTATCTTCGTTTTTTATGGTGGTTAGTTTTCAAACCAGGTGTGGTACCTTCGTTTTCTTCAAAGTTGGTTATTTACAAACGAGCATCAGCATCTTCGTTTTCCTCTATGGGGCCTGTTTCTTTGGTGTCTCCTCTAAGTGTCGTAGTCCACTGACGTATGCTGAGGGCAAGGTGCCGGAGGATCGATTAACATTTCCTGATGTGGTCTGTATGCGCCATGACTCAATAAAGAGCCGTTGGCGCCAGTTAGTTTCTACATCCAGGATTCGGGTATTTTCAAAGTCGATGCGGTTCTCATTGTCGTCGCAGTGTTCTGCAACAGCGCTACGCTCTCGGTCAAATTTGCGTACGTCATTTTTATGTTGGCGGACTCTTTCCTTGAGGTTTTTTGTTTCGCCGACATATGAAGTGGAACACTCAGAACAGGGAATTCGGTACACAACGTCTTGTGCTTTTTCTCTTGCTGGACGGTCTTTCGGACGAGGCATTAGGCGCCCAAGTGTCGAAACAGGTTTGTGAGCCACTTGAATACCTTCTTTGGCCAGCGTACGGGCAAGAGTTTCGCTAGTTCCCTTTATATAAGGTACACAGACGCGGATGTTAGGGCGGGACTGTGTACTATTTTGTGCGTGCTCAAGACTGTGACCTTTATTTATAACGTTTAACCCAACCAGGCAGACGTGTGCCGAAGTGTTCACCCTCAAAGCCTAATTTATAATCAGGAGGTCTGTAACAAACCCCAAACACAACAGTAGCATATTTTGTTTTTAAGGAAAACCATGCACTTTCTAAAACGTGTCAACGCAACTACGTGTACAAACTATACTTTTCCTGACATCAAGCATAACCCCGCCACCCCTGCGTTGTTGTCTATCCTGACGAAATATAGTAAAAGATGACACGCCCTCAAAAATAATCGAGTCATCCATTTCATCATTCAACCAGGTTTCGGTGAGAGCAACGACATCAGCAGAGCAAGATTCAATCAAAGATGAGATGTCGTCTCGCTTTGATAAAACACTCCGAATGTTGGTATACAAAACATTCAGATTTATTTCAGCAGAATGTGAAGTGGACGCGGGTACATCAAGATTACGACACTGCATATTGACACATGCAGGCGAACTGGGAAAACAGTTTGCGATAACGAATAGTTGATATGTCATTCATCTACATTGGTGCCGTTTACTAGCGGGACTGCAGATTCAAGGGCACTGTCCCAGACATATGCTGCGTCATTCACAAAACGTTTGTCAAAACGCAAGCGTACTTTGTACCCAGCTTTCATGACAGTTTTAGAAAATTTAAGCAGATTTCTAAGCTTGACTCTAACTGCTTTTGAGTAGTCGTTGCTAACACTAAATTCGGTGCCTTTTAGTTTAAATCCGTTTGAAAGAACACTTCCCATTTCTTTTTCATTCAAGAATTTGGCTATTATTGGCCTGTGCTTATCACTTGATAAACAACCTAGTCAATGTGCTTTGGAGATGCTTTCCACTTTGACCCCAAACTTCGATTCACACAGTTCCATAATCAACTTCTTGGAATCCAGCCAGCTTTCACGTTCGCTTGTTTCTTTTATTAAAAAAAAAATCAGATTATTCCTACGTGACCAATTTTCTAATTCATCAACCTTCGATTGAAGATGAAACACAAGAATGTCCCTGTGCACCTCGTTCTCAAGCTGGACAGAGCTTAAACTTGTGGTAGGCGCTTGGTTATTCTCTAACAGTGATACTCGCTCTTCCAAAGATTTGATTGTTGCTTCAGTCTGTTTCTGATTCGCTTCTAGTTTCTTAATACTGTTCAGCATTGTTGTTTGACCAGTTTCTATTTTTTTACAATAGCAAGAAATGACGCGAGCTGCTCTTCCTGCAGTTTCTACATAGGTCCGGAATTAGATTCGATATCGCAAGCCAAAAGCAGTATCGAACTCAACCACAGCGACTCGAGAATTGACAAGAGCGTGCTGCCGAGGTTAGCATACCAATGATGAGTGAATAGACACTTTTTGTCGAAGGGGCACGACACTTTAAAAAGGAGAAGGTTATTGGAACGAAAACATTTTGCATACTTCAGGTAACTAACCTGCAGCATAAAGCCCTGTGAGTAAGGCATTCCCTCCGTGTCGTGCCCCAGCGGCGAAGTGGAAGCAGGGTCATTTTGTAGATGATAATGCCACGGTGGAAGCGGAAGTGTCCCTTGGCGGTTCAACTAATGGAAGTACTCAGGAACGATGACCACTGTGATTGGATGATCAGATGAAGGCGACGAGTCATCTCGCAGCCGAAGCAGTGTGAATTCGGCTGTCTCATACGACGAGGTGTAGACCGTTTGGCCGATGAAACTTGTTGAAGATAGTGCCAGGAAGGACAGCACCCGCAGCATAAAGCCATGTGAGTAAGGCATTCCGTCCGTGTCGTGCCCCCCGTGCTTATACTATATCAGAATTCACGCTTATACTATATCAGCATTCACGTATACGATCAATCCATAAGTATAAACAATTAGAAAGAGACTATAGCAAGATTAAGCTGCAAATATGTAATTATTTTATATTGCTGTGTTTTGAAATCCAGGTAGCACAGGTCATAAATAAATCCTGAAGCGTCAGCAGCGTTTTTCGACACAAAACTAAAAATACGCATTAGAGGATGAAGCACAAAGAATAAGGAATGAAGGGACAAATACTATACAGCGTGTACACTAACGTTTCGAATCCCACTTCGGACGGTACGCGAAATTCGGTTTCTCATGTATCGCGCTGGGATTGACTACAGAGGTGCGGCGAGGTGGTGCAGGCCTAAAGTTAAAATATCAATGAATTAACTTACCTCGTTCATATAAGAAAAAATAAACTTTTTTTCGGGAAAGTTACGTCGCCATTTCCCAGGCGATGCAACATTGGTCGTTGACTTGGAGACGCTGTCGACAGATAACGTACGCATCGAAGGCTCGCAGGGCGAGCCGATTTGGGTTTTGATAGCAGACGATGTAGAGAGAGGTTTTTTCATGCATACGCCATCTGTGGGCAGCGTATCCAAGTCCCCAAGCACCGTTTGCGTCACCAGGGAAATGGCGCCATAGATTGCCAAAAACAGGTGGCTGCTTTTTTAACAAGTTAAGTTTGTCTCTTGATATTTTAATTTTAAGAGTGCACTACCTAGCCGTACCTCTGTAGTAAATCCCAGCGCGATACGTCTAGAAACCGATTTTGGCGGACCGTTTAAAGTGCGATGGAAACGTCAGTGTTCACGCTGTATATTAAATACTTAATTTAAACTGAGACCTGTTTTACTACACATCAATATACAAAAAAAAAAAAAAAAAAAAAACAGGATGCGAGTAAAACTCGAAAGAAAAACACCTTTACTTGACTGTATGCACAGTCTCCCTCGCAATAATGCCGTTGGCGCTGCGGGGTAACCTGTAATAAATAAATAAATAATAAATAAATAAACAGGAACAAAACTGCCAACAAATAGAGGCTTCAAAATGTGAAGACAACAAAACAGAATTTTGTCGATTTTATTTCCACTGTCTCTTTCATTTTATTTATGTGCTCGTTCTGTTCACCTGCCTAGGTACCCTGCATTTAAATATGGTACATGCGTCTTCTTTTCCCTACCGAAAAAGTCATACGTACCTTTACGATCCAGATCCCAAGATATCATACGATGGACCCATATATAGAAAAATCTAAAAATGATATATTTTATGAGCACACTTCTCAAGTTTAAGTGGTTTAAGACAACACCCCTTGTGTTAGCACGCAATATACGTATTAAACAAACAAGACATTGTCTTCGCTCCGCGTCACATCTAAAATATCGCGAATTCTCTAAAGTTATTAAATACAGGTGAAAAAAAGACGTTTACAAATCTCTGTGATGCCGAATTAGACCGCAGCTCTTGATGAGGAGGAGGGAAGGGTACGGAGGGGAGGGTATGCCCCTCCTCCTCTTCCGCACCCTCCCCTTCTTTTCTCCTCCTCCCCCCCTTCTCTTCTCGCCCTGCTCCTCCTTCTCCTCCCCTACTTTCATTCTCCTTCTCCTCCTCCCCTCCTTCTTCTCTCCTCCTCATCTCGCCTCTTCCCCCTCTCCCCTCTTCCTCGTTTTCACTTTCTCCTCCTGTCTTCCTCCTCCTCCCCTCCTCCTCCTCCTCTCTCCTTCTCCTCCTCCCCTCCTCCTCCTCCGTACCCTCCACTCCTCCCACGGTTTCCCCACTAAATTTAGCTGGGAAATTGGCGCCAACGTGACCTCATCACCAATTCAATTTCCCTGCTGAATTTAGTGGGGAAAATGACGTAACATGACTTCGTGTCGCGCTACCCATAAACAAATTCAGTTTCTCCGCTAGATTTAGCGGGAAAATTGACGTCACGTAACCTCAACACCAAATCAATTCCCGCTAAATTTAGCGGGTAAACTGAATTGGTGTGTAGATATGTGATGTCTGATGATGCAACTGCGCATTCAGTTTCCCCGCTAAATTAGCGGTAAAACTGTCGTCGAATGACCTCAACACCAATTAGTTTCCCCGCCAAATTTAGCGGGGAAATTTTGACGTCCCATAATGCAACGCCCGCGGTTACGCCGACGCTCCTCAACAAGGAGACGGGCGCTTAAGAGCTGCGTCTTAAATAAAACACTCATTCGATTGACATCTGACAGGACAAATATTGTAGATAACCATGGCGAAACATTAAATTGACCTGTGCGTGCTTCCTTGAGAAAAAATGACAAACGATATGTCATAAAGTTCTTGCATGCGGTATTTTGTTGTAAGATAAATTTTTACCAGAGCTTGCGTTGGGGTGCCTCGTATAGCATTTCTTGGCATAATAAATCACCATGGTAAACAGCGAGTTCACGCCTTCCTAAAAAAAAATCGTGTTGTTATATTGGGGAAAAAAGCATTAAAATGACAGACGCGGTTATTTATATAATGACATGTCCTAGAGAATGTAATGAGAAGTACAGCGTTTCACTGCTTGCCAAATCTGACGGGAGGTTTTTTGGTAGATTCACTGAATCCTGCATATCTGCTTTTTTTTTTTTAAGAAACTTGTTTGAGAATTATTTAGTATTTTTGTTTCGACGGACTTAACCGACTCATGTTTATATTTCGCTTTTCCTTAGTAATAAGTAACAGCTGTTCTATGTAAATTTTATAAGAGTGAATATTTATATTGGCACAATATCCGTTCCTTCCAAAAGGTAAAATTGACTCCGTAAGTGTGACGTCATGGGTCCAAACAAACCGTTGCTAGGGTCGTTGTTATGGACGAATACATGTGGCTCGGTTTCGCTACGAAAACCCGACCGTTCAAAAATCAGGAGTAGGATTTAAACTTCTAAAAATCACAGATGTAGAAAGCTTGAATGTCATATATGTTTCGACAGAAGTGTGCCGGTAATCGCTCGTTTCTGAAATATTTACGACTGCAACTTCCGGTTCTCAAGATGCCTGCAGCAGACGACGAATGCAAGAAGTATGCCGTCTGCCGCACGCCGGCCGGTCAAACCGGGGCCGTCGTTTGAATCGTGTGAATAAAGACGATATTCTGACATCGCGTTTGTTTGAAATATAATGAGTTTCAGACACTTATAAGAATTCATAGTGGGGTGCGATGGAAAATATGGTTTATCGAAAGTCCGGACGTCGATCGAGATGATCATCTGCTAAAAGATCGCATTACACCCGTGAGAAAAGCACTTCAGGCGATCGGTAGAGATACCAAATTTTGTTTGCGGACTCGCGCTATGCGAGGGTGCTTCGTATACCTGGTTGTAACCATCGCGTGGTGAAAGACCCTTGCAGTTTCTTCAAATTTCCGCAAGACCCCAAAGCGCGAAAGAACTGGATAAAAAACATAAGGTGAGTTCATTACAGATTGTACTCGCATCGCGGGTTCGATGGAGATCTTCACCAAAAGAGCACATCCACGGAATTTGATGTATACCAAGGAGAAAAAAAAAAAAAAAGCAAAATACTGCGAAATTGCGATAGACATGCAATTCTTTAA
This sequence comes from Ixodes persulcatus, assembly GCA_013358835.2. NCBI lineage: Eukaryota > Metazoa > Arthropoda > Arachnida > Ixodida > Ixodidae > Ixodes > Ixodes persulcatus. The sequence goes on from JABSTQ010010676.1 coordinate 111,361, forward strand.
TAACCTGACAACCACAATAATAACAATAACAAACGACTTACCTGGACGGCGTACGATTTGTTTCTCATGCTGGCCTGCACTACGCCGGTAATGCACTTCAGGTCGCCGTCGTAACTGATCTGCATGACGTGGTTTGATTTTACTGCATTTTCACCCCTCGTAACTAAGCTGGGTTCTTCCCAGAAAAAAAAAACAAAAAAACACATTGCGGAGGCCTCTACGGCCATGGTGATGCACTTGTTTTTGTCGCTCGTTTAACGACGCAATTCAATGAAGACGCCCGCTGCAACAGAGGCCAGCAAATCTATCGTGTCGTCTGCTACCAAAGCAAAGCGGAGTGCAAGTCTTCAGAAATGGCTTTCATCGTTGCGATACGACACTGAGACGACAAGAACATCTTCATAATTCGATATCAAGAAGTTAGGTTTCTTACAAAAAATTATTTACTTACTTGTAAGCAAAAATCTACCCTCATGTGGAGTCTCCATGCATTAGTCCATAGCAACGTCCCTAGCAACGGTTTGTTTGGACCCAGACGCCTTGTTGTGACGTCATCACTTACGGGGTCAATTGAAGCAAAGAAAATAAGAGTTGAAATTTAATATATAATCTGCTTGGACTGAGCCCGGTGTTTAGGTTCTGTTATATTATATGGAGTGCAAGGCATGCATCATGGAACACTGGATGCTTTTTTTACAATATAACGTGCTCTTAATAGATCGATTTCACTAAGCGAACTGAGCAAGCGCGCATCCCGGAAGTGGTGCCGCCGCCATGCTACTTGAAGTCCTCGCTTTCCGGCTTCCAGGCCGCATAAGGCTATGGTGCGTGCAAATCATCGTATATCATCGTTTTGGGACGCCCCGGTATCAGCTTGGGTTCTCCTGTATGTTTGTACGTTATAAGATTGTGTTGTTTGTGATGCCTTAGTTTGTCAGCAAGCGCAGAAAAGCAGTTCCAGTCGCCTTCTCGCTTTAGGATCTTTCTGTCGTCTGCATTGCCCCGAACAACGCTCCCAGATTGGAATAAATATCCTTGGCATTGCTTCCCTTCAAATGAAAAAAAAAAAAAAAACGGATCACTGCATGTGCTTGGCACCGACGGGCGGTGCCATTTTTGTTTCGAATCCCTAGCGGCGTTCCGAACTACTATCATGCGATGTTTATATTGTGCGGAAACTAGAGGGACGCGCGCTCATGTTGATGCCTGTTTTGTTCCGTTTTTTTAATTTTTTTTGCCGATAATACGAATTTTATGAACGCCCCTCGTAGTTAGCTTGTTTTTCGGGGGTTAGTCGATTGTTTGCACTTACTGCAAATTGGATATAGAGAAAAAAAAAATGTTTTCTGAATACCTGAAAAAATAAAGCTTCAGAGTTACAGTTCGCTAGAATTTCAAAGAGCCATGCTATAATTACCTTAGTGTCTGTGTATACCTGCTGAAGAAACCTAACGAGATTTGCATCTAAATTATACTGCTTCAGTTGACCCCAGAGTTCTTTCTGGCTCACATTATCGTACGCTCCATTGATGTCAAAATAAGCGAACCATAAAAGAGTTTGGTTCTTCATTGCTTTTTCCATCCATTGAGTGGTGACGAATAAGTTATCTTGCAGTCTTTTATCTCTTCGGAATCCATTCTGGAGCTCGCCCAGTATTTGTACAGTCAGCACGAAATGAAACCCGAACGCCGGAACGCGTGGCCGTTGATACAGGCTGCTCCACCTGGAGGGCCCCTGAGAACTAATGAAAATGCGCCGGAGTGCGAGGGTGCGGGTCCTACTATGATGAGCTCGACCCTCGCGCGGCGCGTCTGGGAGTTCCGCGTTACGCCTGTGGCGCGCGGTAAGCTCCGTCACATCCGATACAAAAAGCACTGTCACTCGCTTTGTGTATCGGATTCCCAGCGATATCTCTTCAGCGCTATCATTCATTATCGCTTTGTGTATCGCAAGGGCGAAATGAAAGTTGAAACATTTCGTGCACAGAAGACCCGTAGTGCTTGATGACGTGTCACCGGAACCACGCTGGGGCTCCGGTGAACAACGTGCCACGCACGGTTTCTGCGAAAAGTGAAACGTAATAAACGCGAAATAAAATTTGTTTATTCGCACGACCATACTCTTTATGAAAAAAAAAAAAAGAAATGCTGCAACAGACCGACGCGGATGTTTCAGTTTTTATAAGCAATGCCCATGTTTTTGTGCGACGTTATCTGTCAAATCTTAAAAAGCGAGGAATTGCTTGCTGACGTTCTCTTTGGTAACCACGGACATGCCAGGCGCATCAATTCCGGAGCGGAATAAATTCATCACATTCTGTCTGAGCAGGGCCTATCGCAAAGAGCTAAAGCCAGGTTAAGCGGCCGCCCGGTGTCGACTGGGCGACAGTGCAGCGAGAGAAAAGCACCCCGAGTGACGGCGCTTACAGCGCGCCACCGGCGAAACGCGGAAGTCTCAGACACCCCGCGCGAGGGTTGAGGACATCTTAGTAGGACCCGCACCCTCGCACCCAGGTGCATTTTCATTAGTTCTCAGGGGCCCTCCAGGTGGAGCAGCCTGCATCGATGGCCACGCGTTCCGGCGTTCGGGTTTCATTCCGTGCTGACTGTACATCTTCTATCCATTCCTCCATTCCACGCTTTGCTATCTGCGTAGCTAATCTGTTTAGAACTGAAGTTACCGTTATCGGGCGATATGACTTTATATTGTCTTTATTTCCTTTGCTTTTATATATTAGTACCATTTTACTTAGTTTTCCAATCATTGGGTACCTCTCCTCCCAAAATTACTCGGTTAATCCCATGCCGTGACTTCAAGTTGCTTGTTTTTCCTAGTGTTTTTATGAGTTCCATGGGCATGCCGTCTGGGCCGGTCGCTGAACGTGCTGGAACCTTCAATTGCTGCCTTGTTCCATTCTTTTTTAGTCGTCTCCGTCGTTACACAATTCTCTTCCTCCTCAACACTGCTGCTGACCGTGCTATTCACTGTCCCTTTCTGTTCAAGCTGGAAGAATGCCTCTTCGATTGTCTGCCTATTATATTCCCGTGCCTCTTCCCCCTCTAATATTCGCCTTTCCTGTGTGGTTAGTAAGTGCTGGAAACCCTCTTTCTCCCCTGCGCTTTAATGTGCTCCCAAAACCTGTTTGCCGCATTCCTATCTTTTTTTTTTTTATTTCCATCATCCACTGCACTATTATACTCCCAATTTTCATCTGTATCGAAGCTGAGGCATCCCTTTTCCGCTCTCGGAAGTTCTCCCATTCTGATGCTCCTTCAGCTGGCCAGGCTTCCCTTTTCTTTGCCCACCTATGATCTCTAGATGCATCTTGGCGCCACAATATGGCTGCTTTGACCTGCTTATCTCACAAGCTCTTTGGTTTGTGTTTTTGCTTTCCTCTTAGTTTAACTCGACGCTTCTCTAATTCTTTTTTAAAAATTCTTATTAGGTCCTCATACGTCCATTGTCTTTATGGTTGTTCCGATACTTTTTCTCGCCCATCGTGTATCCTCCATTGTGCCCAGCCTTTGTTCGAATTTCAACTTACTGATCGCCTCTCTAACCTCGAACAATGCCCAGCCCATGTCTCCCTGCACTCCTTCATTTGGTGTATACCCATTCGCCCCCAGTGCCAGTCTGCCCACGCTGCTCTGCCAGATCTCTAAACTTAACTGGACCTTAGATTTGATGCACATTACCGCATTGCCAAAAAACAACCCTGGAACAATGGCTCCTTTTCAAATTCCCTTAACAACTTCATATATATTACAATTCCATGGTGCTCCATGCTTCAGAATTGCAGCACTCCTCCCCAATGAAAAATACACCAGGCAATCCTGGTGTGACACCAGAAGATCTGGTGTGCCCACCAGCAATGCTGATGTATCGAGCACACCAGCCTGGTGTGCCCACCAGAAATGCTGGTGTACCCGCACACCAGCCTGGTGGGCACACGAAGAGAGTCTGGTGTCGCACCACACGGGCTCATGTGCCCATTAGGCAGCCTGGTGTGCACACCACGCAGTTTGATTTGACAGCAGTGTTGTATTTTCGTTGACTTTTCCTCCCGGCCGCGAGCGTGTTTTTGATTAGTTTGTGTGACGCCCCTTCTCCCGGCGAGGTGCCTCGTTTCCTCCCGTCTTGCTGGTCGCCGGAGGCCCCGCGGCGGGCTCCTTTGTGCTCAAGAAGTGTCACCCTCGTCTCCAGCACTTTCCCAGGCGACCTTGAGCAGCTTAGGGCGCTCGTCTTTTCGGAGGTTTCTCTTTCCCTTTCCGCAAGTATTCTTGTTGAAGCTTAATGGTGAATTCCGCTCGCAGATCTCGAGCGCTCTAAAAGCGCTCCATTTGGGGCGCGCATATTCCGCTCGCAGATCTGACTCGAGCTGGTCATCTTCCGCTCGTAGATCTCTGGCAACGCCCGCTCCACGGAGCGCCTCAAACCCCGCCGAACTTGCTCTGCGGGATTTCACAGATCTTTCCGGAAGTTGGCAGAGCGGCCCACGTGATTTCCTTCTAAATCGGCAGTGCGCATGCGCGGCGAGTTTGGAGAGGTCGGCGGGCCGGTCGGGCCTTCGGGCCACGGTCTGGTCGTCGAGTTGGATCTGTTTGGGTGCGTCGGTTGTTTACGCGGGATTGTGACGGCTCGAACGCTTCTGCCTCGCGTAGATCAAGGATACAAAGTCGGGACTGTGGATCGTGGTAAATCGTAAGGGCTGACAGCTGTTATCGTGAGAGGAAGAACGAGGAAAAAAAAAACGGGGGACAGAAAAGCCGGAGGCAGACGCAAGGTTAGACCTGTTCATTCTGTAGCCAATGATTGTTTATCTTTTTACACGGCATTCCGCCGGTGTTTTCCCGTACAATAAAGCAAGAAGAGATTAGGCAACGACCGCGCAAGTGATGGTTTGTTGCCTCTGTGTTTATTAAAGTCGTACCAGAAATAGGAACTCCACCGCTGGCAATCGCTGTCCGTGCCCCGCCACTTCGAGGCGGCCGAAAGGTATGTGACGGTGCCGAACGCGGACGTCTTCGTTATTTGTGACATGGTCGCCATGGTACGTATAATTTCGCCCGGCCTGTGTCGCGTGTTGCTGCGTGGTACGTATAATTTCGCCCGGCCTGTGTCGCGTGTTATTTCTGCAGCTAAGCAGTGACAGTTGTCACTGGTCGTCGGAAAGATCAGTCGGCTGAGGCGTTGGTGGGCTTGTCAAGTTCGAGCAGCGGCCATTTTGAATAGCGGAGGGGGAAGTGGTGGGGAGGGGGGGGGGGAGGGGGGAGGTTGCTTTAGAAATGCAAGTTTATCTTCCCCTGGTCGATTCAGAGTGGGTCCCACGGAGCGGAATTTCGCCTCCTTCGCGAATTTTGGAAAGCGCTCCGGATCTACGAGTGGAATTCATGATAAGAAAATAAGGGAGCCTTCTCTGTGAGTCGAAGCCAAAAATATGTGTGTTGGTGCGCTTTCCTGACTTCCGACGAGCTAAAGATAGTTAGACCTGGTCTGGTAGCAAAACAGCAAAGAAAGCTAGTAATTATTAGAGTTTTTGGTGCCGAAACCCGGGAATTAACGGCCAGATCATGCCTACTACGAGCCAGGAGGGCGTCGATCGCTTGAAGCGAAAGAGGACTACCCTGCGAGCCGCTTCAACACAGATCATCAACGAGATCGGCGTCCTGCCGGCCACGAATTCAACCGATATCGGCGAGCTCGAAGAAAGATTGGACATTCTTTTACTTAAGGACGCTTCACTGAAAGAGCTGCAGACAAGGAAATAGACCCCTTTCGAAAGTCACGTGTCAATTAAAAAAAAAAATCTGATCCACTGCACAATGGTGGAATAGCCGACCCAGCGGAAGGCGCAAGTAGCGCGAGCGGGTAGCTCCGAGCTGTGCTCCCGCTGCACGAGGGTTCGTGCGGCCCGGTCGCAATCGAACACAAGAAGCTCGCCCTTGTATCCACCATTGTGCAGGGATTCTACACCTACCAATAGAGGGCACAATTTCGAAAGGGGTCTATTGAGAAACTGGCCATCCCCTTCATTCACTTTTGCGATATAATTAGATGACATTCCCCTCCCCCCCCAAAAAAAAACCAACAAAAATTATGCTTTTTTGAATAAAGTAATGATTACAGCAGCGTTATTGTCAAAATTATCATTGTACTCTTTTTGTGAGTGAGGCAACACTCCGTCAACAGGTGCTCTGGTATCCCGCCACAACAAAACCTGATGTCACACCAGAACACCAGAGTGCTGGTGTCATACCAGAACACCAGATTGCTGGTGTCACACCAGTACAACAGATTTCTGGTGACACACCAGAACATCAGATCGCTGATATGAAAATGTCCCAAATCCCATCTGTGAAAAAGTTTGGTGTCACATCAAGTCACACCAGCTCTCGACCTGGTGTATTTTTCACTAGGGTTAAGCTTTTTCCTTTCTTTAGCATATTGCCTTCTTGGGCTTCTAAGTATTGTTTTTCCTCGGTCATCTATACCCCGAAAAATTTATACTTTACGTGCTCTATTAAAACGTTTGAAATATTCCTAATGAAAAATACACCAGGCAATCCTGGTGTGACATCAGAGAATCCTGGTGTGACACCAGAATATCTGGTGTGCCCACCAGCAATGCTGGTGTATCGAGCACACCAGCCTGGTGTGCCCACCAGAAATGCTGGTGTACCCGCACACCAGCCTGATGGGTACACCAAGAGAGTCTGGTGTCACACCACAAGGGCTCATGTGCCCACCAGGCAGCCTGGTGTGCACACCATGCAGTTTGATGTGACACCAGAGTTGTGTTTTTATTGACTCCCCCCCCCCCCCCCCCCCCCCCGTCCGCGAGCGTGTTTTCTATTAGTTTGTATGCCGCCCCGTCCCCCGACGTGGTACCTTGTTTCCTCCCGTCTTGGTGGTCGCCGGAGACCCCGCAGCGGGCTCCTTTGTGCTCAAGAAGTGTCCCCCTCGTCCCGAGCACTTTCCCGGGCGGCCTTGAGCAGCTTGGGGCGCTCGCCGGCTCGCCTCTTCGAGGGTTTCTATTTCCCCTTCCGCCGGTATTCTTGTTTAACTTTGAGAAAATAAAGGAGTCTTCTTTGTGAGTCGAAGCCGAAAAGATGTGTGTTGGTGCGCTTTCCTGATTTCCGACGAGCTTGGTTTGGTAGCGAAACAACAAAGAAAGCTAGTAATTATTACAGTTTTTGGTGCCGAAAACCGGGAATTCACGGCCAGATCATGCCTACTACGAGCGAGGAGGGCGTCGACCACCTAAAGCGAAAGAGGATTACCCTGCGAGCCGCCACAACAAAGATCATCAACGAGATTGGCGTCCTGCTGGCCACGGATTACAACCGACAATCGGTGAGCTCGAAGAAACATTTGATATTCTTCTACTTAAGGAGGCTTCCCTGAAAGAGCTGGACAAGAAAATCGAGCCATCTGTCAAGTATGATGCCTTAGAAGAGGAGATTTCTGACGCGGAGGGGTACGCGGAACGGATCAGCGTAACATATAAGACACCAGTCAACCGCAAGCTGAAAGGCCAAGAATTGCAGAACGACAGGGCGTCCGGTTCTCCGACGCAGGGCAGTGGCTCCGGACAAACTCCAGTTGATCACGCCCAACTCCCTACAACAGTAAAGCTTCCGAAGCTCTACTGTTGTGCTCTTTTGCTTTTTTGAATAAAGTAATTATGACAGCAGCGTTGTTGTCAAACTTGTCATTGTGCCCTTTTTTGTGAGTAAAGCAACACCCAGTCAACAGGTGCTCTGGTATCACACCACAACAAAACCTGATGTCCCATCAGAACACCAGATTGCTGGTGTCACGTCAGAACACCAGATTGCTGGTGTCACACCAAAACACCAGATTTCTCGTGTCACACCAGAACACCAGATTGCTGGTGTGAAAATGTCCCAAATCACATCTGTGAAAAAGTCTGGTGTAACATCAAGTCACACCAGCCCTCGGCCTGGTGTATTTTTCACTATGGTCTCCCTTCTCATCGTCATAAATCATTATTCCCTTGTCACTACTGAATTTTAGGATCAAAAAGACTCCTTCCTCTCCATATATCTTAATCATCTCCTGTAACCTATCCCGGCTCTACTAACAGTACATTGTGGCCTGCGTAGAACATTCCTAGCATAACTTGATTTACTTTTTCCCCTCTCTCCATATATGACACATCAAAGCCCAAATTACACTCTTTTAATTTACTTTCCATTCTTCTCGAGTATATTATAAAACCCCAACCCTGCCCGAGTCCTTTGTTTATTCCTACGGGTTTTGTTATTTCTGCTTCCCATGTTATAAGGACTTCCCATGTTATAAGGACTCAAAGACTAATCAAATGTGCATCTTAATGATACTCTCTCAACTGTACCCAGAGTTTTTCCTGAATCACATTGTCGTACGCCCCTTTAATCTCTAGAAACGCTATTTATAACGTTTTTTTCTTCATCAGAGCCACCTCATTAGATTGAGTGATGATGAATAACTTATCATCCAACCTTCTACCTTTTTGGAATCCGTTCTGTAGGCCACCTAAAATGTTTTATGTCAATTCTTTCATTCTTCTGTTTAGTACCCGCATCGCTAATGTGTACAGGATCGAAGTTACTGTTATTGGTCGATATGACGTTGTGATATCCTTATTTCCCTCGCCTTTACATAGCTGTCACATTCTGCTTAGTTTCCAATTATTGGGTACCTCTCCCGGTTTGATCAGTTGGCTGTCTTAACTTTAATTTGCTTTTTGTTCCTAGTTTCTTGACTAGTCTCATTCCTATGCCGTCTGGGACCTGTCGCCGTTTCAGTCAGGTATCTACTTTCTGCTTTGTCCCATTCCCCCCGTGGTCGTCTCAGCTGTCTCGTTAGTCTTCTCGTTTTGTGCCGTATTGCTCCCTGTGTTCTGTCCAATCTCGTTCGGTTCAAGTTCTCCGAATGTTGCCTCGATTGTTCGTCTAATAAATTCCACTGCCTCCTCGCCCTCTACACTTATTCCATCGTGTGTGCTCAATGAACTATGTAACCCTCTTGTTTTCCTCCCCCGTGTATCAATGTGCTCCCAGAACCTAACTAGAGAGCCTGTATCACAGAATTTCCAAATGCTCAATCGGGGTTGCGTGATTTGTGGGCCGTGTTTGCAGTTCGAGCTGCTAGAAGGTGCCGAAAATGTTGATCGTCTCCAAACGTATCCACCTTTTCGCTGCTTTCCTTTTCGTCACGCGAAAACGCAGCGCATGCGCCCTTGCGACCAATTTCCGCAAGAGGCGTCCGCTATTCAATCGCAAACGCTCCCCGTGGTTTGAGATGGGCCCTCTCTCCAGTTTAGGCTCTCTAGCATGACGCTCCGGCTTCTGTGACGTAATTTGGTGCTACTTCGATGCCACTTTTGACGTTTGGGACGCCTGACACCACGTCCTGCCTAAGACGCTAAACACACAAGTCGGAGACGCGCTCAAAGCACCATAGTTCAATCTCAATCAATCAATCAATCAATCAATCAATCAATCAATCAATCAATCAATCAATCAATCAATCAATCAATCAATCAATCAATCAATCAATCAATCAATCAATCAATCAATCAATCAATCAATCAATCAATCAATCAATCAATCAATCAATCAATCAATTCTTTATTTCACATCAGAAACTGATGTAGACTGCACGGGCAAAAAATCAAAAGTTTGACTTGACAAGGCCTTTGCAGTCTTACAATTGGCACACGGCGACATACTACACATCAAGTATTAATATTCAGTTTTAAACTTTTAACATTAAGCCAAAAAAAAAACAGTATCAATTAATCACACTATCAAAAATAGAAAATAAAAATATCTATATATATATACATATATGCACATGACGACATATTTAGGCGCATGACATATTTAGGTGCATGTCAGGACTGTAAAAATAATAATCGTATTACCTCAAGGATAACTGAAACATACAGAACACACGACCCCACAATACAAGCGAAAGTTTAATGCAGAAAAAAAAATTTAATTGTACTGAGATTTAGTCTCTCGATATTTGTCATATTATGCCTCCGATGTTTATTTAGAACAAATGGAAGATTATACCTTAGCATTTGGAACCCGTAATTTGTACGATTTATTGGTATTTTCCAATGCTCCCCCTCATGAACGTCATATACCCTGATGTTTGGTGTCAGATTTGAAATATGTCGAAGGAAAGGCTTGTTAGAACGGAGGGCAGATCTATATCGTGTTAGTAGAGTATACTTATATAGGTTGGGAACAGGTATTAGACGTAGCAGTTTAAATAATGGAGGTGTATCTGTATCGGAAGGAACATTGAGTATTGTGCGAACAGCCTTTTTTTTCAAGAAGGTGTAATTTGTTAGCATTTGACAAAGATGTGGTACACCACACTAAATTACAGTAGTTCAGATGGGGTACAAAAACGGACCTTGTATAGAAGCATTTTTATGTGACGAGGCAATAAATTTCTGAATTGACATAGTTTTCCATGCACTGTTGATAGGTTTTTAACAACATTGTTAACGTGATAATCCCAAGACATCTGCTTATTAAAATAGATTCCGATCGTGTCGACGTTCGGGACAATTTCTATGACAGAGGGGCCCAAGATTACATTAAAAGAAAAAGAAACACGTCTATTCTAAGGTTTAAAAAGGATAGCCTTGCTTTTGCTTGTGTTGATTATTAGAGAGTTAGCTTCACTCCAATCGCATACCTTCTCTAGCGAAGCATTCGTTTCTTTAACAAGGTTAAAGAAACGAATGCTAGCATAAATGAGGAAAGACGGGGCCTTGCCCCGTCTTTCCTCATTCCACAATATCGTTTATGTATGGATTAAAGAACAAAGGACCTAAACTGCTACCTTGCGGTATTCCAGCTATAATGAGTAGGACAGAAGAACTGTGTCCATTTATTACGACATATTGCTGGCGAAGTTTAAAGTACGATTGTAAAATAACTAATGGTAAACCGTGAATTCCATAGCACTCGAGCCTTTTTATTAGGGTAGTATGGTCAATACGGTCGAACGCCTTCGAAAAATCCATAAAGACGCCTAAAATTAACTTTTTTTTTTCAAACGACTTTAAAATTAACTCATTCTGCTCTAGCAAGGCGAACTCCGTTGATCGACCTCTACTAAAGCCGCACTGGGAGTCATAAATTAATGAAAATTTAGTGCAGTAATTTGTGACTCTATTGTAAATAATCTTTTCAAGGCATTTCGAAAACACAGGTAGTACTGATATTGACCTATAATTCGAAAATTCATTTTTGTTCCCTCCTTTATACAAAACAATAACTTTTGCAGTTTGCATCTTTTTTAGGAAAAATACCACTCGACAATGAGAAGTTCATAAGTTGAGTTACTACAGGTGACAGAACGTCCAAAACGTGCTTAATTGGTTTGATCTGCAAATCGTCTACTCTATATCACAGGAGTTGCTGTTTTTAAAAGAGGACATAATTGAAAGTATCTCATTTTGATCCGTTGGAAAGAGAACTGCGCTGTGTTCGTTTCTAGGCTTCATATACGCCATTGATGAAAATATATGTATGCTACTAACAAGGTTAGTCAAATAACTATTGAAAGCTTCAGCGAGGACTTTTCCTTGCAATGTTACACCTTCTCTTTTTATTACGTGCATAGCTGGTTTAGAGGGACACCGTTTTAATACTTCATTTAGTCGTTTCCATACCACATCGGTTCTATTCATGCATGACTCATTAAATAAATTATTAAGGTAGATTTGTTTTGCCTGACGCAGAGCATTGTTCAATGTATTTCAAAATTGTTTGAAAAGAGCAAGGTCCTCAGGTGCTCTTGTTTAAAGGAAGACATTATAGAGTTTTTTTTTTTCTCTGAATCATTTTCTAGCACTTTCTATTTACCCAGGGCTTGCGGTTTTTTAAACTGCTCTATTTGTTTACACAAAAAACACTTGTCGTAAATATTTTTGAAAATATTCAAATATTTATTGTACGCTTCATCGGCAGTTGTTGCAGAGAATACAGGGTCACAATTAGTGCTAGAAATGATTAATTGGAATTGTTCTAGTGTAGTGGGATTTATGCTTCGGGTCATGTTAGTGGGTTCCTAATCTTTACTAACAAGCTCAGTGGCCTGGGGCGCAGTTTTGTCTATAAACATATTAATTGGTAAGTGATCACTTAGACCATAACCTAAAGCACCAGCACTAATGTGGCTTTCCTCGCAATTTGTCACAAACACATCAATCAATGTTGATGACGCGGTTGTGGCACGAGTAGGAGGGACAATGATATTACAAAAGTTGTTAGACGGAAGTAAGAAACTCATCTCTAAGACGCGATTCCTCTAGCAGATTTATATTAACATATCCAACAAGAAAGAGCGGTTTAAAGCAAACTAAATCTTTAGATAAAATAAATTTCCCATGAAGTTCAGTTTCTTTTCTTTTTTTGAGCCCTCCCTAACTGTAGTTTTTTCTGTTTTTGCTTATTTTGATAAAACCGGCTTTGTGGTTATGCTTCAGGGTTTATCCGTATTTGCCAAAGGACACGCACCCAGTTATCACATAATAGTTTTTTTCTTGGTAATTTCTTGTTGCCCGAATGATTATCTTGATTATATGTATTTGGTCTGAAGGCAAATTAATATTGCGCAGTTTGAATTCGCCGACTGCCACTCTAGTCCTGGTCAGTCTTGTGACTTTTGATCAGAAGTGGGTTGGCGTTTCCAGCTTCCCTCACGCGTTTCACGTCCCTAAAGAAAGACGGCTATTTACTGGCATTCCTTTTACCCAGGCCTGCATTGGTTCGTTCAGGAATGAGGTTGTTGCTTTAAGCCACTATGTAGACCTTGATCAAAGACGGCATGTGCTCTTACTGTGAGTAATACTCAGGCCAAGGCAACATAACGTTCTAGTTGGAAAATACTCAGAGATTTCGCTGTACAGCACAACGATCTGATCGGAAGACTAGACAGAGTTATTATTTTCCTCTATTTTCAGTATAATTGTATTCTAGCCCAACAAGTGTTTCTAGCTCCACTTACAGGTAATAAGGCATGATCATGCCAATGCGGAGAGCAAGTTGTCTGCTTCTTGCGCTGGAGTTACGGTGACTTCAGAACGACGCCGAGCTCTGATTGACTTTCAGTGAAAGGATAGTGGGTGGACCTCAATGCTAGATGCCTTGAGGTCTACCGACTATTTCTTTTTTCAATCATCCAATAAGAGCTCGGCGTCCTGACACCATCGCAACCCTTGTGCAAGAGACACTCGAACTTGCGCTCCGCATAAAAAATAAAAACCGGTTGCGTCGACATGCACCAACAAGTAATTCCTTCACTCCGGTGCTCACTGAGTGTTCTGGTCACCTACTCCCCGTGACGTCACCAGAGGCAGGCTCTGTTGCCTTATCTCGTCTTGCTGATGTTCGGAGAGCTTTGAGATTTATTTATTTATTTATTTGCCATTACCCCGCAGCACCCGGAGGCATATTTGCAGGGGGGGGGGGGGTGAGAGTACAGTTACATCAGCCATGCATGTCGATACACTCACAAGGAAAAAGCAAGTTCACTTATCAAAGGACGAACGTTCGATAGTGTACACCCATTTCTTTAAACAATTGCATGGATACCCTGTAATATGCACAGAGCTACCGCTACTTTTTAACAAGGCTTTATAAAAGAGCATTCTCAAATGCACTGTTGAACCACACAGCATCACATGAAAACAACAATCCTAAAGCGCAAAAACCCACGCGTAAAAAAAAAACCATTTTATTGAAAAAAATGTTTTTTATTCAGTTTATTGAAAAAAAAAAGAGCACTGGAAGAGTTTACAACAATGTCGTTGAGAAATTCGTTCGGAAAAAAGAAATAGTTTAATATGTCGGTCCTGGCTGTAAACCTTCTCATTTTCTTAGAGTGATCGAGTCTTCGTGATATGAAGTGTGGCTGTTGGATGAACTTGAGTTTATCCAACCCAGTCTGGTCATTGTCTATATCATGCAGAAATTTCAAACGAAGGCGCCTTTGTCTGGAGTTTAGTGGTTCCCAGTCTAAGTGGGATTTTAGGACAATGACACTTTTCCTGTGGTTCTAATTTCCTGTGACAAACCTAGCTCTCTTGCTTTGTATTTTTTTTTTACATTTTTTTTAAATAGTGTTTTTTCGGGGCCCATAATCACACGCATATTCCAGGATAGGCCTGACATTGGAGCAGAATAAAGTTTCCTTTACATTTGGAAGACAGTCACGAAACTTCCGCCTCAAGAAGTTTAACATGCGGTTTGCTTTCAAGTTTCACCGTTACACATTCCACGTGCGCACTCCATGGCAAGTTTTGCGCGCAATAAACGCCTAGATATTCTACTTTTTGTACTTTGGTCAGCGGGACACCTTCAATCGAGTAGGCAAATTTAACTGGTAGACGTTTTCTTGGAAACGCGATTTGGTTACATTTGTAAATACTTAGTTTAATTTACCATGTTTGGCAGCAACTTGACATTCTATCGACATCTTCCTGCAGTATAGGGCAATCTAACTCGGACCTAACGCCGCGGTACAAAAACACAATTATCTGCATAAAGGCGGATATTCGTGTTAACACCCGAAGAAATGTCATTTATGAAGATGAGAAATAGTAGTGGCCCTAACACAAATCCTTGGGGAACGCCCGATGTCACGTCCGGATGAAGACTTTCCGTTAACTAAAACCGCCTGTTTTCTATTTTTAAGATAGTCCGTAATCCACGCGAAAACATCATCCGGAATGTTTAGTGACCTCAGTTACTGTATAATCAATTAATGCGAGACCACATCACAAATCTAAAAAGACCGACTCTACCCGGTCACCTTTATCAAAAGAGGTAACATTATCATGCTGGAAATCTACCAGCTGTGTGCCACACGAGAAACCACTTCGGAAGACATGCTGATAAGGACTAAGAATTGTTTCTGTAGAGGTATCTGACGAGATGACTGTAAATTATATGTTCTAATATTTTGAGCACAGGCAAAATTGAGATATAGGCCGATAGTTATCAACCCTATTTTTCTCTGTTCACCTTTGTGATCAGGTACTACATGTGCCGTTTTCCATCCGCTGGGCAGTTTGCCGGAGGACAAAAAACTCAAATAACACAAACCAATGCTCGACAAAACACCAGAGCACTTTTTTAAAACACGGCAAGGTATGCCGTCCGGCCTAGTATGCTTATTTTCATCCAAATTAGTTATCAAATGAAGAATCCCATCTTCGCTTAATTCCATACAACCTAGGCGATTCCGGAGGCAGAGCTGGCACAGAGGTGCGCTTCACGGGGGCACCGCGTGGGCCTGCCCAACTTGGGCTGCCATGCTATGCCCCCGGGGGTTCCACCTCGGCTATGCGGAGGCAAGGTTAGCATAGATGAGGGCTCCAATGAAGCAAAGCGTGGGCACGCCTAACTTGGACTACCTGTGCAACTTCCGAAACGGCACTCTCCGCTGATATTGAGAATATTCGCTGCACGTTCTGGAAATTCAACGAAGAAATTCTGTTTCATTTCGTTCAAATCAACCAAGGATTGTAATTTTATGCTTAAAAGATGCATTCGAGGCTTTCATAATTTTATTACTAACTTACTACTCAGCGTGTATGTTGAGAAGACTGTTTTACGTGTGGCGGAAATTTTTACGAAGAGTATTGAATTTGATGGTGCCACGCTCGTCGGAATCTGGAATATGTTTTAAAACACGGCGTTTATAGCCGACTTAAGCTGGCTATATAGCCAGATTACCTGTCCAATGAATATTATATGTAAATATGCACAGTTTGTTGTTCCACTTCGTACGCTTTTGGGAACTTGCCCAATTTCCCGTATTCTTGCTCAAGACGTTTTATTGATCTATCAAAAATGTGTCAAAATGGTAATACTTTTTTCAGTATTCCCACGGGGAAAGTGAGCCATGCTCAGTTTGGAATGCACTGCAATACCCTACACCCTAGGAAATTGAAGAAATAAGCCTGAACGATATAAGACTCCCGGGGGGACTTGATGTGGGCAGCCCAGGTAGGTCCACTGCGGGCCCAACGAGGGGGGCTAATGTGAGCTACTCCACTATTCCCCCTTTGGGACCCCACAAGGAAGGCCTTTGTGGGCTCCTAAGTGTACCCACTGTGGGTCCCACTTGGCAGCCCATATGGGCTGCCCAAGCGAGCCCTACTAGGGCCCGACTTTCAAAACCGACGTGGGAGCCTCGTGGGATGCCCAAGTAGGACCCACGTCGGTTCCCTTTGAGGAACCTCTTTGTGCTAGTGTGATTTAAAAAAAAAAAAAACGCATAGCGGAATTTTTTTATTGAAAAAATTGAGGCTGCATGGCGACCTTTAATGGCAGTACTAGAGTCCACGGGGCATTTTTGTATTTTATTTTCATCTATCGATTAGAATCTCGACGTCGGTGCGGCTGCAGTTTTAACCCTTTACTCCTCATTGCCGAAGAAATCAAAGAGACCCCCGCCAACGCCAGCTGGACTGGTGGTTATGACGGGTGAGTTCGTCGTGGTAGCGGTGCAGTTCAGCTGGTGCTCCGTCAGTTCGTTGAGTCGTACTCCGGCTAGGGCGTCCGGCGTCTTGCAGAGCGGGAAGCGCCAGTGCTCCGAATAACCCACGAGGAACTTGATCTTGCAGTCGCAGTGAACCGGATTTCCTGTTCCGCAAACAGCGAAAAATTAGCCTTTATTTATAAAGCCTCGACGCATTGCATACACGCATTAAAAAAGACCGGCGCGGTTGTTTCCTACTGTAGAGTCACTGATATCTTAAGAAATGCAGGGCTTGGTGAGTCGCATTTTATTATTGTTCGGCAGCGACCGAGATCGCACTAATAGCCTAAGATCTCTAACTCCCGAAACAAAATACGTAAAAATAATGAGAAACGCCCTACGTTTTTAAGGTGCCCGTAAAATGTCATAAATCAGTATTTCGTTCGAAAGGATGATTTATTGCGAATAATCTCTCAACTCGGCTGCCCACAGAGAATAAAGCAATAAGTTGAGCTGGTCAGTGCAGTGTTCCCCAATCTGCGCGCGACTGAAGAAGGTTTGCCGTTCTCTGTAATACACCAAGTGACTACCTGAATAGTCATTCAACCCGTTCTAATAAAATTAATTCTAAATTACCAATTACACCTAAAATGTTTTGACAGCACATTACGACCTGCGCCGGTACGCTCAATCTAAAGGACAGTCTATACTTCGTTTCAGCTTGGGTCCGAGCGCGGCCGATGTTATGAGCCGAAGGGCCAATCAAACAGCGAAACGGGAAAAACGTCATGGCGTGCTCTCTGCTGTTGATAAGACCAGCCGGTACTCGCCGTCTCTCTGTGCGTGCTCCTCCGCCGGCTAGTCAAGCGCAGAGAGCACGCCATGACGTTGCGCTTTTTACGCTGTTTGATTGGCCCTTCGGCTCATAACATCGTCCACGCTCGGACCGAAGCTGAAACGAAGTATAATACAACCCGGAATCCGGTCGTGCAGGAACGTCCGGGACCCGAGAGTGACGTCGCCGGTGACATCAACGGTTACATTTTCCGTGTTCCGGGGGACGGATTCGAAAGTTGAAAATGTTCAACCTTTCAGGACCCGGACGCGTCCGGATTTCGCAATAGCTAATCAGGGGAGGGTGGTCCTCTCTCCTCGTCCTCCTCGAAAATGATGAGCGGGAGTGAAGGGGAGGGAGGGGGGGGGGGGGGGGGAGAATGAAGGGGCCGCGTGACGGAGTCGTTTCGCCTCCAGATACCCGGTGGAACATGACCACTCCTCCGGGATCGGCGGATGCCTTTTCGTCATTCACCTTCCCGGGGATCCCTTTCCCGTTGTCCCGGATCTCGAAGTACATGTTTCCACAATCGCGGGGAAACAACACGCGTTGAACACGCGAGCGAAGTTAATCATGGCCTGAAAAATGCGTACCGTCAAGCGATGTGCATTAGCGTAGCCCACTTCCCTTTCCATCGGAATACTCGTGAACGGTGTCCAAGTACGTCTCGATTTTCGGCCTCTTCTGCAGAGGTTCGAAAATGCAGTCGAATCCATGCGGCACCCAGAAGCTGGGTCCGGGCATTTAATAGAGCGCCGTTTCATCGAATACCGTTTCATCGAAGCCGTTTGATCAAACGCCATTTCATCGAACAGCCGCTTTTCTTACGTGAAATCTGTAAGTCGCATACCCACTCAAGTTTTGTTTTGTCCTATGATTCAAAAACCAAACTTTTGGTGAAAAGGTGACCAGGTCTGCAATTTTATTTCTGGTGATCCGACGACAGCGTGAAAACAACCCATAAGCGAGAGTAAGGCATCTAAAAGCACTATAATGCTCCCAAATTTGTTTAAGTGAAATTCAATGAAACGGTGTCAAGGATTCGATAAAACGGCGTTCGATGAATCGACGTTCAATGAAATGTCCACTTATTCGATGAAACGGCGCTCGATGAAACGGCGTTCGATAAAATGTCTGGTACCCCATGCATACAAGCAATCCTCGTCGTCCCTGTTACTCGAGCCGCTGCTGCTGGAAGAACTGCTCGAGCAACTTGACGATGAATTGTCATCAAGTAGCAACAGCAGCAAAGCGGACGGCACTTCGCGAGTGGCCATTACAAATTCTTCCAAGGCGAGATGCCCGGCAAGAAATGAAGTCACGTGTGCACGCCGAGGGCTGTCCAGGCAGGCTTCCGGTCAAATCCGCCGAAATCGACGGAGCGACTTTTCTCGGATCCGGATTGACATCTGGAGTGGGAGCTGATCTATAACGACGAGTTCAACACGTCCGTCTCGATCCCGATCACCCAGCGAAATAGGCGCCCTTCAGAAAAGTTGATCGCGGCGCGCTCCAAAACGACCCTTGGAATTCACCAGAAGAAACGCAGGGCACGGCGAGTTCCTTGCATCTTATCTCGCCGCAGCCAATAGGAATGGGGCATTAGATAATGAGAACGCCTAAAAACGAAGCGAAAATCGCGAGCATAAGAAGCCGCGCCACACGTTGCTTAAGCTGTCGGAGGCTACGCGGAGCGCAAGTTCGTCTGCTTCTATTGAAATACTTGTCATACAATGTTCACCACCAGTGTACTGCATTTCAGCACTTCATTGTCGACACGATTCATCAAACTTATTAAAAAGATAATTAATAAATTTTAGTTAATTAGCTTAATGATCTACATTTCCTTTGCTCAGGTGTTGAATTAAGAGATGGGGGCTATTCCAAAAGACAATTCAAGTAATGTATTAAGTACGAGTAATATTTGCTTTGCCTCTCCGTGCTTTTGCGACAAATAATGGGTCACCGGCAAAGTCGGATTCAAAAATTAGACTGCCATATATACAGGTAGTGTGAACGTAGTATATGTAGAAAGGGTCGGGGGTCCAGTGTCGCTGCGTTGTTGCTGTTTTGTGGGGTAGTGGTCTGCTTGTGTTCTGTGTATTCTGCGTATTCAGAGATGTATTGATATCTACCATGTAGCGTTCACAGAACTTGAAGCAAATTTTTTTTTTTAGAGTATGCTGGCTAAAGACAGCCATAGGGTAAGCCATAGAGAAGTCTTTAGCCAACCATTAGAAAGCTGAAGGCGCTATGGCTGGACAGCGATAGGGCCATAGACAAAGCTAAAGAGGCCCATAAAGGCGACCATAAAAATGCTAAAGACAGCCATAGAAAATTCTTTAGCTAATTGGGCCAAATAGCTAAAGCCGACCATACAAAGAATTTTCTATAGCCGACCATAGGACATTTTTGTATGGGTTGAGGTGACGTCAGAACGCCGAGCTCTGATTGGTTCTGAAACAAGGATAATTGGTAGAACTCAAGACAGCTTGATTCGAGGTCTACCCCATGTTCTTCAATCAGAGCTCGGCGTCTTTCTGACGTCACCGCAACTCCTGCACAAGAAGCAGACGACTTACTCTCCGCATAATTACTCTCTGAAGTAAATTTGCTCTTCTAGTTCCTGGTAGAGCTCGGGAAAAGCCAATGTACGCAATCCGCGAAGGAGGCCTGGTAGCTTAATCGGTAATGCGATGTTGGAGACTCTACGTGCCCAGCGTTGCCTAAGCTGTCGGCTTAGAGAGAGGAGTTTTTAAACAAATTGGTACGTGCGAAGATGGGTGGCTCTTTAAATTCATGATCGATGCGAAACGAAATACGAGGAACCGGCTGGATGATCGATATGACGGATTGGGGAGAAAATGTCACGCGAGCTTCGTGTTTTCTGCACTGCGGTAGTGGGGTTGGGTTCGAGCGATGTTTTATGTTAGATACACTGAGAGTACGGGAGTAGTCGCGAGCTATAGATATTTCGGCTTTATGTTGAATCGTTCAGTTTATTTTGAATTTCTCGTGGTTCTAGTGGAGATTTCAATATTTAGACAAAAACACTTCTTCCGAGTCGTCTGGGATATGAGCTCCCCTTACCCATGCTCTGCGAGAGAGTGAAAAAGCTGTCGTGTTTTCAGGCTGTATATCTGTACGGATGTTTGAAAGCGACGAATTGCGAAAAAATAACTGCCTTCTTTAGGATTTAAAACATCCGCTGCATCTAAAAACTACGCACCCTGCATCCCACGAGGGGAAACAGTACGAACCTGATGCAAGCCTGCGTTCTTTCTTGCTTAGGATACCAACTATTAATTAAAACACGTGTGCATCTGCTTTACCACCTCGAAGATAACTATTCACTGCGATATATAAAGATAGCTAGTCTACTGACCAAGCAATAAAAACACGTTTTAACAAAAACAAAATTATGTTTACCACATGAAACCGAGCTAAGCGTTTCGCCTGCTCACTCCCAAAGTTAAGTCGCGTGAGGCGCACTGCAGTGAGGAATGGCGGCCTATAGTTTCCCAAGTTCTTTACCGTAGAGTCCCACATAGGTGCGTTCCGCCTTGAGCGGGGCCAGGCTCTCTTCCTCGAACGTCGTGATCTGGTTGTCTTCGAGGCTCAGGTGTCGCATCACTGGTAAGTCGTCGCTGAAGTCCCTCGGAAGACTTGACAGGAAGCATCCCCTACGGAAGAGAAAATTTAGCGTAAGGGGAAGTCGCAGTTCTTGTTTTTTCATCGCACGTGATGTTGTCACGTTATACTGCACAGCAAAGAAAAACAATATCTACGGTGTGTTGCGGCTTTGGGCAAGTGACTCGTGAGGACAGTCATCGGAAGAAGTTCTCAAAACATCCACGGGATACTGATGCCAGTGACTCGAAGTGGAAATGTATGGGATTTGCTTGGGCATTTGCAAATATATTTTTTTTTCAATTTTAAAAATATTTGTTTATGTAGTATATTTTTTCTTATTTTCCTTGTCTTTGCGTCTATGATTTATTTTTATGTACTCCTTATTATGCTTTGTTCTTTTTAAAATATTCTAAAAAGTGCATCTTATTTCGCAATCGAGGAATGCTCAAGGGGACTGAGAAGACGAGGTGGAGGAAGAAGAAGTATTAAATAGTTGATAGTCAGCTCTGTGTATATCCTGTCCTCTCTGTGCGTAAATGTTTAGTGTTCAAGCTGCTTCTCATAGATATGTACCTACTAGCTCAACTGAAACCAGTTATTGATGCTGCCGCGTCTCTATTGTTCCGTTAGAATTAGTGCATCGCGCGCTGGTCGACCTTGCCCCCGACGCAGGCCATCGGTATCCTGTCAGACGACTTTCCTTCGCCTTTTGCACTTATGTACCTTCAAATAAGTGTTTGTTCTCGCCTTGTAAAAATAAAAAGATTGATTGATTGATTTAGTTATTTGGCGGTCGTTAACGAAATAATTGTCGATTAGATTTGGTTTTCAAATGGCAGCCCAGAAATGGTGTGCTGCGAGCCTTTCATCGTCTTCTTGTCGCCTTCATGGCCCTTGGGAAAGTGCGGTTAAATGAACGGGCTTATCCTGTTCCGAAATCAAAAATCGAAATACGTATACGAATGCTTTCGCATCCTACACGTAAGCAGTCTTAAAAGAATACTTCAACGAAATTTGAAATATGCCCGTCGTGTTGGGAAATAGGCTGAATACGATCCACAATATCCGTATATGCCAATCGCACGTTTGTATTTTCAGCCTGATGGCTGTGTTTTTCGCTATAAACGGACCACTCTGGCTGGCGCTCGGAGAGCAGCCAGCGGAGATCAGGTCAAATCCGGCGCAATCGTGACGTAGTTTGTCTCTGGATGAGCAGAGCTTCGTCGAGGCTGACGTCGTCAGGGTGCGCTAGCCGTTCCAGTCACCGAAGCGGTCGACGCACCGAAGCGGTCGACGCACGGCAGCTATCGGACCACCGCAACAAACCGCAAAGCTGGTTTTGCGTGAAGTTTGTATGACGGGTTAATCTTCTATAATCTTACAGAGGGAGATTAGCGACGTCTGGGACACACAAAAGAGAGTCCCCCTTGAGTGGGGAGTTCCTCCCTTCCCTGTTCTCTTGGGCTGGCCGTAGAGCTGTCGGAATGACGTCAGGTTCAATGTATGTATAGTTGTAGGCGAGAAAGTTATCGTCACTACCTATCAAGGTTTCTAGATGGGAGTTACAAACGAGGCTTTAGCGACATCTACCAGGTGCTCTTTGCTAATCGTTTAATCGGTTTTAAAATTCCTTTTCGTGTCTTTTTAACAACATATATGGTGTGTCCGATGTGATACTGCTTTTTTGAACACGACGACCAAAGAATACGGGCCCGAAATTTCGTTGTAGTATCCCTTTAAATGTCCTCCTATATTTTTTTTGTTTGTTTTGCAGGGTGCATAAAAAATTTGATTTCGCCCGTTTTAATTTTTATAAGCACCGCGCCGTCGTGTAACCGTATTATCTCTACCGCACGCGTTGCGTGATACATGTTAAAGACCCGATGATAGCTCTCGCACTCAACTGATTATAAATATATCATCTACAGCAAAACGTACCCATATCTCAAGGGCAAAGTCACCTTTCGCTGTTCATTCATTCAAAGTCTTTTTTTTTTTTAAGTACACCAACTGATGCACACCCTTCGCTTGATTATTTCGTCTTTACTTCGGAACACACTATCCATAGGCATGTAGCTTTGTAAAACATGCACCGTGGCAAATATATGTAATTTCCAGATGGAGTTTTCTTCTTCTTTTTTGGTGCAGCCTACGTTTTGGCAATTTAGATGGTTCGTCGTTGTACTCAAATATAACTCGTGCATAGTTGGCATTTTGGGTGTATTGCCGAGGCTACGGTATTTCCATCGATTAAATTGGCCTTTTGAGCGTTCGGTAATAAACGTTTAAGATACAGCCCGTGTGCAAGACTTGAGTTTCTGCTGAAGAAATTAATCTCGCTTACGATGCAGGAAGAACGTTCTACTCACTGCAGGTGCAGCCTCCAAAGCTTAGGAGCAGGTCTGGGGAGCATTGACCTTGAGAAGAACTTGAGGTTACTCTCCTGGATCCAGACTTCTTCGAGGTTGTGCATCGACGCCAACCAGCGTTCGCTCACCCTTGCGATAGGTGGAACGGAAGATGAGCACCCGCCTCACGCTCTGAGGAAGGCTGTTGAAATCAGGCGTTAGGTCCAGGCCGGCCATCTGATAGAAAGCCAGTTCCTTGAGTCTGCTCAAGTCTTTGAGCAGGCTCCACGACTCGGGAATGCTGCTGTTGTGCATGAACCCCATTCGAGATACCGTCTCTTCAAGTCCGTGGAAAGGGTTCGACTCTGCGGCTGTCGACAGGGAGAACGATTTGGCCTTGCAGTTGTCGAAATCCAAGGACAAGGCTGGAATTCCTGCCAAGGCTGCTCCGGGAACATGGTCTAGCAAACATTCCTTGAGGACAAAGCGAAGCCGAGGAAAATTAAGGTCTTTCGGTACGTACTGCTGGAAGTCTTCCGCCTTGCTGAAGCTGAAGCAGGTGTACTCTCTTTCGTCATACAGATGATTGCTCGTGTCACGGCATGATGGAGCCGAATACGTGGGATCAAAACCGAAGAGCAGCGGCAGAAGCACGAGAAGCAGTTTCATTCTAAAGAGGCAAAAGGTACAACAGCGGCTGGATACGTGGCGTCGGCCTAGTAGGTTCAATGCCGACTGTCGGGAGCATCTCTAGAGCTTTCTTTTAAGATTAGGGAGAGTGAAGATAATGTCGCTTTAGACTTCCTGGGTGATTGACCTGCTGGTTGGATAACGACGGCTGCTTGGAGCGTCATGAGGTCTCAAACTGCACGTCAACAACTATGAAAAGCTATGCGCATTTGAAATATTTAGTGCGTTGAAATATTCATGTTCGGTTAGTTTGACTTGTTGAGTTACTTGCACAAACAATAGGGACGTTCACGGCCGGAAGGAAATGCGCGGTACCTGTGGCCTTCCGGTTACTTGATTCTTATTCTTAGTTACTTCGTGTTCGGTTGAAAAAGCGAAGAGAAAAAAATAGCGGCACGGGACTATGGCATTGGCAGTGACTCCTCTAATCTTTGCCGGTGTCACATTTTCGAATCTGAGTCTGAGCATGAGCGGGCGTCTTGTCTTTTAAGGGTTGAGCCATTCGTTTGACCCTGCTTCGGAGAGAGGGTTGGAGACGTCTAGACACGAGAAAAGCAAATCACAGCTCAAAAAACCGAATCCTCTGGAAGCGTGGCAGCGACCTCTTCGAAGAAAACGAGATAATTTACTATCGCCGCGTCACCGGATCTTGTGATGCGCAGGCAAGATACGACGTTGGGGTCTTGTTTGCGAACGCAATGTCGGACGTTCACGGGGCACATTCACCCCTTCGCGCCAAAACGTAAAGGCCCATCTGCTTCCTTTTCTTGAGGAATCCACGTTCCTCCATTTATACGATAAGTGCTTGGGGAGCTAATCACCGAGATAAACTGAGGATGTCCAGCGAATTACGAAATCAGGGAAAAAAATAATTTATCCAAAACTTTAGTTTCTACAGGAAGATTACACGCTTTGAAACGACATGTGCTCTGGGTCCTAACGCACATTGTATTTCTTGGTAAGAATTGGTTACCCCCTCGTCGTACGCTTCCTTCCTTATAGCTCATTGCGGGCTCTGCGGTCAAGCGAAAGCTTCGACATGTTTAGAGAACACGGTGCAAATGTTGGGAACCAAAATCACTTTCAGCCAGAAATAACACAATGCACGCAGGGCGCCGTACTGTTGCGACGTTTCTCCACGCGCAGTATCCCATACCGAAGTATATTTTCCAACAAAACGGTTATCTTGTACTCGGCATTCTCCACTTCCGTACGCCATTCCACAAAGTGAATTCACGTCCGTTGCCATTTTAGGTGTTGTTATGCTTAGCGCACGTTTTGATTGCTTTCCGGTTCATCCCCTTGTACTTGCTTTCGGTGAATGGCGGAATAGTACGTATTTCCACGTCTCCAGAGAGGTTCTTATGTGCACGTTCGCTTTGGTGTGGGAGTTTGGCACGTGCTTTCACATGATGTGGGAACGCGCCGGATGATTATTACGCACATGGGCATGGCGGTATGTTCCTAACCAGTACAACTGTATATAAGCCGTTGTATTGATAGTAAAACACTAATAACGCTGTCTGCCACCAAAACAGTCCAGCGGCGTGAGCTCACTACTTTTAGAAGCGTGGAAGCACCACCAAGGTTCTGAATGGACGATTGCAGCTCTTTACCGATTCAAAACCAAGCACCCCCGGCCACTTCGAGAAGAAGGAGAAAAGTGTCCGGGCGCACTCGGTACTTGCGACTGTCCTTTTTGAACACAAGATAAGAAATGCTCCCGACTTACCCATCTTTATTTTGGAAACCTCCAATAGGCTTCCCGACAGTGCCTGTCGGGAAGTTGAAGGTTGAGGCTCTGATGTGGACGTGGTTAAAAGGTTACTTTGTAGTTCCTTCTTCCCTGGACAATGCGCCCCCGGCATCGCCGTGTACTGGTCCGCGCATGGTATTCTTTTTGTCCAACCGCCCAGCTTTCGCCGTTTACGTCTTTAAAAAGTTTTGGCCCGTTCCGCGTTAATTACCATGAACCTGAAAGTGTTTTTTTTCGCCACTTTCATTTTAAACACTGCATTTTTGTGAAATCAAACAATATTTTTTTTTTATTTTATGGATTACACGCTTCACGGGATTGTATCATATCTCCCACGCGACCTCAAAGAAGGCTCTGGCAAAGCCTGGTGAGAAGCTATCGCGCCCGGCAACAACATCACGGCGGCGCAGAGGGGGGATTTTCTACCTTTTCGCAGGTGACGTCATAATCGTTGTATAGAAAACTTAAATTCTTTGGGCGTGTGCAATTCCATAGCATCGTTCTTTGTATATTTAACGGTGTTTGTCTAGTTTTTGTCCAACAAATGCTTGGAAGCAGTAATCCCGTACCTGAATAACAGAAAATCATTGCAGTCGCACCAGCAAATGGTCATCCGTACGATATGGGAGCAAAGACGTAGTACGACCTAAAAAATTCATCAACGCTAAAGGCGCCGAAGTGAAGGCACACATTGTTTGAATGCTGAATACATAGTCCCTCTATACGTAAGCTGAAGCTAGGCTGCAGCAGGCACTAGAGGCCCATGCCGAAACATCAGCCACAGGTAAATTTAACAGTCGCTGTCGTTGCATAAAGTCACTGGATCTTGGGAAAGTAGCGCCATTGCATTCCCTGCCTGCTAGTCGAACACAAACAAATACTAACATACAGACAGCCAAACCTCGCAAAGTCATTGGCTGATCGGTTTTTGTTGCCATGGCAAGGTCCATTTAGGTTCATTCAGGTCTTCGAAGGTTTGAAGGGGCCGTTCTGGATCAGTCGCACCAAGAACGCTATGAAGCATCATCGTACTAAAACCGTTCCTTGTCAATATAAGCGTCTTGGACGCTATGCATACAATATTAGGCTTATCTACACAGATCTCTGACAATGGCATTGTTGTTCTTGTTGTTCTTTTGTATTTAAAAAAAAAAATATTTTTCAATGCCGCCAAGCACCGCCGCCGGATGTGATGGGGGTGCAAAGATGTGCTCTTGTTTCACCAGAGTGTGGATAACGAAATCTCGATATTCAAGAAACGTCTCTATAGAGCTACCCGACATCAACGAGCTTAGATAGGTCTATCAAGAATGAATAGATCAAGTAGAGGCTGCTTATTCAAAGAACCAAAATGGCGCCCATACTTTGTCGCTATTTTGGCTTGTCGCTTCTGGGATCCAGTGGCATTATCGTTGGACGACGAGCGTACGTGGAGTCAATGCCTCCTGTGTGCTCTATGCAGACTTGTACCGTACGCATTACAAGTAATCAAATTACTTGTAATCGATTACTTTTTTGCGTAATTTTGTAATCAGTTGAATACTTTTATTAGGAAGTAATCACAAGAGTAATCTGATTACTTTTTGAAGTAATAAAAATTACTTCTAACCGTTACTATTTTCCGCGCGACCCCCCCCCCCCCCCCCCCCAACACACTTTTTCCGCACACACCTTTTTTTCTGAAATGACAAAAATAAAATTTGCTTCTTTTTTCAAAGAGAAAAAAAAAATTGCGGATCTGTAGGAAACGAGGTTAACCCCTTTGTATGTATAGTTTCTATGAAATGTCCGCTTTTTTTTTTTCGAGCTGTGACTGGGATTGGGAAGCCCCAGTGCGTGACAAAGGCCATTCGGGACGAAGTTTGAGGGAGCAGAATGTAGCTTTGTAAGTCCTTCGTTCAAAGTAGCCCCCTCACGCACACACACAGAAATAAAAAAAACCTGCTTACGATACCTACCTAGTCACAGCCCGTCAGAAAACCAGAACCGAAGAATGTCTAAAGCGGATGCAAAATATAACAAAGCCAGTTCAAATACACGTCAAGATCCCGTATTTCCCCTACGTGGTCTTCGTGACAAGCAAGGCTTCGATGTTGGAAATAGTTCATTGTTATGAGCGCTAAAGATGTAAGTCTTCCTACAATAAAGTAATCGGAAAAGTAACGGTTACTTCTTAAAGTAATGTCCAATTACTTCTGCTGTCGAGTAATCAAGTAACCTAATCGAATACTATTTAGCCAAGAGTAATAGTAATTGTAATCGATTACTTTTTTCTAGTAACGTGTACAAGACTGGCTCTATGCCTGTCGGACGGAGGAAAATACAATGGGGACCACCGTCCGAGAAGTTGTGCGCCGCCGCCGTTTGGTTAAGGGGGGGGGGGCGGCACTTTAGGTCGCCCCCCCCCCCCTCCCTAGGGCAGGAGCAGACCACGCCTCGCACGCAAAGCCCAGGCGTTAGCCACCTGAGAGGCTGTATTACAGAGAGTTCCGAACTGCTAGATCGTGGTCACGTGGTTTATGAGCCGCGTTTGCAATACGAGCGGCGAGGAAGTGCCTAAAGCGTTGATCGTCTCTAGACGTCTCCGCCTTTCCACCTGCTTTCTTCCACGCCACGCAAAAAAGCAGCACGTGTGCACTTGCGAGTAGACTTCGCAGGAGGCGTCCGCCGTTAAATTGCAAACGCTCCCCATGGTTTGAGATAAACCCTCTCTTCAATTGGCTTTCTTTAGCCTCCCAACGGAGGCAGCGCCGTCTCGCGGCTCACACGGGCATTAGAAGAGGAGGAGGACAGGATGGCCCCGGTGAGGGTTTCCGAGATGCCTGAAGTATACAAAAGCTCATGACGCGTTGAAGCTGGCTACCGCCGCTATCGCGCCTTTTTTATTCATTAACTGTCCCATGAAGCTAACCGGCGTTATCATCTTTTGAAGCCGCGTCAAAAGGCACCTAAATTCCCCTGACCGGTGGAGCGAAGCCTGTAGTCTATATCAGGCACGTATCCAGGGGGGCGGCCCATGGGGCCCGGGCCCCCCTACCGAAATCTTCACTTTTGCTGGGACCTCCTCTCCCCCCTTTCCCTCATACAGCATTTTGTCATGGACGGCCCCCCCCCCCCCCCCCCGAAACAAAATCCTGGCTACGTGCCTGGTCTATACACCAACTCATGTTTACAAACAAACCGGAGCGCCCCTAGCGGACGCCACCGGCGCCGCGCATGCGCGATGGGGGTCTGGGCAAGAAGCTCGCCGTCGCCCATAAACAAACCATTGAAATGCGATGTTGTCGGCGTCGGTGTGAGAACTCCTGCCCTTTTTCGCGGTCGAATTGTTGATCCTACGTCTTCCTGGCGATGTCTGACTATCTTGAGCGGCGTCAGCGAAATTACCGAGGCTCGTTACACTGCAAAACTTCGCGTGAATAATGTGACATGTGGCGATTCATTCCGCGAGGTGCCGCAGTATGTACGCTAAGGCATGATGAAATATCGCTCGCAATTTTCAGTCGCGACGCCGCTCGGGCTGCAAAAGCGTGAACCGTAGCTGAGATGGTCGACGTTGATACTGAAAATCGCAAGCAGAATCGGACCAAGTGAATTAGGCATAACAAGTTGGTGATGGTCACTGGTAACAATGATTAACTGTATCCACTGTTTACATCGAGCCTGCTTACCAACCTTCAAATTTAAGTCTTTTGAGGCCTGCACTTACTTCTTATCACAAGTACCGGGCTAACATTTGGTCTACGGGCCGGCGTTGTCTAAGAAAGCAGATGACATGCAGAAACGTTTGAAAGAGCAGACGACAGTTCGAACGATCAGGCGGCCGTTTGAACTTGAAGACGCACTGAACGTAGTCCGAAGGCGGTCCACACAACTTGACGGTTTTCTGGCGTTCATGTTAAAACAAAACAAATAAATCAGACGACCACAAGTATCCGTGAATTCAACCCAAAGTGCTTCCCGTCCAAGCAACCGTTGTCCGACGGCGTCTGCTTTTCCCTTTTCACAGCACATATCCAGATTTTCGGATGAACCGAGCACGTGAAAACTGACCTTCAAACCTTTCTCGACACTTTTGGTACGGCCCCAGTCGCGGCGTTTTGACGAGAAGGCAGGTTTTTGTCTGGTTCCTTTCAAAACAACGCAGGAATACACGTTTGGCATGGGGACTTCTGCACACAGCCCCAGACCGGAAGTGCGACCGACGCGCCACCACCGCGCCGTGACGTCACAGAGTTGAGTTCGTGTATAGCAGCAGATTGATGGATAGACTCCCATTGGCCTGCGAGCGGCATAGTGCCAAGGAACGCCACCCACTGCCATGGCGCAGCGGCCCGGACGCCGGTAAGAGGGAGAGGGTGTCCGGGCTCTGCAAAGCAGCCTCCGTAGAGGTCGCCCGGCCGGGCTCAGCGCGGCGCGCAGCTCGGAGGAATACGCTACGTAGACGAATGCTATCGCATTTCGACACGTTAGCAGTCTTAAGTGTCTTTGTAATTTATTCTTCTTCTACTCTAGAAGCAAGCGTATTATTACAAACATATTCCAATCAATGTTTTCCAGAAGAAAAATTGTATTTCCAGATTCGTGTGCGTCACAGAAGAACGAATAAATTACACTACATAAAGACTACCGGACACAAAGGACTGCAGCGCCCTTGCGCTATCGACTTCCACCAAGTGTTCTGAATACACGCCTGTAGCGTATGTTAAAAGAAAACTACTCCAGGTTCAGTTTCAAGATACGTGCAAGCAAAATATACCGATGTTTATGAGAGAAAGAATACCGTGTTTCGCGGCCCGGGTAAATAAATTATGCATTGCACAAAGCTGAAACTCCAGAGACCCTTATGCTAGCGGTGGTGATTGATTGCGAAAATTTGAGAACCAGTTATTAAAATAAAGATGAAAATAAAATAAAGATAACTTTTTGATATCTGACGTTCCTCTAACCCTAAAATCCTCATAATAAATGACACTGTGGGCCTTGTAGCATTTATTTCAGTGAAACTGTTTTGTCAGCAAGAAAGAGGATACGGTTTTATTTATTACTGACAGGCATTTTTGTAGCGTGAGCTACACTGGCCGAGGTTGAGCAGTTTCGCGTGGCTCCTGGAGAGCCGTGCTGCGCATGCGCGAGGAGCAGTGACGTCACATGGCGCACAGCTGGCGCAATAAAGTCAAATTTGGGAGTTTTACGTGCCAAACCAACGACGGGCATCTGGCACGCCCCAGCGGAGGACTGAGGATTAATTTGGACCACCTGGGGATCTTTTGACGTGCAACCGAAAGCTTGGTTACATGGCGCCTCCTCCGCAATACGCCTCCGTCAGATTGCGGGCACCTCGGCCGGGATTCGAACCCGCCACATGGGGATCCGTAGGCCAGCGCTCTCGCCTCGGAGCCACCGAGGCGGCTGCACAGCTGGCGCGCCGGAGTCGCCGCCACCGCGCGCTCCGCCGCCGCCGCGCGCGCCTTGGCGGTCTGCGCATTCCAGAGGAGTGACGTCATAGCCACGGCAAACGCACTGGCGCCGCCACGTGCCAGTGCGTTGCGCAGTAGCCAAGTCTGACGCTTCACCAGAGCCGCTTGATAGCGCCTCTCATTTTGTGCGCATGCGCAGAGGTATCAGTGGGGGTATACATATAGCGGGGCGTTTGCCAGTGTGGTATAGCCATGGAGAAGGAGAGCGAAGTTGCTGGTCAGCGGCGCAGAAGAGCGGAGAAGCTTAACTCATCGGATCCCGAAGTAGTCACATAATGCGTATACCGTGTGTGTGTCATTGAAGCAGCAGTAAGCATGATAATCAAGCTAATCCTAGACAACCAGGAAAGCTAAGAATAATCAGGTGAACCTAAGCTCACGCTACGTATATCCTGGCATAGCCGAGCTAAGCCACTGCAATTTGTTTTGCTTAAATGCATGATAATTCACTTCTAATGTTATTTTTTGTTTTGTCAATGTTAGGCTTAAGTGGACGTCGGCTCATAAAACAAATGTTCTTTCTCTTTTATATTTTGATCCTGGTAACGTCGAGTTCTCTATCTTTCGCATTATATCACCACCCCTAGCGTCACATCTTCATGGAGGTTGGGCTTTCTGGGATGTGTATTTTGTTAACGCAGGCGGAAAAGCGTGGTCCTTCTTTCTCACAAACAATCGGTACTATACCAGCACGAGCATGTTGTCTTGAACGACGCTTTCACTTTACGAGATCGCCAGCGTAGCAGGTCAGCCAAAGCTATTTTGGTCGCTTTTGGATCTTCTCATTCGCACATTTTAGAGCGCAGCTCTTAGGAGCCCGTTTCTGGCTTGAGCGGCGTCGGCGTCGCCGTCGTCGTCGGCGTAACCGTGAAGTCACGTGGCCCCGGTGACGTCACGTGGCCCCGGTGAGGTCACGTGACCCCCGTGAGGTCACGAGGGTCACGTGACCTCATGGTTACGCCGACGGCGACGCCGACGCCGACTGGAGGGAGGAGTAGCAGGCAGGATGAGGAGGTGAGGAGGAGGGAGGAGAGTTATACCCCCCTCAGTACCCTTCCCTCCTCCTCCTCAAGAGCTGCGCTCTAATTCGGTGTTACAGGGGGTTGTAAGCAGTCTTGTACACGTTACTAAAAAAAGTAATCGATTACAATTACTATTACTCTTGGCTAAAAAGTATTCGATTAGATTACTTGATTACTCGACGGCAAATGTAATTGGACATTACTTAAAGAAGTAACCGTTACTTTTCCGATTACTTTATTGTGTGAAGACACATCTGTAGCGCTCATAACAATGAACTACTTCCAACCTATATTTCACATTTGCACAAGTATTGAAGAAGAAAAACTGGTTCCCTCTTCGTGGTCGTTGCACCTTCACAATGCGGACACAAGCATATAATTCGTTTGAAGAAGTTTAATGATTTGGGCGTTCGCCAGTGTGTGTGTGTGTGGGGGGGGGGGGGGGGGAGAGCGGAGGGGGTTCTAGATCTTGTTAAGCTTGAGCAAGGGTTGTCGCTCAAAGTTTGTGTCGTTCATTTTATTATTCACATGTGGATGAGCTCGCATGTTATACAAAAGAGCAGCAGCTCCAGGATTTGAAACGGATCATGTGTAGTATCAGCGGAAGAGATCGCCCCGACCACTTCTCAACTCGAAACATTGCTTGTCACAAAGACCACGTAGGGGAAATGGGAAAATATTTCAACTGGCTTTGTTATATTTTGCATCCGCTTTAGGCATTCTTCGGTTCTGGTTCTCCTACGGGCTGCGAGTAGGTGCCCTAAGCAGGATTTTTTTTTATTTTTTTTATTTCTGTGTGTGTGTGCGTGAGGGGGTTAGTTTGAACGAAGGACTTACAAAGCTACATTCTGCTCCCTCAAACTTCGCCCTGAATGGCCTTTGTCACGTACTGTGGCTTCCCTGGGGCTTCCCACTCCCAGTCCCAGCTCGAAAAAAAAAAAAAAAAACGGACATTCCACAGAAACTGTACATAGAAAAGGATTGACCTCGTTTCCTACAACTCCGCAAAAATTTTTCTTTTTTCCGTTCGAAAAAAAAAGCAAATTTTATTTTTGACATTTCAGAAAAAAAAGGCGGGTGCCCGGGGGGGCGGGGGGGGGGGGGGGGAGGGTACCGTTGAAAAATAGTAACGGTTACAAGTAATTTTATTACTTCAAAAAGTAATAAAATTACTCTTGTGATTACTGCCTAATAAAAGTAATCAATTGATTACAAAATTACTCCAAAAAGTAATCGATTACAAGTCATTTGATTACTTGTAATGCGTACGGTACAAGTCTGGTTGTAAGCGACTTCATTTTTATAATTAAACGGAGTATAGATCGTACGTAACACTTGTTACCTGTGGAAGAGTCATCATGTTTCTTTGAATTCGATTATTTTTTTAGAACAGAAACAAATTACATATATAGCAGGTTTTTTTTTGTTTTTTTTTTTTTTTGCCAAGGAATGAGTAGCTGTATTTCGTGACATTTTCTCCTCAATGCATGCGACACTGACTCTGTCTTCGCTTGAGCCCCGTGGTAGTGGTGTCACGTTTTTAAAATCGCTTGACGGGCAAATTGATAAAAGAAGATGGGATTTGAATTCTCCTGTTCTTACATTTTGAAGCACTTTGAGGGGAGCATGCAAAGCGGCAGTTAATTGACCATGAGCAATAACAAACAAAAAAGTGTGTTATAAGTACGTTAGGTGAAATAGGCTTTATAAAGCCTCAATCGCGAGTGACATATCTTGCAATTATTTATGTAATAACTACTAAAGTTGCTGATTATGCTTTAGTAACACAAAAATGTTTTCTCAGAGGCAAATACTTTGGGGCTGTAGCCCGAACGTTGTAAAAGCGATTGATTGGTCCGGCGAACACGCAGTTTTCACCACCCTGTTACCTTATAGCTGAAATGAATACAATGGCTAGTGCGGCAAATGGACACAGACGCCAAAGTTGGGTCGTACGTGCTGGACGGTTGGATACGAGCGACGTGTCATGACCCAGCAGAGAACTTGAATGTTAAAACCCACAGCCGTGCTCATTAAATGCGACCACGGGATGTTTATAGGGTCACCAATATGTGCCCACACTTCGCTGATCGACATAAACAGGTTGTTTTTTTCAGGGCGACCAAAAATTAAGAAACCTCCGCCCTGCATCACCAGCTCCGCAACCCACGGGTTCGCACCGCAGGTGAAGGCAGCGATGCGACGCAAGCAGGCCCCGTTTCGGTTTGAAGCCGAGCAGAAGGCTGACATTTCTCGTCCCGTTGCGACGCCCGCGAATTCTTTAATTCGAATTTTACGTGACGGCTAGACTATAATGAGGTATAACTTGAATTCTCCAACTCCAAACTGCCCCAAAACTAAAAATGAAAAAAAGGTGGTAAAACGTTAAGTAGCTAACTAATTCACCTATTTCGTCTCTTCTTTATTTACCCCTATTGCTGCCAACTTAGCGGCGGAGCTTAAAAAAACCTTAACGGGTTCCATTTTTCTATGATTCTGGTCACTAAAAAACTTGCCCTGTAATACCCCTGTCAGACGGGCACGTTAAATGACATTTAAGCAAAATGACATTACAGCTCGGCCAATGAGCGTGAGCGATGAAGAACCAGGATCACGTGAAGAACCAGGATCACGAGCTGATTCGCCGAGCGGTGAATGACATTCGAACAAAATGACATTTACTTTCCCGTCTGACAGAGGTATAAGATCGGGTTCACGTAGCGTGCTTCCAGCTTCAAATCTTGCCAGGTTTTGTGCTATGAGTTTCTATGCATGTAGAATTTTTCTTTAACCTGTCGTGGCGCAGACGCCGCCATGGCTGTCGCCGCACCACATCTCTTTTGAAGTACCTTCACGGCTACAAACTCTGGCGAGTTTATGATCGAATGCTGTTGCCGGGACAGTAAGCGACATAAAAAATATTGGCGTTCTCAATTTTTTTTTGATAAACCTGTTTTGTATAAGTTACAAAACGGCTCTCGAGAAGTCGACCCATCGGTGACAAAATTGTGTCAGCGGGTGCCAGCAGGAAGAATATGAAAGGAAAAAAAAACTAATTAATAACCTTGATTTTATGCGACCCAAATCGTCCCCAATTGTTATTTTCTAGTTCTGTCGTCGGCGTAGTCAATCGCCTGGCACTCGAGATTTACCAACATAAAAAGATGCTCAAGAAAAATTACCTACATGCAATCAAGTAGGAAATATGGCTGAAAGAGTTTATCAACATGGCAGTACACAACATAGTGGAAATAAATGGCTTTTCTCGAAAACATCCTACAGGCGTTGCGAGTTCATTTCGCAACCAGCGAAGAAACCAATTTTACACCACAACATTGTCCTATTCTTCGATATATTTTTTCTTCACCGTTACTTATTATTTGTATGTAATAAAATTCAATATCTAATTTTACAAATGTGGAATTTATGTAAATTGGTCATTCATGTTGACGCTTTGTCCCTCGCGAGCTTTCTCTCGACTCTATCAGTTCTACACCTCAGAGACGGTACCCCTAATCAAGTAATATGTAGAAATGGCTACAACAACTATGAAGCAACGCCAGGTGTTAGCGATTGGTGCCCCATAGGTGCTAACAAGTGAAAGGTGCTTTGAGTGTCGCCCAACGGCGAAGAAAGACGCTACTCGAATGCACGCATGGTGTCAAAGAGTACGAAGGTTTATGCTAAATAATGGCTAATTGTGAGCCCGTACGCCTCAGCTCCTTTACTGCTACGCAAGAACACATAAAAATGTCTATAACTAGTCTGAGACCAAATTTGCATTGAAGCCTTTACAGTCGGTGACGGGCGAAGAATTGGGTAGAAGCTCAGCCTCCAGTACGCGTACATAAAGCTCGACCGGGCTTCCACTGAGCGTGCGCTGAAGGCGGGAAGGTCGGGCTAGAGGCGGAGCACCTTCACCTTAACCCGTCATCGGCTATAGATTATTAACGTCTACTGGTGCGCTTGGTCGACACTGCACAATATGGCGTTTCTAAAGCTGTACCCCAAATAACGTTAATACGGCGTCGCACTGCATCGTTCTGGTCCTTATTTTTGAGTTTTTCAGTATGGTCCTATCAATTTAGCTATTATCTTGCAATCGAATAAGCCATACAAACTCGGGTGAGCGGGCAGTACCTAGTACGCTCTTTTCGCGCCATGCTCGGGACCCATCGTAATTGCGTTTACATCATCCAAATGGCCAGCCCTGGTTCGAGATTTCCGCCTGCCCTAATCCGAAACTGAAAGGGGCACTGACAGGTCAAAATCATTTTTTTTTTATTGTCTGAAATTATTGAAATCGATGCCTGGACTTTCCCTTCGAAATTCTAACCTTAGAAACTCAGTGTTTGTGAAGAAAAAAAAAAAAAAAAAAACAGTTTCCCAAATCCAAATTTGAAGTTCCCGCGCTATCCGCGCTAGTGCAGTGACGTCAAAGATTGAGTCGTTCTGCAACTCGAGTTTCTCTCACGCCTCCGTGTCGTGTTCGCCCGCGTCCCGCGATCAACCGCTCGGTGCGTGCCGCCAATCGCTGTGGGCAGACGACGCTTAACTTTCGAGTTGGAAGATCTTTTAGGGCTTTTTCAGCGATCTCAATTTTTTTAAAACGGTGTGACGTCGAAGAGAACGCGCAGTGGACATTTGTTAGCCACGTGAGGGGCCACGTTGCGCCAGTTCTGCGTAAAAGGCTGCCCCGGCGGAGTCACAACCGAAACTATGGTACAGAGACACCAAACCCAGTTGTTTTGACCTCTTGACGATTTGTTTTTCGCAGTTTGAGAGGTCGTTGGGCCCCTAAAAAAGACAATTTCGTCCGATTCCCCAACTCGCCGGTCATTCTCAGTGCTACTGTGCGGAGCGCCGCCAGCGCCGCCATGTTTTCCGAGGGAGGATAAAAAGCCAAGAGGCGACATCACTCCAGACTTGGATTTTCGGTATTTGAAAAAGAAGGGCCGCGGAGTGCGTTCGCAATTGAATTGAAAAACATGTTTTTTACGAATGTCATTATTAAATAATATAGAAATGTCGCTTACAAAGCTTCTAAGTTTCATAATCGATTACGTCACAAATAAAAAGAAGCACGGAGGTGAGGACCAGGAGAGAAAGACGCGAAAAATAAAAAGGCGCGTGGGATCGTAGGAAAATGTTTTTTCGCGTTCTGGTATTTGTTTTTTTTTGTGTTTTTTGCGTGTCTATGACTACAACTTTCATGGTTCTTAACAACAAAAACAAATACGATTTTTGGGGTGTCAGTGCCCCTTTAAGATTTTAAGATTCTTTCTAAGTTCACAGCAGTGACAAAAAAGCTAATGAGTATACTCTTTTTTAATCATACACTTAAGGTTGAAGTTTTATCAAATTACATCTAGAAGAAGTGCCCCCGCCAGGACGTTTAAGCTCAATATCAACGAAAGGCTCCACACGTTGACCGATACCTGGAAATGGCGAGGCCGACTGACCTGAGAGGTCAGCACTCAGTCGACTAAAAGACATTTTCCACGTGTCCCACCAGATCATCATTTGGCATGTTGCTAAGGGGCTAACTCTCTACAGAGTCTGCACTACGGGAGTGAAGTTGAGCAGTGCTTTGCAAGTCAAAATGTGCTTCGCCAAGACAGCAAGGGCGACGCACGAATCTTTCATATTTGTTTTTAACTGCGTAAGACATAGTAACTGCTGTCATCATCTCTTCCACAAACCTCTTTGAGGTTGGGATTGGGAAAACTACGGCACCAGACGTTATCATCCCAACATGATTGTCTCGTTCGCGACTCATGGTGCGAGACTCATGGACCAAGACTTCTTGGAGTCCATTGGCTTGGCTGAGGAGCTGGGGGAACAATCGCCTAAATACTCCCAAACTTTTATTCTCTTTCCTCTTCCTTAACTTTTTATGCTCTATTCTAAATGTTGCCTTTACTACTTTTTCTTGTTTGTTTTTTTACAATTGATTTGCAATAACTTTATAATAAAAAGAAACAATTTGGTGCACCTTTAGTATGAACGATCGTTCTGTTATGTATATTTACACCTGCTCCCACTCTTTCATACCATTTTGTGTTGTTGTTGAGCATTTTATACGTAACATCATACGCAAAAAGGCCACCGGAAAAAAGGACATCTGCAATCAAGAACGCTTTTTAGCGTGTGGTGACAATGGGCCTCGACAAAGCCAACATAATTGACATTTTCATTAAGTCACACGTCGTGATTCCATGTCTACTCGAGTGGACCAGGGGCTAAAATAGTGCGGTCTTCCTGCTACAGTTCGGTTTGTCATTAAGCTACGTTTATTGATTCGGAAAATTAGTTTTGAGAGAGATTCAAGACTTCAAAAAATATATATATCGAGGCTCAGCATTGTCCCTCCTTTGTCCCCCGTTTTTTTTTTTCTTTTTCTTCGATTTTTATGCCTCTCTATTGCTTACTTATAGTAATACGCATTTGGACTTGGCGAAGGGCGTAGCTTGAACGAGGACTTTTCAAAGTAATTGATACGCAAGCAAGCAGGCACATCATAAGACTCGAACGTCCTTACACTCCCTCATGGTGCATCCCCTGAAGAATGCTACGAACGTCAAAGGTTTTAATTTTTCTTTATTTAGGGGTCGGCACGACTCCGCCGTTTGTCGTTTTCGCAGTTGAGCTGATCCGTCGTGACGTTCCGCAGGAAAGTGCCTGCGAGGCTTTCGGGGCTGCTGCACTGCGGATAGACCCATGTCTCCGGGAAGTCAAGCAGGAAAGAAATTTTGCAGTCGCACTGTACAGGGTTTCCTGAAAATAAAATAACAAAGCAAAACACGTCGCATGCATACTTAGCAAACCATTATAAATTATTTTATTATTTTATATATAAAGCTAAAAGTGATACGTTAGCTGTCTTACAAGTACTACCGGCCATACTTCTATGAAAATGAAAAGGTTGCCGATATTTCTGCGAGCAATGCTTTTTTTTAGGTTAAGCTTTAATTTTCAAGAAACGCAAATTCATTGTTGTTATGTGGTACTGCTTTTTACGCCGTTCGAGTTTTACTGGTTTTGATTCGCTTGAAATTATCATGGGGTTTACCCTTCTTTTTACTTTTTCAACCAGAACATAAGATTTTTCATTGTACATCAATTATATTTTTACCATATGGGCCGATCTTGTCACCACCGTCACTTTCCATAAAACCTAAGATGTCTCAATGTTTTGCTCCTGTGGGAACCTGTACGGACGAATATTGGTATAGTAAGCGCAACTAAATGCCTACGTCAAAAGCTCCGTCGATGCATTCCGGAAAGGTTTCTTCTGATGGCAGTTCTTTTCCAGACCGAGCAATTAGATCATTACGCGATATACGATGGAGTGTGGTACGGACCGTACCTATGGGTTCTGCAATGTGAGCCTAAAAGAATCAGCGGGTAAACCAAAGCACGCGATCAAACAATTGACTGTGATACCGCTAATAGACGAAGCTCATAAGTAAGAATATTCCAATCATCTCTACTCACAAACACGAGGAACGCAGCCTGTCGGTGACTCCTTTTTTAACTTTAGAGGTAGCACATGTTGGCCAACACTTTTTTTTTTTTTGTGCCGGTTGATGACAGGAAAGTTCCCTAAAACTTGCTGACGATTACTTTTTTTGATAATTTCTAGAACTGCTAGAGAAATGTCAGCCTAACGGAGATCTATGCCTTACCGGAAAGCACGACCACAGTTTTATTGTTGTTCAGAGGCGACAGGCTTTCTTTTTCAAACGTGTTTATAAGATTTTGCCGAAGGTTGACTTGAATCATCGCCGGGAAGTCCGCCCCAAAGTCCTTCGGTAGGGACGTCAGCGAGCTGTCACTGCAAAAGCACGAAAAGCATAGAAATATTAAGATATTATATTTTAATACAATAATGATGGTGCCGAAGTAATGCTTCTTTTTATTTTTTTATCGCCGTCATTTTTTACAATTGCAGGCGTCAACGAAACAGTATTTTTACGGAGAACCTAAATAAAATCTTCTCAATAATAATAAAGCAGATAAATGTAAAACTGAAAATAAATAAGTATCTAATGAGGCGAACTAGTGCTATAAACTAAAATAAAAGGAACTGTACAATTTGCAAAGGCGACGAAAACGCGAAAGACCCGCAGCAATGCGCTACCGCTGCTTTTAAATGCGCGCTGTGTTCAGGCAGGATCCAAGCTAGAACACACGATGACAGAGAAGGTTGACCTGAATTCTCCAGAAGAGCAACGATTGACAAAATGAAGAACTGGACCTGCGGGGTCTGAATCCCATACCTCCGCATAATTGCAACATGCATGCAGCAATATATACCTGTGCGAACAATTCTGGCAGTCTGGTGTTAAAAAACAATGGTTGACGGTCAAAATCTTGTTTTGCCCGTTCAAATTATTTTGTCCTTAGCTTTAACCCAATGTATACATACATTTTAAAATCATTAAATCTAAGATAAAAAAGGAGCTAATTTCGAGCTTTTCTTTTTCCTGTGTAAAAATAATTATACAATACAATACAATACAATATTTATTTTGCGTGCTTACCAACAGCCGGTTGGCCTTTGCGGTAAAGCACAATGTAAGACAATGTAAAGCACAATGTAATTATAAGCGCACCAAAATTGTTTTAGATCATTTATTACATATTTATTTTCAGTGAGGATACTTTTATATTGCGGCGAAGCGAAAGTTTGGTCTATATTGTTTTGACGTGACGTTCAGAATGAACTTCTAGCTTTAAAATGTGCTTAAAAATAAGAAGTCCACAACTTCTGGTCATTTGCACATACACTAATACAACGGGTAGTCTTTAACTTGTTAAAATTAAGGTAGTGATATGCCTATGGGCAGGCTAGCTGGCCTGTCTTGTGACTTTAGAGTTGGCATTGAGGCACAGTTTTGTGAGAAACACGTTCTTGCCTTAGAGTTAAGACCGCTCGGGATAGTGTCACTCTTGGAAGGTATAATTTATTTTACAACACTATTCGTTTTATGACCATAAGTGCCCGAACGTCTTCAATTAAATGTGCGTTTGTCTTGGTGTGTTGGGCAGTTGGGAAGAGGGAACAGAAAACGGTTCTGATGCATATTGCGCTTTCTCAAGAATCAGTCTCCTTCAAAATTACGAGCACCTTGGCCGGAATGCAAACCCGTGAACATATGCAATCGTTGCCGGACACTTTTCCCTGAACTGACAGCTGCCGAAACGCTCGCTGCAAGTGCAGTCTGTGTAATGTTGCTTTTGAGGCCACTTATGTAACAATCCCGAAAGAGATTAATTGTATTAATTTAAAATATAAGAAAGTACAATATATTAGGCTTACACTACACTTTCGATCAAGTGAGATGTTACCAAATCCTTTTTTATGCACAATTTGTTTTTCGGGTCACGTACTTGGAGTACTACTACCTTAGTGCAAACTCAGGAAGAGAAACGCTGGATTATGACTCATTATTAGAGAAATGTTATTTTTATTTAGCTCAGCATTCCACTAAGATGTTGCTAGCAAGACCACTCCAACACTTTGCAAGTTGAATTTGTGGTAATATGAGAGAGACAATGCAAATACCTAAATTATATTGTGTAACGTCTTCACAGTGACTCAACAAGTAGAAAACAGCAATGTTTTGATATTAATATTCGCTTCGAGCAACACCAAACTACGCCAGCTACTCACCCTATAGTTAGCTTTCGAAGATGCTTGGCAGGACGTGGTAGCATCTTCCTCGAGAACTTGTCCAGAGTACTACTTTGAATTCGGACGTTTTCTAGGTTTGGCAGAGAGGCCATCCAATCTTCGTCGACGAATCCGATGGTGGAACGAATGATTACCACTTTCTTCAGAGTCTTCGGCAGTTTGTTGAAGTCCCGAGTGAGGTTGAGCAAGGACATCTCAAAGAAGACGAGTTCCTCCAACTTCGTCAAGGGTTTCAGCATTTCCCACGAGCTCGGGACACTGCTCTTGTGAGTGAACGCGATCCTTCGCACCGAGTTCTCCAATCCCGCAAAAGCGGTAGCATTCGAGTCCGGAGCAGCGAACGACTTGAGTTTGACGTTGTTGAATTCAAGGAGCGACGCTCTTGTTCCTGCAAGCACTCCAGGTGGAAGGTAGTCGATGTTACTGTCCTTGAGAACGAACCACAGGTCGGGGTATTCCTCGTCATGTTTAAAATACTTCTTGAAATCGTCGGCGCTTGCAAAGTTGGAACACGTGAATTCTTTAACTGTAGCGTGGCGATGCGTCGTGTCCTCGCATGCTGGTTCCGGAGATACGGAATTCAGGTATTGCGCTAAGAGACAGCATAGCAGCAGTAAAGTTTTACCGCAAAGAGACATCGTTCAGTTGCCGGGCTTCGCGAAGGATTTTGCACTGAGTCGGATGGAAGACAGACTAAGGTCAGCTCAAAGGAGAGAACGAGTTTTGATCCGAGTCTGGTTAACGTCCTTGACCCTTCAAGCTCGTTTTTACGCAAATGAACGCCTCCTCGATGTCGGAGGCGTCTTTCTTTCCTGATGAGCGTCCTTCCGCCTGACGTGACTTCATGAATATCCGTGTCGTACGCTCCCGATGTCCGGCGTGCCCTCTTTGCCCTTGCGCATGTGGAGAAACATCATATCTTGGGATTTTACTTACGTTGCGACTGCGTCAGAAGGTTGCGGATGTGTATATATCCCTTGGCTGTGCTAGAACGGTTTCGTGAATTTACATTTTGTTTCTAACGAGTAACGATGTTGACCTGTTACAGAGGTCAGTCGTCGTTCCATGGTGGTATCAGTAATTGTGTTGTATGTTTCTTTAAACAATGCGAAGTTAGTCTGCCCCAATGGGCGTTTGGTGTCTGCGCTGTAGATGGGAAATTCACCCAGTGCAATACGACTGCCGGCCTACGGTCTTTAATGTACATCATGCAGTGTTAATACATACGCACACACCGGGTGTTTATTCAGATAGAAACAGGCAAGGCTGTGAACTGAGCCCTGGATCCTTGGGTATTGCAGCACTGGCGTCACCTTCACTGCTCCGAGCACAGTGCGTTAAGTTTAACACACCCTCCCACCACTCCCCCCTCACGGTAGTGGCGTTACCATTCTTTCATGCGAATAGGGCCTCCAAAGATAGCCCACTAGAATTTCCTAATAATCGATTCTTGCAGGTCGCCTCGGCAATCCCGGTGATGCCAAACTGGCCGCAAGTGGCCGTGGTAAGCAACAGCAGAAACGGTTTCTTTGGCGTTGTCTTTATCCCGGCAAATGCGGTCGATCAGCGGGAGTCAGACGCGCTGTAGTCGCGAGAGGGAAAATGACAGGGCCGGCGGAAGTAACGAGGCAGTCACGAGCGCTCACCAGAAGACAAAGGAGATTAAAAAGCCTCGTACGAACGATAAAAAATAAACGATTCGGTGTCACGTCTTTTTCCTCAGACGCACGTCTCAAATGACAGGTGATTGCGGTCACGTTCGAGGAAATAGGTGTCTGTTTTGCTTTACCATGGATTAGGTCAGTAAACTCACATGACACGAGTTGATGAGGCGTAAAGAAGAATCTGAGACCGCTCAAGTCACTTGGAATAGTTTTATTTAACTTTGTTTCACTACAAGTCAAAGAATGATCTACGCAATGAGCCGGTGGGGCCAACGTAGCAGA
Source organism: Ixodes persulcatus (assembly GCA_013358835.2). Taxonomy (NCBI): domain Eukaryota; kingdom Metazoa; phylum Arthropoda; class Arachnida; order Ixodida; family Ixodidae; genus Ixodes; species Ixodes persulcatus. The sequence goes on from JABSTQ010010676.1 coordinate 155,293, forward strand.
GTGAAAAACGCAACGTCCTCCTGCGCGTAGTTCTTTTTTTTTTTGTCTACTAATTTTCGACAACATAAACCCAGCGCAGTGAACGCACAGTTACTCTGCGCTTTGATTCTATGCGTCCGCGAGTGTGTCTTTTAGCCTTTGACTGCGCTCCGATTTATGATGGAACTAAGTGTAGAAACAATATACCGTGCTCAAAGGGGTAACAAGTGATGCACAATCGAAGACGTTTTTTTTATAATTAAGTTGATGGTCAAAGCACAAGCCGTGGACATAAAAAAGGTCTAACTAAGAGAGGTGCAGGCTTACGTTGCATATTTGAAAGAAGGCTTTAATACCAAACGTACATCAACCCAGTTCAACTACACTATTTTCAATTCGTCTATTGAAAATGCTCCAACATACAAATATCTTGGGGTTCACTTCACCTGCAATCTTTCATGGGAGCCTCACATAAATTACATTACTGCAAAGACTAACAAAACCCTCGGTTTCCTGAAGCGACACCTCTACCTTGCAAATCGGGACACTAAACTGATCGCATATTTATCTCTCATTCGACCCAAGCTTGAATAAGCATCTCTCATCTGGAATTCGCATCAGTCATATTTAATCGATAAGTTAGAAGCCATACAAAACCGAGCTACTCGCTTCATACTTCGTAACTACACCCGCACAAGCATTGCAGCATAAAACAGCAACTTAAGGTTCCACTTCTTGCAGACCGTCGGAAAGTGTCACGGCTGATTGCCCTGCACCAGCTGTACTACCATTCGCCATCCAAAAAAGATAAGTATTGCAGAGCCGCCATCCACATCTCCTCATACACAGACAACACACAGAAACTTCACGTCACCACTCCTAGGACTAACATCTACAAGTTTTCGCCTTTACAGCTGTCTATTACCGACTGGAATTTACTCCCCGATAACATTGTAACAATAGAAGAGCCCAGCACGGTTCGAGCCGCACTTGCCGCTCTTTACACGCAACTAACCTAAACTGTTTTTTTGTGTGTGTTTTCATTGTGAGTTTTATATATGTTGCTGTTTGCCCCCCCCCCCCCCCCCCCCCCTTATGTAAAGCCCCTTGAGGGCGATATAAGGGTACAATAAATGAAATGAAATGAAAATTGCTAGGTCTGCCAAAGAACGATATCAATTACTTGGACGGCTAGTGGATGAATTGTACCTTCTAAATAAGTCCCATAATGCCTGTGCTGAAAGTCCCTTGTAAATTGTGGGGTGCGGGCGGGGAGAGCGGGAGGCGTATTAGCTGCCCACAAAATCGGCATGACTAAGGCATAAGCGTCGTTCGGAATTTTTTTACTAGTATTTCGTTAAAAAGATAAAAAAAAAACTTTTTAATTGCTTTTTTTTTTTTTTTTGCTAACGGTAGTTTTGGGTTTAGTAGACATTGAAACTTTTGGTTGCACATAATTGACGTGGCTCCAAAAAACATTTGAATAGGTAATAAACCGATCATATTTTATTGCAAGATTTTATTTTATGATTGTGCTTTCATCCAACCAAAGCTAGGGCTATGGCAGGGGAGTCTCGGACCACCCAGTCAAAAGGGGAGAGGGGGGGGGGGGAGGGGGGACTAACACTTTCTGAGATTTCTCTGGTTTTGAGCAGTGCTTAGCACTTTAGGTGACACTATTCCTAATATTGAATGCACGTCTTCTCAGGAGAATTATAAACACGCCCAAGCCCTGCTTTTACCTAAAAGCTGCACTTCATGAAGCGATTATGCGGCGAAGAACCGACAAACATCGCCCGGAAGCGCGTTCGGTGTGCGAGTGACGCAACATCCACACTTTTGACACCACGCGCAGAGCGAACACCACCGGCCGAAATTAATCGTTTTTTTAGCTCCTTGGAGTCCAGCCTTAAAGGTGCACTGACACCCAAAACGTCGTATTTTTCTGTTGTCTAAAACGATAGAAATTGTAGTCATAGCCAAACAAAAAAAAAAGGAAAAAACAGAATGCGAAAAAAAAAAAATTTCCACGCGCGCACGCGCCTTTTTATCTTTGGCTAATCTTCTCACCCCCTTGCGTCTTTTTATTTGTGACGTAATTAATTATGAAATTTAGAACCTTTGTAAGCGAAATTTCTATAATACGTAATAACGGCTTTCGTAGAACTTGTTTATTCCCAGCGGAATTGCGAACCCACTACGCCCCTTCTTTTGAGATATGGAAAATCCGAGTCCAGAAATGATGTCGTCTCCTGGCTTTTTATCCTACCCGGAAAACATGGCGGCGCTCGGCACATGTAGCTGTGAGGATGATCGGGGAGTCGGGGACTCGGACGAAGTTCTTTTTTCGGTGCCCGACGACCTCTCAGACTTTGAAAAGGAAATAGTCAAACGGTCAAAACAACTGGGTCTGTTGCCTGTGCAACATCGTTTCGGTTGTGACTCCGCCGGGGCAGCCGTTCACGCAGCACGGGCTCGACATGGCCCCTCACGTCGGTCACAAAAGCTCGCGTTGTTTCAAAATATTTGAGGTCTTTGAAAGGGCCTGAAGCGTCGTGTGCTCATGGCGACAGGCGGCCCGAACGGAGAAGCGAGGTTGCGGGACGCGGGAAAACACGACACTTCCGGTCGGAACGGTTCGGAGGCGGGAGGAAAACTCGAGGTACAGGACGACTTGACAGTCTAACAAAATGCACTGCCGAAGCTAGCACTAAATAGGAGTGACGTGTAATGACTGCTTTTCCTGCACCCGTGCACACCAGCCTTGGCAGAGATCTCGTCTGATGCGTCGTATGCACGGAGAGCAGCCGGCGCACGCTTTGCACATGCACGAGCAGCTTGCGCCTCTGCAGAAGTTTATCCGAAATTGGTTCGTTCACCCGCCGCTTGGTGTCGTTTTTAGGCAAAAAAGGTGCATTTGATATCCCCCTTAACAGCGACAGAGCTTAGAAATATATATTTATTATATTCTGGTGGACGAAGAATGTCTATTATAACATTTTCAACAAGGCACGTAGTTGGGCTAGGTGGTGGTAGATACTGTTTGGTGAGAACAGCACAAAAAAAACAACAACAACAACAACAAAACAACGTAGGACCAGGACGAAGAAACACACAGACAGCGCCCTGTCTGTGTGTTTCTTCGTCCTGATCCGACGTTTTTTCTGCGCTGTTCCCACCAAACTGTAAATTTTTCGTCTGTCTAAAAAACAAAGGCGTAGACATTTCTGAATTCGTTTTACTTCTAACTTTAGTCTTTTTTTTTAATACAACAGAGGCGAGCAAGTCCAAACACATTAGCACAGCCGTCCCCTATTGTTTCGCTGAGAATAAACACCGGAAGGCTCTACAATGCTGATTTTGGAAGTGTGGCGCCTTTACAGAAGTTTATTTTATTTCAAAATATCGGTTTAGAGTTTCGTTATAAGAAAATATAATGAGACATACGTTTACAATGTAATAACCCACGACGCATCCTGTGAAATTCAGATTTAAAAATGTAATTGGAGTGACTTATATAAAAATTGTATCAGCTAGAATGAACGAGAACAATTGGTTTATTAGAAGAAACAAAGAAGGTAACGGAGCTGAATGATGAAGGCCTGCTGCTTTGTGTTGGGAAAGGGGGAAGAGAAATAAAGAAATAACATATATGATTCTGCTTGTACGCAAGCATAGAGCGCAAACCGCGTTATTAGAAAGTCAATATTGTTTTTTCCTGAAAATATTATTCGCCCAGCCATCGCACCACGAGCTTACTTCCTCTTTATTTTTTTTTTTATTTTTTTTTCATTACTAAGGGCCCATCGGGCGTTACAGAGGGGGTGAGTACACTTGATCGCGCACTCTCAAAAAAGAACGTCAACTGTTACTTGTTGACTGCAATGATTGCGGTCACCCCGTGAATCCGCGAACAGTTGACACAGAATCAGTAGTTCGCTACCGGCTGGGTGAATGAATCTCCTTCGCGCCACTTGACTACACTCTCTGCATGTGCCTCTCTACAAAAAAAAAAAAAAAAAAAAAAAATCTCGGTCACGTGGGGCATTGTCAGTCAGCCTGTAGATACGAGCGACGAGAGTCTCGCAGATGTTGATCGTGAGGAGTATATTTCATTCCGGTTTCTCGGAACCTGCCACGACGTCGCCGCAGCCCAGCTTGCCCGCGTCGAGCCCCTTGAAGGGGGTCTTGGCGAGGACGTCCGGGGTCTCGCACTTGGGGTAGTGCCAGCCGTCCGGGTAGGCGAGCAGAAACGCCAGCTTGCAGTCGCAATGCAGCGAATTTCCTGGGAGCCGCCGCCAATTAGCGTTTCGTTGGCGATGCCGAAACGATGTGGTTTCCCCTTCCAGCTACCTCCCACTCAATTAAGGACGCGTCTTTCACGGCGCGTTGGGAGGGGGAACCCCCAATTCGCGTGGGAGGTGCCGACACGAGTCGACAGCATGTACAGTTGGCAAATAAATGGGAAAAATTATATATCTGTCTGCGGTTAAAAAAATACAATTGACTAGACACACTGCTCGTTAATCATTCTGTGCCAACACTAAACCATTAATACACTTGACTCATTATTAAATAAAATATAGCCCTCTTGCAATGTTACATGCGCTACGGTACCTGCAGGAAACCCGTCTTCGACTGGTGTGTTTCGCGTCTTATCCGGCTCAGACATCAGAAGTGGCCTGGACGTGGCTACAAATGACGTCACAGAAGCCGTCGTGTCATTTTGTCGGATGTCACAATCCTGGCGGCTGATGCTAAAAGTCCCGACAAAGGGTACGAACGAACGCGACGAATATCACTGTCATTGCTAGACGTCTCAACCTTTGAAACTCAAAGCTTGAACTTGAAGCTTATTGCAACAAATTTGTGCCGAGGACACTGGACAAAAAGCTTCCAGTAGGAAGCTTCTATGGAGTGTCAAGTTGGGGAGCAACCTGCAGCGGAACAGGCACCTGCCACATACACCACAGCTGCTGTTAAAGAGCCAGGGTCACTGCCGGTGAGAGCATGACACTTCTGTGACGAGATCAGGCAGGAATCAAGGAATCACTCTTTAGGACACGGTAAACACACCAGTCGGAGACGCGTTTTGGGCACAGTACAATCACCGCAAGTTATATCAACTGAAAAGATTGAAGCTACCATGGTATTTCAAGTAGACAATGTTTTAACTCGCTACACAATTTTGTAGCAAGCTGAAAAATAAGTTTTTGTAAACATTTTTTGAAGTCGCGCTATAAGTACCGGCAGCTCACATGCTTTCTGGTGTGCGTCCACATCCGCGTATCGGGCCTCATGGAACGATCTTTAACGCTCACTATAATTATTTGCAGTATGGACCGCAAGCTAAATATTGTAATTGTGAGTGTCAAAGCAAGTGCAAGTAACGAAATCGTTATGATCGCACCCTTGAACTGGAGCCGGAAGTTTTCGCAAGGTAACCCCATCCCGACGACCCATTACCGGCTTAGAAATCGGTATGATAGACAATAGGGTTATGATTGGCGGTCACAGCTTCGCGTTTCGACCACTCAGATATTTTCCTTTGAAGATCGTTAGACGGAAGGTTTTGTTTTTATTATTTACGTCTTGTTACAAGCTGATAGATAACATCTAATTACAAAATATTATCTTAGTAATTGTTTTAAGATATATAAAAATAAGTACCGATCCCTTTTTGATAACCTTTGGAGCACACTTGCTTAAAATGTAGTACTCCGACGGGAAAAAAAATAGGGCAAGGATTAATAAACTGAAATATTTTTACCCTTTCTTTCTTCTGGAATTTTATGGGAATGTTAAATAAATGTTAGCGAAGTAACGTTTTTATTCACCAAATAAAAAAAAAATACAACACACGAGATCAAATGAACAACATAGCGAGGCGCTCAAATATTCTTTTTATGGCTCGTTCAAATGCCCATGGCTTTGAACGGGTAGTCCTAAACTGCAGATTTTGCACGCTCACAAGGTGGGTAATATCTATATTCCGTAACCAATTTCAACGTAATACACCCTCGTAGCCTGTCGGCGTTTCATTATATAATGCTAGGTCTGGCAATGAATTGCTATAGCAGTCAGCACTACATAAAAGTTGAACAGACTGGTCATGCTAGTAAATGTGTCTTTCATTCGTCATTTTCTGTGCGCAATTTTTGCGGCCCCATTCTCTATTCATAAATGCGTTTCTCATGCCATCAAACGTCAGGTCGTCAGTTCTGAAAAGATCAAGGACACGGAGGCATATAACAAAAAACTATTGAGATCCGGTATCTTTTGTACGCTTTGCACCATGTGGTAAACCGAAAGCAGCCTGGCCAAGATCTTCAGGTATAAGATGTCTGGCAGGGTGACCACACGCGACAGCAGCCACACATTAGACCTTTTTTAAAAGTACTTCAAACAAAATTTTCGGTCGCCATTTCTTGGGCACGTATCATGTGGATGGATTTGGTTTCCATCTGAAAGCTGAAGTAGCACTCGTTTTCGGCAGAAGCTAAGCCGAGGTTATGCTGAACGTTGACGCAACTTTAGTGTTCATAACATGCTCAGCGTACTTGCCCAAACTATGGCTGACAGGGATAGTTGGCGCCGCAACTGCTAAATTGAACGCACTTAAAAAAAAAGTATCTAATAAATTTTGGCTGTCTGACACATAAAGCTGTAAAAGTAAACCGAGCAAAAGCGCGATTAGACTTGTCAAGCAAAAGGACCCTAAGGCTGTATGAGGCAGTTGATAATGTCGAATCTGTCGCTGTGAGGTTAAATTTATGAACAAGAAGTGCCGCAAAGTAACGTGAACAAAGAAAGAGACACACAAAACAAATTAAGGCGCCATCCGAGTTGTGAAGGTGGTTGGACTGCGAAGCTGTGGTATCCCCTGCAATGATTGCCCACTATTCTATGAACCCTTTTTATGGCAAAAGCCACCAGGTGGTGTTCCAGTCTTTGACGTCCCAGAGAACTTCCGGTTCATAAAAAGAATGAACAAAGCCCACCTGAACACCGGTGCTTGAAATGTCGATGAAATGTTTAACCACCAATTTTCCAGGTGAACGCCAAAAGAACGAAGGAGTGCGAGATCTGTTAAATATTTCGGGTATTCTTGTAAACCAACTCGCCTCCTCGAAAATGTAATTTTGTACAGCCGAAGTACAGCCGCAATCATTACCGAGAAACGCATGCGGGGATAGCTACCTGCTTATCAATCACGCATCTTGACACTTATTTTGTGGTTTTTTCTATTGAAACAAGTGTCACAAACACATGACAAATGATAAGGTGTGGGCGAACGGTGATAAAGCGCGCGCGAGGGTTTTCTGTCGACAAACACGAAAAAAGCCCGACCTACGAGTCATATACAGCTTCGATGTAAAAATGCACAGCAATTTGCTGGGCAACTGTGTGGCCGTGATATGCGGGGTTTCAGTCCGATTCCTTTAAGATTGACGACTACGCTTTCGGCGCTCTTCATCGGTTAGTTCGGCGACTGGCTTAACACGTGGCCTGTACAATCGATAGCAATTCCTGGAATGTGTACACCGGCGCTAACCCGGGTTCTAAACCTCTGGCGCTTTCCAGAACTCTTCACAGCCGCAAATGTTTCTCCGTCGACATCCGACAACCGTCTGACGGGCGAGCGGTGGCGTGGGAGTGACTGACCAATCACCAGCCAATCAGCGTCTTTTGAGTGTGGCCTCGCGCGTCACGCACGTCAAGCCATAGAATAGATAAATGGGCGTAACATACCAATGAGTTGCGGGAAATCATATGTGGGCCAAACGGGGCGTTGCATAAATGAGAGGGCCAGGGAACATGCCTGGGGCCCTAATCTGGACACTTGGCAGAAACGTCGGCGAGAAATCTGGCGGCTATGATTAGCCTGCGCCAAGGTCAAGTGCGGCGTCGGCCAATCACGGACGCCAGATTTCTCGCCGGCTTTCTCGCTAAATGTCCAGATTAGGGCCCCTGGTCAGTGAAACAGTCCCCGTCGGGCAATCTTGCGGTGCACAGTGATAGGTGCCCATGTGGCCCGGAATTGGAAAAAACAACAGTTCTGGGCACATACGCAAACAAAAACAGCGCGAGAAATACACGAGGCATTCCGCATAAGGGAGCAAATGGACAGTCTGTGTATTAGTGCGCCGTCACTGCACTTAACAGATAAAGATTTTTTTCTTTTTGAGCCAACATCCAGATAGACGGTATTAATAGTCATTGCTTTTTTGACTAGACTAGAAGCCGGGCAGAAGAAGCTTCTGCAGGTCACTCACGGCATTCAGTTAAAACAAAAAAAAACGCTGATGACGCGCACGCTGCGATTGACACAAGGATGGCTAAAATAGAACAGGAACTTGTGATGGTGCATGAGCTAAAAACTGACGTGGAACAACTAAAAGTTGCTGCGAGTGAAAATTCGGCATTTACGACCCAAATTTCCAGATCTCAAGATGACCTTGAGAATAGACTACGAAGAAATAATTTGCTCTTTTTTGGCTTGGCCGATAAGCCAACAGAAACGTGGCATGAGTCTGAACTTGCGGTACTGAAGCTCGTTTCTGAGTCACTGCAAGTACCTTTAGAGCCGAGTTTGATCGACAGGGCGCACCGTTTAGGTAAATTCCAAAATGGGAAACAAAGGCCGATTATAGTATGCTTCAACCAGTTCAAAGTTAAAGAGGCGATTCTTTTAAGTGCTACTAAACTAAAAGGACAAACAGTTTCTATCAGCGAGGAACACTCCCAAAAAGTAGTCTACGCTCGAAAGCGCCTGATTGAGTATGCAAAAAATACGAATGCCACGTTCAGGCTGCACTTCGATCAGATGTTTGTTGGGAACAAGTGCTTTATTTATGATGATGTCAGCAAAGTGTAATAGAGTGTACGCCATGACAGACCAAACCTGCATCTCATCAATCTCGGATTTCTGACTGTCATCGAAATAAAACGATATCTCTTAACTCTACCTCTAACGTTTCGTTTTTACTGTGTAATTTTCGTAGTATCTTGTCTAAACAAGATGACGTTTGTTCAATCATTGACACGTGTAGTCCGCATATAATTCTTGGAACCGAAACTTGGTTATCAGAGGACATAGATAATGAGGAGCTTGCTTTTTCTGGCGAATACAATATCTACCGTAAAGACAGAATTCATTCGAGAGGCGGCGGGGTCATGATCGCAGTAAAAAAATGTCCTCTCATCCGACATCCTTAAAATCGCATCTGAACTTGAGATAATTTGGGTTCGTGTGAAATTAGTATGCTCCTACATTATCATTGGAGTGTGTTATCGACCACCATCATTCTCTTGGCAGTTCAGTGATAAACGTAACGAGTGCATAAACTGTGTAGTCAGTAGTTATCCCAGACGCCCAGTAGTGTTGGCCGGAGACTCTAACTATCCAGGGATCAACTGGAGTGACTGTTCACTTCGCGCAGGCTGCCGTGATTCATCTGAGTGCCGAGAGTTTTTGGCAGTCAGTCAGTCGTACAACCTTACTCAAATTGTTTTAAATCCTACACGAGGTGATTCTGTTCTTGATTTGCTCTTTTCATCACACCCTGAATGTATTTCTGCTTGCTATATATTAGAAACCATTAGCGACCATAACGCTGTTCTTATCAACTCTACATTCTCTCCGGCTAAGCGAAATATCAATAGAAAAACATTCCTAAACTTTTGCAAGGTGGACGCCAATAAACTGCAATGCTCTTTTGACTCTTTCTCAAGCGAGTAGCTGCAATTCTTCGACACTCGTTCTGTATCTGAGAACTGGGCGCTACTGAAGGATAAAATAACCGAAATTGTTAAGGAGTGTGTTCCGGTGGTTTTCATTAATAAGAACTTAAAGTCCTTGGTTTAATAACTACCATAAAAAAAGTTTAAACAGGAAGAAACGGTTATTTTCTTTAGCCAAGTCAAGAGACACTCTTGACTTATGGTCGAAATAAAACGAAAGCGCAAAAACTTACAAGGTAGAGATAAAGAAGAGTAGATTCGAATTTTTGAATCGCGACCTGGCTAACATATTACTTACTATTGCAAGGAAGTTCTGGCAAGCGGTCTCGCCTGGCAAGCATAACCCCTCACCCATTCTCCACGACAGTAGTGGAACCATTTTTTTCACCTCATGACTCATCAACCGTATTTAACTCGATTTTTAGTTCGGTGTTCACGGACGAGTCATTCCATTACCGCAGACGTTGTGCCGTGCTAGTACGAGCATGGATGACATAACATTTACACCAAACAGAGTAGTAAACGTCATCGAACGTTTGCGTGCAAATTCGGCTTGCGGGGACGATAACATCACCTCAAACTTTCTCAAAATAACCAAAGATAAAATATCAATTATTTGTGCCGCCTTTTTCAAGCTTCACTTGATTTGTCAGAATTACCGCTCGATCGGAAAGTTGCAAAAGTCATCCCTGTACATAAGCATGGAAACCGCAACGATCCTTCAAATTACAGACCCATCTCTCTGACAAGCATTCCATCTAAAATATTCGAACTTTCTTTGATTTCGCTAAAACCTTTGATACTGTCCCTCATGTCATCTACTTTCAAGTCATAGACTGTCTTAACAACTTTAGCTATCATCACCCTCACCAACACGGCTTTCGCAAACATCTTTCCTGTGATACTCAGTTATTTGAATTCGTAACAGATCTCCACGATAACTTTAACGACTCTTATACTACTGACGCAATTTTCTTTGATTTCGCTAAAACCTTTGATACTGTCCCTCATCAACGCTTACTTCTAAACCTTTCTCAATTAAACATAAACGATAACATCATCAGTTGGATCTCATCATTTCTCACCAATCGTAAGCAGTATGTATGTATAGATGACACGTCCTCGCCCACCATTACAGTTAAATCCGGAGTTTCACAGGGCAGCGTCTTAGGTCCACTTTTGTTTCTCATCTACATAAACGACTTACCTTCACTAATCTCGTCATCAATGAGGCTTTTTGCTGATGACTGTCTACTGTACCGCCGAATTTCTCATCCTAGCGATTCGGAGCTACCTCAAAGCGACAGCGACATCGACATCTTGGGTGAATGGTGCTTAACATGGCAAATGAACATCAATGTTACTAAAACTAAGCTCATTTTTTTTTTAATTCCTCAAAGCACCGCACTCCTTCGTACTCAATATTTTGCGATCCTATTTTATCCACTCAGTCATACAAGTACTTAGGTATCACTTTCACCGATGATCTAACCTGGAATGCCCATATCGAAAACATCGTTAACACATCATTAAGAACTCTGGGATTTCTGAGAAGGCATTTATACCATGCTCAACAGGACGTGAAACTTACTGCATATAAAACCCTCGTTAGATCGAAACTTGAATTTTCTAGCACCATATGGGCTCCTCATCAACTTTACTTAATTAATAGGCTAGAATCAGTCCAGAATAAGGCCGTCCGCTTCATTCATCAAAACTACAGTACGAAAACAAGTGTCTCCCAACTAAAGGTTCTTTCTAATTTAACTTCTCTCGAATCACGTCGGACAGTCCCTCGCCTTACCTTTTTCATAAGTTTTATTACAACATGCCATCATTCATGCTCACTCACTGTAAGCCTGCCTCATACATTTCTTTGCGTCATGATCATTCCTTAAAAATTGCACCTATATTCGGTCGCACTAATAGATTCAAATACTCTCCTCTTGCTCTGTCCATTAAAAATTGGAATTCTCTCCCAAACGACATAGTCAATGAACAGAACGAAATAATATTCCGCGAAAAATCTTCGGTTTTTGTACTATATGTTTTCAGCGCCATGACTGCTTGTGTTCGCTATAAATTGCGCACTGTGTCCCCAGTTCTGTTGTGCCCGGTTTGTGTAAACTTTGTTCTGAATTCTGTATAGTTCGTTTTTAGTTTTTGTTTGTTGTAAATTTTTAACCTTATTTAGTTCTTTGATTGCCATTGTATCATTGCATTTGTTTGTATTTTTCTACCCCCCCCCCCCTCATGTAATACGTTCGAACGAACGTCTTTGAGGCGAATAAAACTTGAAAACTTGAACTAGTCCCCCCCGATGTTTGTTTCAATAAACCTTCAGTTGAGAGTGCGCTTCGTGTCTGTCCCCTTCTTCGCCCCTGTTTATTCGGCGCTTTCCATGCAGTCATGCCGTAACCAGCCAATCAGCGTCTAGTGAGCGTGGCCTTGCGCGTCACGTCATGCCATAACCAACCAATCAGCGTTGAGCTAGGGGGTGTGACGTCGTCAGCTGGCTTAGCCAATCAGTATCAAGTTAATCGATGGATTTGCATTTCGGCTTCAGAACTTTCCAGACTCCCCCTTCCCCCCTAACGAAACAAAGCACGTTTCACTTGAAAAAGCGTTTTGTGGTGTCACTCTTTTTATCTCTCTCATATATATATATATATATATATATATAATGTGTGTGTGTGTGTGTTCTTACTTCAATCAGACGTCTTTCGTTTATAAGTCACGTCCCAGCTTGCCCAGATATCCAATCGAGGGCTGTTCCAACCTGAACAACCGCTATTTTACCTGTGAGGACGACGGTTGCCCCTGTCTTCTTCAAGGGAGCCAAGGCTGCTTCTTCGAAGGTCGTGATTTTATTCAGCCTCAGGTTGAGCATGCTCAAGGCCGGAAAGCCCTCGCTGAAATCACTGGGAAGACTCGTGATTGGCGTGCGCCTGCAGCGAACAATGGAATGAAATTGTAGAAAGTATAGCTTGGCCCCGGATCGGTCAACATTGGTTTACTGCCGGTGGGTTATTTAAAATCATAACAACGTTTGATCTCCACTGAATGCGGTTTCGTTTGACGGGTCTCTGATTCTCCAAGATTGGTGTCAGATTGCTAAGAGATATACTTTACAGCTGATTGCCTAATGAAGCTACGCTTCGTAGATTAACGTCGCCTGCCACCCTGAGGCGTCTCTCTGTTTATTAGTTTTTGTTTTGTTTTAAGGTGTTTGACAAGAGCTTTATCGGCATATTATTGCCGTGATGCCATAAAAAGCTTTTGTTTTCCTTGGTAAAATTAAAATTATGAAGTTTAACTATTGTGGGGACGAGTAAGCCCATTTTGCATCCCTTCTACTCTCGCGTTTTTAGTACCCTATAAAAATACAATTCGTTCATTCTTGAAAGAATAGATATTCTATAAATGGCAATATTATACTTTCTTATTACATACGTAAAAAAACCTGTACTTTTCTGGATAGCTAGGCAGTTTTGTACGCTTCCATACGTAATTGAATGGGTGAAGATGGGTGGTGCCCGTCGAGCAGATATTGGGAGATATTGTTTTTCCCAGAAAGCACGCTTTGGCTCGAGAATATCTGCAAGATTTTTAGGTACGTAGGTCTACCTAAAAGTAGAGAAAGTAAACATTTTTAATATAACAAAGCATTGTATAAAGTTTAGAAAACTAAATAAATAGAAAGTCATGTTTTCGCATCCTTAAAAGCAACCGGGATGAAACAGTCGTTGTGAACATATTATCAGGCATCAACGTGTAAGGAGAGCACACATAAATTAACAGATATTGAAAATGTTTCACTAATTTGTGCCAGCTTCCAACCATAAAAACTTTGGTCTCGACTTACGTTATCACGAGTTCCCGAAGGCTTTCCGCAGGTCTCGGGAGCATGGCCCTCGAAAACACCTTGAAATCACTGTTTTCAATCCGAACTTTCTCGAGCTTCTGCAAAGAGGACATCCATCCGCTGCCAACCTCAGTCATTGAGCTCTGCACAACGGCCACATTCTTCATACTCGTCGGCAAATCGTTGAAGTCGTCTCCGAGTCTCAGACGCGATATTCGAAAAAACACCAACTCCTCCAGGTGTTTCACGTTCTTCAGCATGGACCACGTCTCCGGCAAACTACTGTTTTTGTAGAAGACCAGCTTTTCCAGGGTGTCTTGAAGTTCGTCGAAGACACTTCCGCTGGCACCTGGTAAAGCGAACGTCTTGACGGTGACATTGTTGAGGACCAACGACGTGACCTTGTTCCCAGCGAAGGCTCCTGGAGGGAAATGGTTCAGTCGGCTGTCCTTGAGGACAACCTCGATGCGGGAACTGTTCATATTCTTTGGCATGTGTTGTAAAAGTTCATCCGGACTGCTCAGATCGGAGCAGGTGTATTCCGGGTGCATGTAATAGATGGGCGTCGTTTCTTGGCAGGACGGCTCCGCGGACGTGAACGCGAAGAAGATACACGCTGATACAAGGAGCCGATGGACCGACCACGCTGCCTGACCCGCCATCACTATACGTTCGCGGAGCGAGGACGACGCGCGCGTAGATTATCAGTCGACTGTAAAACGAAAGTCTGGTCGAAAACAGCTGATGCGAAGGTTTTAAAAAGCGCGGCATTGCCCTTGCGTAACTATGGAACAGAACCTTGAAAGGGCCATCAAGCCGTGATTAAGCTGTTTACAACAAACGCCGTTATTTTTGTCACGTTCTTCCTCTATGGGACGCCCGTTATAAATGGGCACCTCATTCAATCGGAATGTGGAAAACTTCTTTATGCCGGTGATGAGTGAGCAGTCCATATAGCCACGAAGTAACGCTTGCCAGGAAGACTGCCATCTGGCCTTTTGGCGTGCAGATGGCCGTTTTAATATTAAAACTTGCGCAAAACCGAAACGGCTACTCAACTTCAAAACACTTAGGGCAATCTTGCCAGCAAAACTCATAAATGGTTGTAGGCAGTAGCAGCAGGAAAACAAAATCTGTCTGTCTACCAGTAAGCACGTGCGAGGCGTTTAATGGCAAAACAATATTTCAGCTATAGTCGCTGAGAGTGATACAAAAGAGAATGGGGTGCATCCCGAGCATCTAATTATCGCTCCGCAACCATTCAAATTGCGGCGTTAGCGGATAATTTACTTGGCATTATAGCCAAGTAAATGAACGCGCGAAGTCAACCGAAAGTAATGCACTTAACGAAGCACGCTTTTTATATGATTTACTTAATTTGTCTGGTCGTTTGACTGTGGGTGGAAGGAAGAGCGATCGGTTGAGGCAAAATGCAAGCGATTTCCAAAGGAAAAAAAAGTCTGATGGTTATCAGTTGAAACTAAGAAAGTGTATCCTTGTGCGTCTTTAGTTATGGGCCATGCAGCGAGATATTACTCACCTTACTCACCAGATCGCGACAGGAGGCATTCGTTAAGGTGTTCATTTGGCCAAGTAAAAAATAAAATCACAAATAAACCAAATTTATATT
Organism: Ixodes persulcatus; assembly: GCA_013358835.2. NCBI lineage: Eukaryota > Metazoa > Arthropoda > Arachnida > Ixodida > Ixodidae > Ixodes > Ixodes persulcatus. The sequence goes on from JABSTQ010010676.1 coordinate 170,511, forward strand.
TGTTGCTCCCCTCCATTTTATGTGGGTGCATTTTGCTTTAAGTGGAGATAAAGTGTCAACACAGCAGCTTGGGTTTATAGTTGGTATTCCATCTTACGACTTCACAGCGCATAAACGTCGAACAAAAGAGGCACTCACTCGGTTACAGACATGAAAAGGATACAAAATTGTTGTGTGTATGTTTATATAGCTGGAAGTCAGTCTGCCTCACTGGGCGTCTGGTGTCTAAGCTGTAGATGAGCAATTTGGCTCATCCAGATCGAAACGGGTAGGGGTGGGGATTGAGGGATACACACAGCGCTGAACTCACAACTCTTTGTGTTTTGTCTTCGTTTTCTTATACCTATTGTTAAAACAAAACCTGTATTTTTTTTTCCTCGTTTTTTTTTTCTCCGCTTGTTAAAACGAATTCCTAAAATATTCCGCGATTACATTCTTAAGGTGAGGTAAGCTAATCCTTTGGCAGATATGGTGCGAGAGGGGCTGCTCACGCATCCATCTCGAAGATGGATGCGTGAGCAACCCATCTCGAACCTTATTTGACTGGCAATATCCTCCGCTTCAATTATTTTCTTATGGCGAATTCCACTGGTCGTTTTGGAGCGCGCCGGGATCGACTTTTCTGGAGCGAGCCTATTTCACTGGGCGATCGGGATCGAGACAGACGTGTTCCACTGGTCGTCTTGGATTAGCTCCCGCTCCAGATCTCGATCTGGATCCGATGGCGAATTCCACTGGGCGTTTTGGAGCGCGCCGGGATCATTTGACCAGATCCGGAGTGGAGCGCGGTCGATTCGAAGACGTTTTCGCAATCGCGGCGCAAACACGTGTTTGACGCACGAGCGGCAAAGATGGCGCAGGAGCTCCTAGCAAATGGCGAATTCCACTGGTCGTTTTGGAGCGCGCCGGGATCGACTTTTCTAGAGCGAGCCTATTTCACTGGGCGATCGGGATCGAGACGGACGTGTTCCACTAGTCGTTAGGGATTAGCTCCCGCTCCAGATCTCGATCTGGATCCGAGAAAAGTCGCTCCCCCGATTTCGGCGGATTCAACCGGAAGCCAGCCGGGCCAGCCCTCGGCGCACACACGTGACTTCCTTTCTCGCGGGGCATCTCGCCTGATCGCGCCTCAGAAGAATTGGTAATGGCCGCTTGCTTACCCCTTGGCTCGACAGCCGGTTCGTTTTCAAGGAAGGAGAAGAGAAGGTTTTGCCGCGCTACGGGCATTCCGGCAATCTTTGCTAGACGCTCCTGAGCCATTCCTGCCGCTCGTGCGTCGAACACGTGTAAGCACCGCGATTGCGAAAACGTCGATGCTTGGAACTTGGAAACAGCCGCTACCAGACACATGATTTGTTTTAAAAATACCCAGGACGTTTTGGGGGAATGAATCGATCACATAGCAGGCGGTAGACAAGTAGACAGCGTTGAAAAATATTTATTCCACCGATTGTTATGAAGGCCGATGGTGTCGGTGTCGCAGTTTCGAAGCACTGTCAGTTCAGCTCAACACCAGGTTACAAAAGACGGTTGGGAGTACTGCCGGTGCTAACGCAATTTTACAGTAGAAATGGGAATTGCATGAAAGAACCGGACGGAAACACTTCATACGGTGGCGTAAATCCCGAACATATATCAGTGATGTCACTTTCCTCGGTTAGGGCTATCTGCTTTGTCAGCGAATGAAGAACATTTCGATAAAATAAAGAGCGGAAAATACTCCCCGTGTCAATTTTTCTAATCACAGTCACTGGTTGATGTCGTACCGTGGTAATTCCCGGCCCTTCGACCGCACTAGCACTTTGTAGAGTCACATTTCCAGCGATTCCGCGCCGCACACGAACGAAGGTAAACAATCAAGATGGCGGAGTGTTCCCCGGGTTGTCCTCGCCGTCAGCGCGGTGTGACAGGGTTGTCAGACAATAAATCGGGCAACACGGTTGCCGGGTGGTAGCAACATGTTGCCTGACTGTTGTTGTTGCCGCGATGTGACAGGGTCGCCGGCAACACGACTTCCCCGTGTTCCCGGATAGAGTTGTCCAACTGTTCCCTCAGTGTGACAGGGCCTTTACCCCTCGGCTCGACAGCCGGTTCGTTTTCCAGGAAGGAGAAGAGGTTTTGCCGCGCTACGGGCATTCCGGCAATCTTTGCTATACCTGTTTTCACCTCAAGAACCGTAGTAAAACTAGGATCATGTAACGGGCTAGTTGGTTATACATTACAAAATTAAAAGTAGCGCTAAAGACGAGGACAAGTAGAAGACACAGACACGGACAGGCGCTTACTCCAACTGATATTTAGTGAAGAATAAAAGGAAGATAAAGCTGAAGTGCAAGGACATATACGAAATAAAAAAGAAGACTAACCAAAACGAAAGAAAGCAACAATTATTTTTGACTTCAAAATTAAGAAATAGGAAAAAAGTACGTTAAAAATTAAACATTTACACTAAAAAATTCAAATGAAAACCTACTCCAATTAAATAAAAGAAAGAAAAAGAAAGAGGAAGAAGAGGACTCTGAAAATTCATATTACTGCAAAAGGAAATGGGGTCCAGAGGGAAACACGGAAAAGGGCCCATTGCAGAAGAAAGAAATTGTACTAGGATCATGTGACGGGCTAGTTGGTTATACATTACAAAATTAAAAGTAGCGGTAAAGACGAGGACAAGTAGAAGACACAGACACGGACAGGCGCTTACTCACAACTGATATTTAGTGAAGAATAAAAGGAAGATAAAGCTGAAGTGCAAGGACATATACGAAATAAAAAAGAAGACTAACCAAAACGAAAGAAAGCAACAATTATTTTTGACTTCAAAATTAAGAAATAGGAAAAAAGTACGTTAAAAATTAAACATTTACACTAAAAAATTCAAATGAAAACCTACTCCAATTAAATAAAAGAAAGAAAAAGAAAGAGGAAGAAGAGGACTCTGAAAATTCATATTACTGCAAAAGGAAATGGGGTCCAGAGGGAAACACGGAAAAGGGCCCATTGCAGAAGAAAGAAATTGTACTAGGATCATGTGACGGGCTAGTTGGTTATACATTACAAAATTAAAAGTAGCGCTAAAGACGAGGACAAGTAGAAGACACAGACACGGACAAAACAAACAAACAAATTAGTCGTTAGTTGTTTATACAGCAGGAGTTTAGTCTGCCAGAACATGGCGACATTGTTACCCACTGTAGATAAGCAATTTAGCCAGTGCGGTACAACCGCTAGCCTGGGGTCTTTAACGTGCACCACGCAGTAGTGATACACGACCGCACGCCGGTACGATGCTCATCCAGATCGAAACGGGCAGGGGTGGGGATTGAACCCAGGATCCCTGGGTTCTGCAGCGCGAGCTTTCGCTCCACGTGCTCCGAACAGACACGGACAGGCGCTTACTCACTACTGATATTTAGTGAAGAATAAAAGGAAGATAAAGCAGAAGTGCAAGGACTTGTCCTCGTCTTTAGCGCTACTTTTAATTTTGTAACGTAGTAAAACAAGTCCGGCTCCTCGCGGAGCATTACTAATTTCTCCCTTTATGTTGATACTTAGGATATATGTAGGTCAATTTTAGATTAGATCTATGTTTTCTTATCAAGAAGTACACGTTGTATACGCCAAAAGCATCGCTTTCTCCTCCGACAAGCAAATCTCGTAAGAACTACTTCGCGCCGCGTATGAACAATGCGCACAATTTCCTTTGAAGCTCCTGAGCCATTCCTGCCGCTCGTGCGTCGAACACGTGTTAAGCCTGGTTCAGACAGTTGCGTTTGACTGCATTTGACTGCGTTGCGGCTGCGAGAAACCAAAACAACCCAGCTGCTTATATCTCGTGCCAAGATGATTTCTTGAATTGGATTCCACGCTTCATACGAAGCACAGATGTTCCGGTGACTCGCTTTCTGTTCTCGACGCAACACGGTCAAACGCACTCAAACGCAAGTGTCTGAACCGGCCTTTAGCGCCGCGATTGCGAAAACGTCTTCGAAACGACCGCGGCGGCCGCGGAAAGGGGATTCCCGGGCAGTTGAATGACGGGAAGGCATCCGCCGATCCCGGAGCAGTGGTCATGTTCCACTGGGGATCCGTAGGCGGCGCGACCCCGTTAGGATCGTGTGCTCCATTCCGGATCTGGTCAACTGATCCCAGCGCGCTCCAAAACGAAAATGGAATTCGCCATTAGTTAGTTGGTTGTTGTCTCGGTCCAGCACAATGCAGCTACGTAGTCGAGCAGCACACCCGCAATCCCGTCACTCCAGACCTAGATGTCCTGACTTGGCTGTAGTAACGTTATTGTGGTGTTTGTGAAGTCGATCGTTGAGGCACCATCCAGTCTGGCCGATATAGCGTTTTCCACGGGAGAGAGGAATGGGGTGCACGACTTTTTCTGTGCTCTGGACAAAACTGGTTTGGTGCTTCTGAGTGCAGCTCTCTGATCGGTTTGAAGAAGCGTTCACTTTCTTGCACAATCTGGAGTGCTTGTTCGGAGCTGCGAATGCCATTCCAACGTTAACTGTTTTCGCTATTTAGGTCCATGGGAGACTCTGTGAGTCTGAGGAATTTGGGAGCCTCCACCCACGGAATTTTCTTGACCTTTGAGGAACTTTAATGTTGTCCGTTTAAATATGTGTAGTCGTTTCAATCATTAAAGTCGAGAGTACGAGCGATAAAACAAAATATAGTTTACGGAGAGAGTTTCTGTCGGTATCAACATTCTCGTCAACGAATCGAACGAGAAATATAAATCCGGCGGCCAATTTGCACAAGTAAGTCTAGACATAAATGAAAAAAAGAAGCTTTTGTAGGTCGTATCGTTGTGTGTTCTGTAAAACGTAGCGACAAAATCGTTGTAAACAAGAAACGAAGGCACGATTTCTAAAACAATACTGTACTTTATATCAAAGTTATTTTCGATTATTTTCATCTTATTTAATTTTGTCCATGTAATCTGGGGCCAATGACCGTACTCTAAAATTATTTCAACAGCAAAGAGTTTCGCTTCATTTTAATGTGCTTAGATTTAAATCATGATACCTTCATAATGGTTTTGTATACTATAGACGACTTAAAATGTTTTGTAGTCCACATTTTTTATTCACTGTCATCTTCATGTCGGCACAATAGTAATGAACTCTTGATCAACACATACCTGCTCGAGCAGGGATTGTCATTGAAAAAACAAAGGCACTTCCTTCGACAAAATGAATGCGGGTTGATGGGCCAGCTGCCTCGAAGCGATAGTTAATTCGAAGCACGTACTTGTTTGCAGCACCAAGTCACGTTTTCGCTCCGCCGAAGAAAGGTAGAGCTCATAGAAAAACTACGGTTCAAGTTGGCAACTCGTTGCCGGAAGTAATGTTTAGGTCAGGGACCGCGCTATGTAGAGATGACCTGTTCAGCTCGTTGGGTGTTAGTTTAGAAACGAAGACACGATTTCTAAAAAAAGAATACGGAACTTTATATCAAAAGGCTATTTTCGATTATCTTTTTTTTTTTTTTTTAAGACGTGCACAGCTTCCGTCGCACTTCAGTGAATCACAACAAGGTTGCGGAATGCCTTCTACACTACGCGATGCAGGTAGCCCGACCACAACGTCGGCGCTTTTTTGCACCTCATTTCGAAATATTATTAGCGGTAAATTGGATTAGTGCTCCAAATGAATACTTTCTACCAGACTCGTAGTTTTTGTGACATCCTTTCGACACTTGGAGAAAAACTTAGAAAGCAGGTGACCCCTTGTTCGCGATAACAGTGCCGCTCGGTGCACCTACATCGCTTCAGAAATGCGGGCCGCATCTTACTATATTGTGATGTTGCGCGATGCCCCCATACTTTACGTACGCGACGCATAGTACGACTGCTCTGAGCCTCGTAGCAGTACGTTTAGAAAATATAAAACGGCCCACACGCTTATCGAGCCGGAAACGCCGTGCAGTCCATCCTCGTCGAACCATTCTCATGGGGTTAAAGCACTCATGGAACACAAGCTGCCATCCAAACATCACGCCTGCAGGTCTATGAGAACGTGGACTTGTCATCTCGGCGTCTGATCGCGTTAGGCATTTTGATGCAAATTTGGCCGTACTTAAAGGGTAACTGCAAAAAAAAAAAAAGTTTTTTTTTTTTTTTTTAACAGCCTAATTAAGACAAGCATGTCAAAAAACAACTTTTCCGCTGAAAAAAAAGTTTTTCACAGCAATATTTATTGCGTCAGACCGATTTTAGTTTGCGGCTATTTCGTCCGTTTTAAATCGCGCGCCACGAAGTTGAGATTTCGTGACGTCAATCCCAATCGGCTGCTATCAACGTTATTAGATTAACTCAGTTACGGAACTTTTCATAGACGCTGCAAGCACGAAGAGTACCCCCCATCACTCACCACGACTCGCCCGGAGTCGCTCGACGCGCCGCCGGACGGCTGCTTTGGTAACTGAATCGGAATACGTTCGTTTCAACGTTACTAGAAACGTAAAAACCAACGGAAAAAAAAACTCTTTTTGTAGTAACTTTTATTGGAGTTTAGTACAAAATGGCGGGCGCGTGATGTTTTCTAAAATTTTTAGTTTGCAAGGTTTTGCAGCACAATTATATTGTTTTTATACAACCATGCCTCAGCGGTGATTTCAGGTAGCGCGTCCCGACCTAGGCGCATTTTAACTTCGGTAATGTGTCGCGGCGCGTCCGCTGGGGAGACGGGGGTGGCACCCCTGTAACCCTTTCCACCGTATCTGTTTCGGCTCCGAAATGGCCAACTGAGGTCAAAATTGATGTAACGTGCAGTTCCTCGAGTGACCGCTGCGGGAGAAATGGCGGCGTTGTGATCGCCATTTGACGCTTCAGCTGTGCTCTTTAGAATGCACAGTGATGAAACGAAAATATAGATGGCGCTTCGAACGACTCCAGGCGGATTGAAGTGAGTGAGAGGGGGGGGGGGGTACCTCCCTCCGCGGGATTTCCACCCCTCCGCGGGAGTTCCACCCCTCCGCGGGTGTTCCACAACTAAGGTAATCTAGTAACGTTGGCTGCTATACTTCTCATTGGCTAAGAGTTTGATTGACAGCTTAGATCTTGGTTGTTAAACCTTTGTTATATGTTGCAATTTCCTTTTGAGCGGCCTATTTTTACGTTTAAAGAATAACCCATGTGATGAAAGTTACTATTCTTTGCAAAAGGTGTACAAGACGGGCACTTCCGTTTGGATTCATACCATAACAAACAAAAGCTTCGCCATTCTTTCATGGCCGCCGAAGTCTCAGCTCCCGCCTGTCTCGCCTACCTCGACATAGTCGTTTCGCCGAAGTGATCAGTGTTTCGTGCTGACCCAGGTGCTTGAGTGAGACTTCTTGAAGTGAAGTAGTGTGTGTTTAGCAGCTGTCGCAGGTGTTAGTGATAGGAAGCGACGCGGGGTTTTGGCTTTCATAGCGCGGTTCTTTCGTTTTCCTCTTTGCTTGCTTAGCGTGCTTTTTTTTTTTGCTTGCTTGCTTGCGTGTGCAAATGCCGACTTTTCAGAGAGATGTCAGATGAGTGATCCCGACAGCGAGCCTTCCAGCAGCCATGTCGCCCCGAAAGGAATGCTATTTGCCTGGAGGCAATCGGGCGTTCGCGTAGCGACAAACGTGTCCAGTTACGTTTTCGTCATATCGCTCCGGAGGCCGTCGAGATTCGCACTGGGTGCATCTAACGCCCGCGACTAACCACACAAAATAAAAAAGCACTGAGTTCACTACGTAAAAAATGGTCTCAGTTCATGCATCTGTGGGCAGGTACGAAATCTTGCCCAAATTTATTCACACCGCACGATGAGCGCAACACGTCGCTGTGCAAACGCAGTCCAACAACACGAAGCATAAAAACGGCAGGTTTAGGACAATACGGAGTTCATTGTTCAATTAAAATGACGTAATTTTGTTGAAAACGCCCGCAGCTTTTTACTCACGGTATGCGTCGGGAATCTTCCACATTTTGAAACGGAACGAAGGAAGATTTACTTTTCAAAACGCTCGCTGCGTCCTCCCGGACCAGTTTGACTGGATCAGCTGACGACGACGAGAGTGAACCCGTTAAACATCAACCCCGCAATAACCAATTTGCGCTCCGTGTTAGCGTGGGTGTCCACTTCCAACCACCGCACCACACACACCAAGAACGTTTCAGCTCGTTCTCGCATCACCGTGTTGCACCACACAGAACGAGATCGCCGAAGTCAACGCAGCGCTGTCGTGAACCTTGGCTTGTGGTTGCGCACTCGTGGACCCTGTGACTCCCTTCGCTTTCAAAGCACACACGACGATTACGAATTATACTTTCCGTCTTCCGCGAACATCACAGGGGCACTTCTCCGGTCACGTCTTCGCTATGAGCTCGCAAACCGCGCAGCTTCTGGTTTAACGTGCGTTGTTGCCAGATCTTACCGGAAGTCGAGACGCTGCGTCAGGAGAGTGAGGGGCGGGGCGTACTTCTCCTCCCCGGGGGTCGAAAGAGCGGGAGTTTCAAATGTGGAGAGGTTCTGACTCCGACTAAATTACGTCCTGTAGCGTAAATATTGCTAAAAACATTATTTTTTTCGCGGAACATTTGTTTTGTGACATGCTTGTCCCAATTATAGGCTGTTTAAAAAAACACTTTTTTTTCTTTGCAGTTACCCTTTAAGTTGTCACGCAGCCTAGCAGTTGGCTGGCGAGTTTATCGAACCGGTTGGGAGAAGAAACGGTTCAAATCAGCTGGTCTCCTGCAGAGATTTTAATTTCTAAAATTACTTCGAACGACAACCAATAGGGCTGTAATGTTGCTACGCCGCTAAAAGACGCAGTCCCATCTTTCGACAAACAAAACGTTTGAAATCGTTTATTTATTTATTCAATGTAAGAACGCATTATAATATTTTAAATATAACTACCGTATTTACTCTTGTATAACCCGCACTATTTATGAAGAAAACCTGAGGGCTCGTTTTTCCTCGGAGCACGCGGATTGCCAATCACCGCTATCGACAGCATGATATCAGCTCTTTACAGGATAGAGATAACGTCTTCGCTCAAAGATACCATCTGTGAAGGTTGCATTTGTATGGAGAGTCATGTTCTTGATCTAGTTAATCGCTATGTTATTTATGCGCAACGCGATGATTGGCTGTATATGTGCTTTGCGGGAAAGTAGACACAAGGGCCTTGTTCATAAATAGTGCGGGTTGTACTCGAGTAAATACGATATTTACCTGTTTTCCTAATAAGGAAGATATTTCTGAAATAAAAAGTGTTGGCTCGTATGAAACAAATCTTGTAATACCCAGTTCAGTTTGTGTTCTGGCTGGTAATGCGGATAGCGTCACAGCTAAACCGAAGGCATAAAATTACATTAAGATGGCAATTTGGGCCAGTTGGTTCATGATCGAAGATAGGCACCGAAAAAACAAGGACAAGAAGAGACGTAAACACTGGCGAGACGTAAACAATAAAATTCATATTTTAGTTTAACAAATTGAAATATTGTGGAACTCGATGAAAACATAACGGAGCAATGCTGGAACGTGGCAACAGTTTCAGGTAATTGGTAATTTCATCAATAAGTCGGTGTTATTCTTTAACGAATTGTTTCTTTTTTTGGGCGTGTTGAACATTATAGTTCAGAAGAACATTCAACCGCAGCTAGATTTAGTAGGAAAGCCGCCCCGCTAAATATGGCAAGATAATATTACACCGGGTGTCTCACAGTACGCCTGCCAAATCTATCCTGGGAAAGCTATTCATCGCACAGAAAACGAAATGTTGGTGTTTTCTTTCTTTATTTATCTCTGCCCAAGAACGATATTTAGAAAAATTTAACGACGTTCAGCATAATATAGGTTCCTAATATTTCCGAGTACTTAACTTTTTATTATAATAATTGAAGGTATGGTTTAATTTGGGAACTTCATGTCCATTCAAAAACTACTAAATATGCCCCTTTTTTTAAAAATATAAGGCACACACAGCATACCTATACGGCGCTTCTAAAACATACACTGATTGGCTCGTATTTTGAAATTTCGGTTTTTTATCAAAAGTACACGTCTGCATTGACGGTCCTGCTGTCAGTGGCCAAAGTGCACAACTTCCACCTCGCCAACTGGTAATGATAGAAGCGAGTGTAGCTCGAGCCGGGGGCGAAATAAAACGGTGTGATGTTCGATTGACGTTGCAATAATAAATGTTATATCTTAGATTTATCTCCATCCGAGGAATGCGTGACGACCCACGTTAGTTCCGCACTTCGGTCACGGGGAGCAGGACCGCTGGCGCAATTATCCTCTCAGTTTGGAAGACGAAATCTAGAAAGGCGTCCAAATTTGGAGTTTCTGTCGGGACAGCTTAAAACGCCGCACGTGCATTGCATATTTGTAAAGGGAAATAATTTAGTCGTTTATTAATGATCTACAGAAATATTATAACTGAAACAATAACTTTAATCATCTTAATATGAATTCTAAGATAAACCTGAATTACTCATAAATAATTAGAACGCCAATTACCGCGAACGTTTTTTTTGTTGTTATTTTACTGCATAAGCCCCTTCGAAGGGACCAATACAGTTCGGACCTCTTTCCAATGTGATGCGTATTTTTCGTAGAATTGATTTTCATTATGGATTAGTCTTGTGAATTTATGTGCGCACGGCACGCACACACACACATATATAGTATACACTATATATAGTATACCGGGTGTTTAAGCGAAGACTTTCACAAGTCCCGAGACTAGAGTGTTTGAGTAAAAACCAAACTTTTATGGGAACAAACTGCTAGCCACGGCGGACGTCAGGATCTTAAAGTATATACTAATAAGGTAAATACTAAGTAAGCATTACTAATTAGATATTTTATTAATAAAAAGAAACATACAATACTGAGCATCATCAAAAACCACTAAATCAACTCAACGTGTTCCGAAAAAAACCCACTAAATTTGGACACGTTCCTAAGTTTGTACTGGAGCGCATTTGCGCCAGCGGCCATGCCACCCGGTGGCCGAGACGCACGAGGCACGTGCGCAATAATTCGTTCTGTCCTTCGAGGGAGTTAGCCAGGCATGTTATTTGGCAAATTATTATATGTTTTCTGCAATCCTTGACGTCCACCGTGCTGGCAGTTTTTTTTCCCCCCGAGAACGATTTGTTCTTTTATAAACGCCCTATTTTTTATATATTTTTTATATTGGAAGTCTTCGCTAAACGCTGGGTATACAGAGTGAACGAAAACATGTTCTTGGGAGTTCTGAATTCATACGTAAGGTTAAGGTGTTTAAATATTTTTTTATATATTAGTAGGAACACTTGTTGACTTACTCGTGATGCAACAATGATCGCAAATAGTAAGGCCTTTTGTCTTACGACGTGACACCCCAATTCAACGGATGCATTTAACACGATCACTTTGTACTTCTCGGGTAACACAGTTCTGTTCCAGCATACAAATCCAAACGGGCTCCGCCACCAAACAAAGTCGTCTGGAGATGGGCAAGCGCAGAGGTGTCGCTTCGCGGGGACTATAGGAAACTGGAGAGAAAGTTACCTGAAGGCATCGAGGAAGTAGGATTCGATTCATTTGACGAAATGGTGCCGGTATGATGGCAATGGCATAGGATTGATTTATTTTGTACCGAGTACTTAGTGCCCAACAGGTGCTTCGTCAACGTCGCGACACTTCAACTGCTCGGGGCTCAGGTCTCGGAAGTTTTGTCCCAGCAGGGACTCGGGAGAGGTGCAGCTTGGGTAGTACCAGTCCGGCGGAAAGCTGAGCAAGAACTGGAGTCTGCAGTCGCAGTGCAGGGGGTTTCCTGTTTGAAACGACCGAAATCAGTATATAGCCAAACACAGCGGGGTCCTGAAATCAACTTTTAGCGACTATTTTATTGTGTAAATGTCGACCGAGTTCGGCATGCATACACCACCGAGACAGACATTATTTTTTATTCCAAAATAAGCAACCTAAACGTTATTTAAAATAAATAAAACGAATATAATATTTCACTCTGTGGATATTCCCGAGGGTATTAGGAATTTTGTGGCGTCAAATTTCCTCTAAAAGCAGCGCCGCTCCGTGTAAGTACGGCACCGCGCTCTTAGAGCGCGTCGCCTGTCAAAATTGGCAGAACCTGAATTTTTTTCTTTCCTGCGCCTGTTCAACTCCGGCGGCCGGTGAATAGAAAGGAAAGGAAAACGAGAAGAGGTGGTGAGACCAAGAGAAGGGAAGGTGATCAGCGTGATTTTGTGTTGTGGGTGGCCGCAGGTGAGTCACTTCGCCCCCGCTCGTGTCGCCTAACCACTCGGCATTTTGAACTGCTAGGCTGTAAGGTGTTAGATCGTCCAAGTTGCGAAGCATACAGCCACGCCATCCTCGCCGTATACTTTCCCATGCTGGGACAAATGACGTCCCGAATGAGCCGGATTTAACGAGACTCCTGGCGCTCTCCGGTTGCTGCTCTTTGAGCGCTTGGCAGAATCAGAAATTTAGAACGAAACATATTGTCACGGATGAAGGAGAGCAGACGATGAATAATGAACTAAAAATAAAGGTTTAATCGGCGAACCTGTGCCAGAACCAAAAGCAAGGACAAATGTCGACGGCGGCAGCAGCGCGTCGAAGGCGGCAGTAGCGAGCGTCGACGGCGGCAGTAGCGAGCAGCGGCGCGTCGGAGTGACAGCTGGCTAGCGCGAGAGTGAATGTGCCTCGTCGTCGGGGAATCTGAGTGAGTCAGCAAAAACGCGTTCGGCTCCTTATCTCTACTACACCCAGCTTTTCGAAGATTCGGCCTAGAATGTTCGGAACAAGAGCGAGAGAGCGAGAATGACTAGGCGAGGCCATTCTGGCCTTCTAATCTTTTGCACTTTGGATAAGAATAAACGCGAATCTTCTAGATGTACGCAAAAGCGTTCCTTCTCGGTAATGCAGACGGCATTACTCCCCCTGACCTTAATTAAAATAATACAAAGCTAAACCGAATAACCGCACACAGTAAACTACGGGTTCGTCTGACCCATAAAGAGTTGCCGGCTTGAAACGAACGACGTGCAATACTTCGGGTCGCGGCTGGCGGCCTCTTGATGGTCGGGTTCCGTCGGGGAGCACCTCGTACTTCAAGTCCCCAAGGCGGCGAAGAACGTTGTAGGGCCATAACACGGCATCATTTCTTTTCGAAGGCGGCGAGAGAGCTTCCCTCTCAAAACGGAATAGTCTGCTCCTGTGTCGATGAGTGCCGTCGCGTCGTGGCTGTCGACGGTAACGTCAAGGTTATTCGACACAGTCGCAGAAGAGTAGTTCCGATGCGTCTTGTCGCTAGTCTGGGGGCCATACGACGTTTGTGGAGGATGTTCGCTTCTTTCGTCCACGGCAACATCACCTCCAGGAGTTACCGCCCTTAGTTTTCCTGACGAGGAGAGAGAGGCAACGTGCGTTCACGGCAAGACCGGCGGAAGGGTGATGATGATCGTCGGGGTGAGGGCGAACGGTATCCTCGGCGGGAAGAGAGCTCAGAAAATGTCGAGCCGCGTAGGTAGTAGTCGATGTCCCGAAATCGCTTACCAAGGCGCTGTCAAGGGTCATTGGGCGCAAACCCTGGCAGGCCAAGCTGGTGGTAGAGGCATCGTCGGCTCTGATCGTCGGTAAACGTAGTCGGCTTCCCGGCAGTGATAGCATATCTTGCATCGGTCAGATGTTCTCCAGACGTCCGTCTTCCTTGGCGCCGACTGTTCTTGGAAGTATTGGGGTCGTTCCTCTTGGCGTCGAGCGTACTGGGGTACCGTTGTGTCGCGTCCAGAAGGCGCCGGGTACTGGCAGGGAACCGGTGGTGGTCGTCATGTCATGGCGGCATAGGCCAACATCAGCTCCTCCGGGGCGGCAACGTTGACGGGAGCTTTGGCTGGAAGGCACGCTGGACTTTGTCGCGTACGATTTGGGCTACTAAAAGCGAGGCGGGGCGCTCAGCAGAGGAGAGCAGCTTTCGGAACCCTTCCCGGACGACGTCCCGGATTATTTCGCGCAGGTCCGATGAACTGGAGCAAACATAGTAGCTTGACGACGAGGATACAGCAACGCCAGGTAGTCGCTGGTAATGCGAGGTTTATGCCAGAAGGGCACGTTCAATGTCCGTCGCCTCCGTCACGAATTATTCAATGGTCGCAGGTGGACTGCGCACAAGACTCCCAAAGATGTTCTCTTTTACCCCCCCCCCCCCCCCCCCCCCCCGGCAAAAGGATCCTGAGTTTCTTCGCTTCAAGAGCTTCGGGGTCCGCTCCGCTGCTCAGTCGAACCACGTCCTCGACGAAGCTGACAATACTCCCATTGGGCATTGAGCCCTTGCCTGAAGCAGCTCCTCTACCTGTTCTCGTCATTGCTGCGTCGCAAACGCTCGGTGGAGCTCATTCTTACATGCCTTCCCAATGGTGATCGTCGCCTCGTGGTTTTCGTACCAGGTACGTTTTCTCGAGTGAGAGGTAGACGTTCTGCCGGCATTGTTCTGGCGTCCACCCATTGTGACGGGCACGTGTCTCGTACTGCTGCGTCCCGTCGTCGGCGTCTTCGTAAGCTTCGCCTTGGAAGGGCGTCGGCGTACGAGGTGCGACGGGCAGGAACACGATGGGGGGTGCAGCCTCAGGGCTTTCGGTCGGCTGGCTCTGGGAAAACATCTTCAGGTTCGGCGACTTCTACCTTGGTCGTTTGACCAATGAACCGTATTCCGGCGGCTGGCCTTGAGTACGGCGGCTTGCTCGGGCTTCGTCTGGCTTACCGAAAGAAGTTCTACGGGGCTTGAACTTGACCTGGTACGGCGGCTCCTTCGGGGCATACGAGGAATGAACCTAGAAAATTACCCCACACCTCCGCCAGAAATGTAACGAACCACCTGGTTTCCAATTGGGTTCTGCCTTTAGAGACCCCAGCCGCTTCCTCCGCGATTGTCGACTTTTCAAGGATTAGCATCGTCGAAGGTCGCGGCGAGCAATCGACACCAAAGACGGTTATATATATATATATATATATATATTTTTTTTTTGCGATTACGCAGCGGAGTAGCAGTTTTTTCGGAAGGTTAAACTTTTTTGTAACTTCTGCCTAGATAAACAATATAAAAAATACAAACTGCAAAGTCTTTCAACAATCGAATCGTTGTACAACCACTATCTATCAATGACTGCATCCTATCAATGACTACAATACTCTTCATTCTTCTCCGCCGCAACGCTCTTTCCGGTTCTTCGTAAATTATTCGCATGGGGAGAACGCGAACTCCACTTGAGAACGAAGCATCGCTTAAAGGAGCTTTGCAACAATTTCAGTGCTTTGCTTAAATAATTTGGGAGCTGATGACTCGACATTTTTGAAGTAAAGAACAAAAAACCGCTTTTGCTTGCATATCCTAGTTTTTAATAGACAAAGATTGAGGTTTTCGGCACCTCTCAACTCCTTCACAAGTTTCAGAGTCACGTGCGCTTTGACGTCAATGGGAGACCCGCGGGGTTCCGGTGAAGCTCTCTCTAGAGTCACCAGTGAGCAGCGAGAACTCACCCGCTCGCGACCACGTGACCACGTGCTTGCACAGCGCGAAAGGAGGAATGTTTCATTCGGGTCCGGCCATCACTGTCCGGCTCTGCCCCCGTCCCCTTCCGGCTTCTGGCGGCTGTTCGCGGTAGCAGATAGAGCTGACGGTTTCGTTGACCTCGGATAGATGGCGCCACTAAAACTCCGTATAAGCAAAGTTTTGTCGATGATACCAGGTTTTCAACACATTTATATTGATGTTGGAACGACAAGATTTACAGCGGCGGCCGTGAGAACCACGCAAGCGGCGGCCGCGTGATTCTCACGGCCGTCGCTTGCTGCTGCAGGTTGGTAAATATTCTAATTTTTGCCTCACGATTACGCGGCGGGATAGCAACATTTCGGAGGAAGGAGATGCGTTTTCTGTTCTTTGTGACAAGATAAACAATGTCAACAGTACAAGATGCAAATTCATTCAACGTTAAGATCGTTGCACAGCTCCTTTAAGTCAAGTGGATTCAGTAACAAGCATTGAAACAAAAGACAGGATAATATATTTCGCTGTGTAAGCGAACAGGAGCAGTGAAAATAATTAGATCAAGAGAAAAATGTGTGCCTCATAAATATACTCGTTTCTGAATTTTTTAATGTGAAAATGATGACCGACAAAGCAATGATGACCGACAAAGTATATGGCGCTTTATGGCTCCAGTTACCGAAAACTCGCGAAAATGGGCCCCATTTTACCATTAAACCTTTGAGACAATTCCTTATAACTTTTGAATAAAATATTGGTTAGTACTGAAACTTCGGCTCCTGGTTCGAACCGCCAGTCCTAGATTTGGGCAGAGAATGAGCGTTCGACCATGCGTAGTTTCTTGTTGCGGTAAAGAAAACGCGTATTTGGTTTGGTACACGTTGTACATTAAAGGCTCAAGATGTTAATAATAACAGTATTTGTTGTGTTTATTTATGTTTGTAATATATCCAGAACATGGCCCCTTTGGTGACACTTTGCCAAATTTGGATGATTATAACTTTTGTATGAATCAATTTTATGACATAAATTAAATAACAAATGAACGTCTAAACAAATACCCATTCCACAAGGACAATACCGTTTTAATCAAATAAAGTTCTCATGGCGAAGAAAACAATTTAATATAAGAGTAAACTCTAAAAAGTACCAATTTCAGATCATTTTTAAAAAAAAAAGTCATTTGTAAATACTTTCGTTTTTTTTTTTTTCGTATGAAGAGCCCTCGGTATGGTCTAAAGCGTCCAATTGAAATCAGATTGATGTATGGTTTCGTCATCTAGATACATACATTTAAAAAGACTAAATGTTCCAAGTTCTATTTTAAGATGCGCAGCTTGGTCGTCGTCATCTGTAAGCCTATTAATTCGTTAATTTTTGGCTCCTTGTCAAATTATTTTTTGGCTTTGATTTACCACATAGTTACATAACATAATGCTGTTGTGTAGACGGGATGTTTATTATAGTATAATGGTTTTCCTACATATGTCCAATTTATTAACTTTAAAAAAATCTGAAGTCACCATTAAATGGATTTCTTAATTTCTCTCATGAGAATTAAAAGCTAATAAATACCTTCCTCCAAAAGTGTTATGCTGAATAATAGAGTAATTGGGCCAAACCAAATATTTTCGATGTGCCAACAGCCCTGGCACGAAATTTCGATTTTTTTCAACTATCTCTTCGCGCACACTAAGAACTTTGATAAAGTAGGCTCGTTAAAAATGCAAAAAAAAAAAAAAACTAATATTAGTACTGATATTTTTTTTTGTTTTATTATCTTGGAATACAAAGCTTGTATAGACCGTGGGGAAATACATACAATTACGTAAAATATCTGGTAACTCAAGTTCACAAAAGGTTTAATGTTACCCCTTCCTCGCGATGCTTAACTATTTGTCCAACATATAATTGAGAAACTCGTCCTTGTTTTGAGCTTTCGTCCATAATTGCCATGACCAAATATTCTCTTTAAAATTTAACAACTTTCCTTTCCTTTTTCTTGGCGTCGAGGTGGTGGACAACGCGTGCTGTGACGGCGTGTGGAGACTCCTCAAGGATCAGGCCTCCTTGCACAACCGCAGATCGACATAACTTAAAACAACTGGACGTGCTGATCACTTCGTTCAAATAGTCGGCCTTGAAGCCTGGAATTATTCTTCCGAAAAGCGACGCAGCACATCTTTCGCACTGCTGCGACGCAAAAAAAGAGCAGAAGGTTCCTTGACCTGTTTATGACATTTGGTCCGTGACTTGTGGACGAAATCTCGAAATAGGGATGGTCTCTTAATTGTATGTTACAACGATTTTCTAAGACTTAAAGTGAACCCTTAACATGTTTCACTTCGCTTTGTGGTCACAATGAATGTTTTCGTGAACTTACGTTAATATATATTTTATGTAATTGTATATACAGTGCACTTCAAAGTTAACGCCACCACTCGGTTACCCAAATATTGACCTATTTTCGGCAACTCAAAGCTGAATCGGTCACTGCGGCAGCTAGAATGTCTTCACCATAGGTTGTGATAGGAGATCAAAACGACACATATATGCGTAGTTGACTCGGTAGGTCCCGGAATAGTACAAAACGTGACCAAAACGGTCCATCTTATAAAGTCGTTAAGTTTAGGGAACACTGTACTTCCCAAGGGTCTGTGCGAGCTCTTCTTTTTTTTTTTTTTAAAGAAGAGACGAAGAGGGAAAGGGCTAAACGAGCCCAGCATTTCAATATGCTTAGCGTGCGTGGCAAAGCGGCAGCTGGAAAAGTGCGAAATTTCGCTCCAGACCTCTCGGCGTATCCGTAATATTTAGTTTTCCCTAGTGCCACAGTATCCCGGAGAAGACGTTAAGAAGGTAATATTTATAAACTGTTGATTCTGCTTACTCGACTTAGATACATTTGTTTTTACTTGGGATCTCTTCGGTTTTTTTTTTTTTTAAGTAAACAAGCTGAATGTGTGTATGAAAACCTTCATATATTATACATAATATGCTTAATTATTTGTTAAATTGTAAGCCAACCAACACTATGATTAAGTGCCAACAAATATTTAACAGTTTTGCAGAAACAAATGGCTACGACCTAGCTTGAATCTTAAAATAGAACTTCAAACATATCACCTTTTCGAATATACCAATTTATGTCCAAACCATATATAGCATCTGATTTTTAATGGCTGTTTTAGCATATTCCGAGAGCTCTTCACCAGAAAAAAACTAAAATATTTAAAAATGAACTCTAAGGAAAAAAAAAGATGTATGTCGAAAGTTAAACCTTAAGAGTTTAACCTCGTACTTCAAG
The DNA here is from genome assembly GCA_013358835.2 of Ixodes persulcatus. NCBI lineage: Eukaryota > Metazoa > Arthropoda > Arachnida > Ixodida > Ixodidae > Ixodes > Ixodes persulcatus. Next base: position 189,361 of record JABSTQ010010676.1, read on the forward strand.
GCGCTTTTCATTAAAATAACTTTTTTTTTCTTTATATCGATATTGTATATGATAATTAGGTATTTGTTTAAGCTTTCATCGAATAAAATATTCAAGTTATAAAATTGGATGTTACTGTTAAATTATCGTCAAAAATATGGCATTCTAAATTTAAAAGAAAAGCATATTTTGCTCTTAATGTAGTTAAAAAAGAGCATGTAACAAGTTTCTATGCTGTGCGCAAGGTATCTGAGTCTAGCAAAGCGCTCAAATACCTGACCTCTCACAATCTCCCAAATCCCCAAATGCGCCTTTGTTCTTTTAACAGTCAAAAACTCGAGAACAAAAATGCAAAGCAAAAGCTGTATATATTACGTTTTTGTAACATAACATTTTCTTTCCTGCACGATTTGAAATGAAAACGCCCATTTGTTACCTTATCAAGACGCACTCGTTCCACAGACCAAAGGCATCGTTTCTTTCTCCGACAGCCTAATCTTTTGAGAACTACTTCACGCAGCGTTTGAACTATGAGCAAAACTTATTTGTTTCTTGATGTGACAATGAATATAGCCAAGGCCATATTTCATATTCGTTCGTATGGCGCGTGCTTCGCTCCCTCGAAAGAAGCGAACATAAGCGCAGTGCTGGGCTGCGGATTAGACCGGTCTCACCAAGCGATCGGCGCATGCGTGACGCCACCACAACTTTAGTTCACAGGAGGCAAAAGGCAGTGCACGAGAGGGCTCGTGCTGTCTCGTGCTCCACACGCGCAGAGCTCCAACGAGGTTGTCGCACGTGCAGAAAGACTAAAGTTCCCTCGATGCATTGCGGCAGCGGTGGCGTAGTCACACTGGCTGGTGAGATCAGTCTATTAATAGTAGATAAAAAAGGTAAAAAAAAAAAAATAAAGCAGCAGTGAGCTCACCAGCCAAACTGACTTCGGTTCCATTTTTCTTGAGGTGCGTCAGGCTTGCTTCCTCGAAGGTTGTTATGAAGTTGTTCCTGACACCCACTTCCCGGAGAGCCGGAAGTTGATCGGAAAAGTCCCTTGGTAGGGAAGTTAGGTTCGCAAAGCTGTTTGGAAAAAAAAAAACACGAAAAGACAAACTTAAAATGATTTCATGCATTATTCATTATGCGCTGTATATACGGCGAGAAAACAAGTCTCTTCCAGCCCGCGAGAGGAGGTGCGGAAAGGAGAGGGTGTGATCACGTGTGCGACGAACATCTGCCCCCGTAGACGGCACTCTTTACAGTGCGTAGCAAAAAAACAAAAAACAAAAAACATCACGGCCGCGAGTTATTTTAAATATACTTTACTAGGGAACACATATTACTCAGTGAACATTCAGTGTCCTTGGCCTTTACAAGCTTGCCTCGGCATTTTTTTTTTCTTTGAAATGGTAAGGGTAGCTGCCGCCATCTATCGTTGGAGAAACACGCCAAGACAACGGAGGTAGCCGTTTCTGCTCTCTTGGCAAATCCGGTTACGGCAGCCGTTTCGCTTGGCGCAGCGCGAATGCGCGAGAGCGTCGACAGCGCGATGCGCATGCGTCCTCTTGAATGCGGTGCGGTGGACCCACATGACTATACTTCGTTCCAGCTTAAATTCAGATGCAGCCGACCCTACGCGCAAAGGGGACAAATTAAGCGGCGTCAAAAGCGCAAAACACTGGGCTTATTTTGATTACGACTTGTTCAGCGATGATATAATTCGTAGAAAACCATGACAAACACCATGATTGTGCGCTTTTGACGCGCTCTGATTGGTCTCGCCAGCTCGTAGCGTTGGCTGCGTCTGGACTTATGGCGGGTTTGCACTTGCGGATTCGCGGGCTCATCCGCGAAGTTGGAAAGTGCGTTTCCGAGCTGGGTCGCGAAATCGACTCTTCGCTGGCGGAAACTTTAGACCATTTCGGGACCCATTTCCAGATCTTCCGCCAGAGACGAGTCCATTTTGCCACCCGGTTCCTAACACTTTCTGCCTGCGCGGATCTGCCAGCGAATCCGCAAGCATAAACGTACCATTAAAGGGGTACTGAAACGAAAATTTGCATAAATATGGGCTAGGGACAGGCATCACCTCGGAGATATCAATATCGCGCTGTAAAACACAGGAGAACTAATTTTAAACTTAATTAAACGATTTCAACTTCTCATCTGGTGGATGGTGGGAAGTTCTCGTGACATCGCTTGTGGCATAGGAGCAGCGCCGTTCTGCGGAAATACGGCGTGCCGGCAGAATTAGCCTAGGCCTGAACGCGTTTGCAAAGCCTTGGCGGAGAAAGCCTAAGCGTAGTTGGCCACAGTGAGCTCGTTCTCGTTGCGGCTCTATGCACGACAACACGCGAGCACTCTTCTGGCACGGCCGGTATTAGTTGCTGCGAGTTGCGAGCCGACGTTAAAAAAGACACGTTTCAACTACGAGAGTGTCAGCAAGAGCCACGCAAATACCTGTTCACACTCGGAGCGGACGCGCGCGTTTGATCGAAGTGCTGGATTCGTTGTTTTAGACCGCGTTTCGGTAAGCGCTTCGGGACCGATCTTTCACGATTGCTAATCGATACTGACGTGACACTCGGCAAAGAAAGGTTGGACCGACATCGCGCAGCTCCCACGAACTGCTATAGCTCGACAGTGACGTAGCGTCGTGTCAGAATAAAAATGGCATACTAATAACAAAGTGTACATACCGTGTTGCGAAGGTAATCCGTATGGCGTTTATTTGAGCTCTATCACACAAAACAAGGAGATAGAAACAATGAGAGTCCCTTTTCGACGACAGCGTTCGTCCCCGCTGCCTCGGAAAACAAAGAGATCGAGATGCCAAGGGGAAAAGATTGACCTCTGAAATTTAGTTCAGGGATCAAACTATTCATCCGGGAAGGGTCCACAAGGGTCGCGCGGCCATATTCCATTCAGCAGGCCAGCCGGTCGTGGGCAGACGGTCTTGGCCAAGGATCGCCGGAGCAACGGTGCGTCGAGTCGGTGTTGCTCTAGGCCTACTATCCGAGCTCGCTTGGTCGGTGGAATCCTGGCCGTTGTAGCTCTTCTCGGGTGTTTGTGGATCCAGCGTTCTTGTTCGTCGTGGTCTGTTCGGTCTGTTTCAAGTACTCCTTCCTTTTTTCTTGCTGGTTGAAGTCGGGACGCGCGAGAAGAGCACGTAGAAAAAAAATGTCCGTTGGTCGTCGCGACCATGTAACTGAGCGACGCTGTCGGCCATGCGGCTTTGATCGGAAAAAATGCGTAAGACAGCTTCGGAGCTGTCGTAACCTGCGCAAAAGTTACGACAATTTAGTTTCGAGAATACGGGTTTTCTTTCAAATTTGTCGTACGCACTTTTTTCGTCGTAAGTTCGCTCTGAGAATCCGGCCTCCGAGCTGCTTTTGTCAGTGCTGCCGTGGTTGCCGACTTGCCGTGGTGCAGCGTGCGTGCAGCCCTTGCACATCTCAAACGGCCAGGTTGTCACAGGTTGTAAATAAGTTGTAAATCGTCGACGCGCCACCAAGTGGCAACGCTCGTAACCACAACATTTACGCCGTAGCCTTTCCCGTCTGGCACAAGTGATGTCACAAATGCGCCGAATATCCCAAGACGCATCGGGCTCTCCGATGGCTGATTTTCGAGCGCGCGCCCAATCGTGCCCCTCAGGGTGAAAAATATAGCCATCCGTTCAAAATACAAACGCGCGATTATGAATTATGGATATCATTGATCATATTAAACCTATTTCTGACCATAATAGGTGTATTTCAAGTTTCGCTTCAGTATCCCTTTAAGGTAAAACGAAATATATAGGGAGGAATTTGGCGATGTCGGCGCGCTTTCAGCGCAAATGAGCAGAGTAGAATGCATTCTCCTAGTGACTGAGTATTTGGTTTTTCGTTCTTTGCGGAGCGCCTCTAGATGTTAGTCGGTCAAAGTAACGTACTCTTCGAAATACATTCCCTTTCCCATTTCTTGTAAGCCGAGTTCTTGTACCTAAAGAACCGGTGAATTTCCGACTGCCGTATAAAAGGCAACGCAATCGAGCGACAACCAGACCACGACAACCAGACGACAGCGCGTCTGACTACTTTGTATCCTCACAACAGCAGAGACGCCACTGTCCCTCCGCGCAAGAAGCTCGGTAAAGTCGCTTGAAAGCTACGTCCCTAGTGTAGATACTCTTTAACTGCATTGTCTGACGCCGCCACGACGGTCATGCGTCCTTGCACGTCATGTGCCATTTCTTTACGTGCCAGTGGGCTCTGGGGGCGCTCATGTGTTGCCTAGAACAGCACGGGCGATGTTAACGACAGCTATAGTTCTGAAATCTAAACTGAGCTAGCAAGCGGGATGACAGAAAACACTTCATGCATTTTCCGTCAGGCACGTCCACAAAAGCTGGTGACAACTTGCAACATTGATTCTACGAAAGAATATTGTACAGCAGATATACATATGGCAAAATATATATATATATATATATATATATATATATATATATATATATATATATATATATATATATATATATATATATATATATATATATATATATATATATATATATATATACAACCTGCCGTTTGCCATAATGAGTGCGAGATGCTAGAACATGTAGTTTTGAAAAGCATGAGGCTTCGTCCGGCTTTCCTGAAGGGGATAAATAACTTAGAGGGAGCGCGTTATTTATTTATTTATTTTTGGTAAGGTTGGAGAAATGGAGAAACGACAATGTTACAGCCCCAAATGGTACGTTAGAGGCTTGATGAGATAGGCCAAGAGAACTGTGATAATACTCAGAGTTGATGGAGAAGACGATTCAGCGAGAGCCAGAGTTTAGAGCAAACTTTAAAGGGGAGCGTGTCAATGTTTTTAATTAGGTGACTCAAGTGACCGCTCGATACAAGGGGCATAGCCAGTATTATTCATTCATTGAGGAACGAAGGAACACGGAGGCACCAATATGATGAATTCGTCGATGTGACCTTATCCTTTAATGTTCGTGTTTAGACCAAGACTTCGTTTCTACTTATGACCACGTCACCCGAAGCGCGCTTACGGGGAGCGCTGACCACTAATGCGGCCGACATAGTTTCGCGCCGTCTCATTAGATGGCGCCATTACTCAGCTGTTTTAAGGCGTGATACAAAATGTTTGGTGCAATGTGCATGTGCGCGCCTGGTTCGGTCGCAAATTGTTTATGAATGGTTCGCTCTCGCCCCATATTTTAACACGAATTCACCGAATGAAAGACTTATCTCAAATCACGCCTTCAAAAACAGGAGAGAAAAAAACAACACATAAGGGGAGTCCTCTCTATAGCGTGACGTAAAAAGGTCGTATAAATACGCCAATTCACAAAGTGCCATGGCACTTTTTATGAAGGTGTCTTTAGGTGGTGCATTTAGCATGGTGGTAATGTCATTAATGCAAAGGTGCAAGCGAGCTGGACAAGAATAACGATAATAATCCCTAGCGAAGGGGAACAAGGGGGCAAAGGACAAACACAAATCTCCAAACACAGCTCATGCTAAACTTTTGAGAGTGTAGGTTTCTGAAAAACAAACAAAAATAAAGAAAGATTTCTGTTCTTTGTATCTCCTTTGAGTGGGTTGAGTGGGAGGAATACAGAAGCAAACGGTCGGGTTGGCACTGCTGCTCGTTTATGATATCACACATGCACGGATCTTCTGGAGCTGCTTTAGCTTGTTAATCGCTAAGAAGCTTTCAAACTGTAATATCATGTGGTGCCATGTGAGTGGTAGCGTCAACCCCGACGGTTTGCTTCCGTTTTCTACCGCGCATGAGAAAACGAACAAGTTTTTATTTTCTTGCATTTTTCCCCAGGAACCTACGCTAACAAATTTTGAATATGATCAATGCGCCAGCTAAAAACACCCTTGTGAAAAGTTCTATGGCACTCTGTTCACTGACTTATTTATAAGATTGATCGTTTTTGCGCCCATATTGTCTTCAGAACACCCTCTAGATTGAGAGGCGAAAATCAACAACCACACGTAGGGTTCCTGATGAATCCAAATGTTATTAAATCAATGTTCCAGAGATTCTGCAATGAAAACATAGGTTCGCCTCCCATGAACTGACGAGAGATCATGGCAGCCTTTCCAGCGAGAGGGCCATGCCAGCCAGCGCTCGTAGTGGACGCGCGTTCTCAACCCAAACACTTCGAACAGGTGATTTCTGAAAAATGTGAATGACTTCGAAATTTCTCGGTTTGCGAACTCCTAAGAAGGTCTGATGAACTCACCCTAATGAGCTCAGATGATGAACTCAGCCTGCAGGTTGTTAGGAGTCTCTGTGTGTGTTTGGGGAGGGGGGGGGGATTAAAAATTGCCGATTACAGCTGTTCTGCCTGAAGTGTGCACTAATTTCAACATTTACAGCTTTCTCGAAATCTATGACGAACCCGACGAAAGGCAGACGCAGATATGAAACCCACCACGATCTACCGGGTACCTATATAAAAAGAGAATCGTGTTGTTTTTTTTTTACTGCAAAAATAAACTACGCTCTAGCGGCGGAACTAGATGCCAAAGTGGCAGAACGAATAGTTCTCTGATTGCGAAGTTATTGGCGATTTTCTGGCACTTTCAATGACGATAAATGGGTCGCGTTCCCGGAAGCAGACGCCTCACGCCCATGCATGTCAGGACTCCGTTAGCCACCATTTCCTCGGGGAAAATGTACGAAAATATCATACAACCTTCGGATTATATAAAGGCAAGTTCTGAAACATTACCGTCTGCTTCTAACGGGAGACCGAGCATTCCACCGCGCATCGATTATTTTTGCAGTACGAAAACTACGGTTCACTTTTTTCCCCAACACACGATGTTTACAAGTGCCGTGGTCAAAGGATGCTGGTGCTTTTACATTATTAAAGCAACACGCGAATTGAGAAAACGGAAGCAAACGCGGAAGAGACCGCAGCCTACAATGCGTGTAAAAGGCATCCGAAGAGCTTACAACAGCCGACTACAGTTGCGGGGGAGAAACTGAGAGTCACCGCCATCTCTCTGAAGGAGTGCAAAGCAGGGCGTGACCAAGCGGGCGCAGTGGCACTCATATAGGTGACGTGGTCGTAAGAATAGAGGAGGTCGTGATTAAGACTGCCCGTCCCAGGCTTCCCGATCGCTGCTTTCTTTTTCGGCTGCACCATCTGCACCTCTGCAGCTGACAGTCTTGACTCTTCAGTAAATTCAGTTTTTGCACTGGTCTCTTAATTAGTGCACATTTTTGCAACTTCACGAGACAGGCAAGAACAACGTCATCGGCTAGTGGGTGCATCTCCACAATTCTTCCAAGTTACCAAAATGACTCCGAAACCAGGCGATTTTCTTTTACCTATTACTGCGTCTTCGACTCCCACGTTACAAGTGTTTGCGATGAGATATCGATGAGCTGACCGTAACTCCAGTTGCTACACAGACCTCTAGCGCTTCCAGGAATGATACAAGAGTAGTTTCCAATATATGAGTTAGTGAATCGTTACGTGCTGTGTCGTCTTCCCTTGTCGATCACCGGACAAGCATATCTCTGTCAGAACTGTCAGACCTTGGCCAACTAAGAAATGAGCAGGGGTGATGGCTGACGGTTTTTCGTTTCTCGAATATTGATATGGCAATGGTCTTGAGGTTAATATTGCTTCCACCTCAGTAAGCGTTGTCATCAGTGCTTCGAAACAATGGCTGTTTACGCCTAGAGCTTTCGTGAGGGTAGTCTTGAGTGATCGAAGGAGACTTTCCCACCACCCACCCCACTATGGAGCGGCTTCAACAACAAAAAAAAAAACTTGCAGTTAATTCTGCGTTCAGCAATGTATAATTGAATCACTTGTTGGTCTAGTGCACTCCAGATTTTTTTTTAAATGTCTTTGGATGCTTCCTCGAAGGTAATGCGTTGTCTGAGTATATATATATCCTAATATGAAGTGTTGGAATGCAAGAAAAAAGTTTCCGCTAAAAGACTTGCAGCAAGCTTGTGGTGAACGGCTCGAGACGAAGCTTACGTGAAGAGCACTGTATACGTTTTTCTGTAACCATCGCCCTCTTCATTCGCTTACAATAGCCCTGCAAAGTCGGCCCCGGTCACCTCACAAGATTTCGCCTTTTCAATCCGGTTTGTCGGTAGTGGAGATTTTTTCTCAGCAGAGGGTTTTCATTGAGTTGTTAACATACCAGACAGCTTTTTTGTGACATTCTTGGTCAGTTTTCTGGCATGTATAATCCGGTACCGCTCTTGTAGTTGACATATTGTGGTCGCTACGCTACCGTGCAGAACTTTTCAATGAGCGCCCTTGACGACAAGTTTACAAGGTTATGGTCGTTGGGCAGTATGATTGAATGCTTCACATCTAGGTTTTCAGGTAGCTTCTCTAGTCATCCTTCGACCCGAAGGATTCCATTATCGTCGTATATAGGGTTAACTCCGCGAGCCCTGCATTCATGGCTGTTGTCTTCGTCTCGCGAAGCATAATATCCGCCTGAAACCTCTCGTGTTACACTTGCTTAGTGCAATTTTGTCCTACTCTCTCAAATTCCGCTGCAACTAGCTCACCTTTGAAAGTGGCATGTTTTTTCTGAACATTGTTGGCGAATCTAACGACTCAGGGAGTTATCCTTAGAACCTTCTGGTAGTTATTGTACCTTCCGACGTCAAACAGTGAGGGTACCTGTCAATCGTTCTTCAACAGCACGCGTGTCTCTTCCTCTACTTCGTGTCGCGGTGAGTCTCTTGAGAGCGTTGAACTTCCACGTCATTCGGACGGCTTCTGGCTGAGCCAGTATGCCCCTTTCCACCAGAAAAGATTGCTTCAAAGATCCTGGATAGTCAGTCCTATTGACATGAGGTCCACCGAATTGTCTTGTCCGGGCACTACCTCCAATGATACGATGATGTGACAGCCGGTATCTTAGCTACGCCATTTTTTACAGACGGCGTCTATTTCTGCGGTCCAGCTCTCACCGAAGTGAGGGCAACCGTCGAATCAGTCCACGATATGTATTCTAGCTCGATGTCATAATGAGAGTCTATTATGTAACGTAAAAGTCTGGATACAATACTTTCTAGCATCAGCTCTAGCCCAGGCAGTGTCAGCGCTTTAATTGGTGCAAATCTGGTCTTCGCGACAACTAATGGTGCCTGCATTTTCTTGGACATCTTCTGTTCTGAGGTACACACATGATCCATAAACATGTATGCTTGAATCTACAAAGACGTGCAGCTGCACCTTGTTAGCTCTCGTCATAGTGCCTTGATCTATGTGTATTGGTAGTTTCAACGAGTGCAGTTGCAAAAGTTCTGCTGTCCAAGAGTGCCATTCATCTACTTTGCGAGGAATTCGTCATCCCAGTTGATCCCTAACAAATTCATAGCATCTGAAATGACAGCTTGACTGTTAGGACGAATGGAGAAATCAATCCAAGAGGACCAAATACCCTCGAGGCTGCCTAGGGATGAACCGCTTGGTGTCCAGATTTACAGTGAAAAATTCCAAAAAAGATTCCACTTTATATGTGAAGCGGTCATTGCCACTTTCCCACATCATTCCGTTCACTCTTGGGAAGGCGCAAGTTTCTTATCTTGTGCTGCAATTCCTTGCTTGACCTTGCCGAATTGCGCCTTTGAGTCGCGCATTATTAGCGGTTCATTTCCTTAGCGTCATTCCAGCATTCTTCATAACGATATTGGACGTATCATTAAGTCTCGAAGCATCTTCAACACTCTCGGCTCCTAAGAGTAGATAATCAACGCAGAATTAGGTTTTGAGTTTTCCTGCTAAGGTCTCGCTCGCAGACCAACTTTAGATGTTAATAAATTATAGTTGTGAGCATGAACGTACTTGTTGTGGATCCGAAATGTACCCAGGTCATCCTCCAATCTTGAATTGTTTCCTTGTTCAATGGGTAGCTTGGCTGCTCTTCAAACCAAAAGTATCAAGATATCACGATACTCTTGATATTTAGGATATCAAGTGTCTTTCTTGATATTTATCAATGATATAGCAACTAATATCAGAGTAAACATAGGATTGTTTTGAATTGTATGCTGCATGACTTCAGGAAATATCAAAATGGTGCAAATATTGGCAAATGCTACTTAACAAAAAGAAAACTGTATTTATGTCTATCACCCATAAAAAGCACCCTTCACTTTTCACATAACGCATAGATAATGAAGCACTGATCCGGGTTGATGAATATACTAATTTAGGACTACATATAACACACAATTTAAGATAGGATAAACATATCAGCGCGGTTATAAATAAGGCATCCAGAAAACTATGGGTTATGAGAAGCAAATTATGGCAGGCAGATCAGGATGCGAAACTTTTGGCGTACAAAACGTTTGTTCTTCCTATCTTGGAATACGCGAATGCAACATGGCACCCTTACACACAAAAAAAGAAGACATCAATAGGCTAAAAATGATACAAAGAAAAGCGGTTAGATTCATCTACGGGGTATATAACAGCCATGCTTCAATTAGTGAGTTACTTAATAAAGCACAATTATCAATCCTTAGCACAAGAAATACTATTAACAGATTGAAACTGCTCTTCCAGGTAATTTATGGCACGATCCACATCAATCGGGACAAGTACATATCATTTTCTGCACGTTCCAATACACGCAGCCAAAATCCGTATTATATCATTGAGCCATTGCCGCGAAATAATGTTTTCCAATACTCATATTTTCCTCGCACTTTCAAAAATTGGCATAACTTACCCGCTGAAATAACGAGCTCTAGTTCTAATTTCATTATTTGATTCTGTACGGAAACATTTCAGTGTTGAGTGAAGATTTTGTTTGTACTTGCTTGCATGTTTTTCCTTTCGTGACATATTAGGGTCATTTAATTCTGGTGTTTCTTTGTTTGTTTGATTGTTATTTTGTAATGTCAGGAATCTAACCATTCCTACAATGGTCCTATACAGGGACCAGTAGCATAAATACATAAATAAGAATAATAAAAAAAATGAAAGTCGTTTACAACTCCCTGTAACGCCGAATTGGAGCGCAGCTCTTGAGGAGGAGGGAAGAGTACTCAGGGGAGGGTATAGCCCTCCTCATCCTCCTCCTTCTCCTCCTCCCCTAATCCTTCAATCTCCTCCGGGGGGGTCACGTGACCTCGGAGGGGGGGGGGGGGGGGAGGGGGGTCACGTGACCTCGGGGGGGGGGGGGGGGGCTCGTGCGGTGCATGTCCAAACATGCACCGCTGGGGGGGGGAGGGGGGCTCGCGCGGTGCATGTCCCAACATGCACCGCGCGGTTACGCCGACGCCGACGGCGACGGCGACGCCGACGGCGACGCCGCTCAAGCCGGAAACGGGCGCCTAAGAGCTGCGCTCTAAAAATACCAATATGTGAAAGTGCCTTCTCAATGTCGGTAGTCACTGCGTTCGGGTACCATCTGAAGCGCAGCAAGACCTGTAGAAGCTAAAGGCTCAAGTTGGGACGTGTTTCGATGACCTGCATTCGATGACGTCGTTGAGTCTTCACGTATCACTTTCTTGTGAGGCAAGTACGTGGCATTTGCGCTGTCGCATTGCTTTCCGCTGGGTAGCACATAATTGTGCCCAGCCAGTGGTACTGCCTGATTACATCATCATACCGCTTGAATAAGTTTTCTTTTTTTTTTTTTTTTAGATGAGATTCTTCTCAAACTCTTCAGACGTGAAAGGGCGATTTCCCAGTTATTTGCTAGAAGATCAGCAGTGTCTTTGGTAGCGCCACTTAATAGTTTTTGTCGTTCTTAACAAACTGTGCTTCTAGTCATTTTAGTGTAGAAACGCATATTGTTCCGGACTCGGGCAAGTGACTTCCGCTACTGTTTCATTTTTGTCAAACTAACGTGTCAAATTTAGTAGTACTAAAATAAAAGACTGACAAATCGTTTAACAGATGTAACAAGGGAAAGAGCTCAAAATTGTAATGTATGGAAGGTAACCCTTTCATAATACTGTCGAGACCGGTTCTGACGAAGTCGATTATAACGAAATAGCGGCTACAGCAAAGCGATCACTCCCGCGGACATAGCGAAGAAATATTTTGTCGTAATTAAAAAAAAAAAAATGCGGGAAGTTTAATAAATTTCGGACCGCCGCACTTTGCTGCCGCGGCCAAGAAGCCACTCAGAACAGGCTGCAGAAGATGCTGGAAAGGCCGCCGGCGGGTAGTCCCTCCAACGTCGTCTACTCCCCACTCCTTATCTGGGAAGCGGCTTTACCGCATCGCACGCGGAGAAGCCGCCGTGGCATGCCGACAGGGGCGTTCGGGGCGCTAGCGACACGTGAGGGAGGGAGGAATAAGTACGCCTGCATCTGGATTGTCGCGTGGCCAGTGTGGCGAGAAAACTGGGCGGAGAGGCGAACACGTTTGCAGGAGATGAACGCTTTTGAGTTAAGTTCTTATTCCTTGCATGCAGCAGCTCGTTTTGGAAACGTAGCCCACAAACCACGTGACCCCGATCTATCAGTTGCCCCATCTCTTAAATCTAGGCTCTCGATACCGACGACAGACTAGTTTGAGTACGAACTTTTTGCCGTGCGCGCTTCTTCGCTTCGTGATCCGTGTCAATGCCTGGTCGGTGAAGTCGCTCTTGCGCGAAAGTCTGCTTCGCTCAAGCACCGAATCGGCGAATCATCGACACTCAACGATGGAGAGTCCCGGCACCGCCGGCACGTCGACGGGGAAAACGAACGCAATCTCCTTGAATCAAAAGCGTGCCATCCTCGACGGAGTGCGCATAAACGCAAAGAATACCGTCCACCGCCGGCGTCCTCCACGGCGGCCGTCGCAGCTCTCGACACGGTCCGTACGTAGCAAGATAATTTTTACAGCGGAGCTGTTAAGGGCCAGTTTCCCCAGGATCGTGTCCGTCAGCAAACAAATGACGACACAGGACTCTGGACAGCTACCGCCATCTATGAGCGACGGCGGCAACCTTTTGAGCCATTCTACTCTGGCTTGCCTACTTGCGGGCGGGCATTACTTTATTTCCACCATAGTACAGCTTCGCTGGTCTTCCTTCTTCATCGAAGTCGAAAGGCTGAAAGTTTTTTGTTTTGTTTTTTCTATCGGAGCCCCTCACAGTTGGCGAAAAGCGGCTCCGATCTAGCAGAGGACGCGTGGAGGGAAACCTCAACCGCTTTCTGCAGGCTCGATAAACATGTGCCCGTGAGAGCCCGTGTTATTTTTTTTTCTTCGTGTTATTTGTATGAGTTCAGATAAAACAAAGAACCCGATATAGCGAAGCGATTTCCCATTCCCGTTGACATCGTTATAACCGGTCTCGAATAATATTATTTTTATAAAATTACGTCTCTAGAGAATAAACATCTTTTCGGGTTCCTCCCGTTCGCTTAGTACTGGTTTCTCAACTGCACATCCCGGCAAAAACGGGACATCAGGCTTTTTCGGAGCAAAATGGCGGGACGATGTAAATGTACATCTAAAACGGGACAATTCCGTCAAAAAGCGGTCACCCTAGCTTTAACACCTCTATCTACGACTTGGCATAAAGAAGTCTCTCCGTTAAATGGGCTAAATTATTAGCACTATATTTTTCTGTACAGCTTTTTCAAGTGCAGAACTCCTCCTCCAACTAAACATATATTTTGGCCTAGAAAGTCACGTCTGGCTCGGATTCTCCTGTTGATCAAGTTGTGGTAATGGGAAGAGTACGCGTCGACACACGGGGATCAATTGTCTTAAAATAAAGTCCAAGTATGCCCCCACATTTATGTATGAGTCCTCTCCCGTCTTTGAATTCCCCGACGCCTGCGGGAGGTGTCTCTCGGCACCTCGCTCGGTGGCTCCCTTCCCAGGGTCGGTGGGCGAACGCATGTATCCCTCGGTCTTGACCTGCGCTGCCCGATACTCGAGTTACTCCCGAAGCCATTGGTGGCAGACGGCCGCGTCTATGGCATCCACAGTCGTAAATATTGCGAGGAACGCTTTCCTGTGACTCTGCCCAAAGAAAGACAAGGCACAAAACATTTACCAAGAGGTCTTTGGACCTAGCAGGGTTGTTTCACATGAAACGGTGGGTAATATTTTGGGTTTGGAGGGCCGACTGTTTTCAGGGCGAAATGGCAGACGCGCAGGGCAATGACCGTACGGGGGAGGAGAATTTCTACGCTTTGTTTGCGAACCTGGGTTTGAGTGCGAAGAACAAAGGGCAGTGCAAGAAAAGATTCGGAGGCGAACAGACGCATCGCGACGTCGAGCGGGGCGACGAGACCCTGTCGAAAGTCTCACGCCAAGTACAGGACGGAGTTCATCGAGTGCGTGCGTGCCATCTCAAGAAGTTGTTGCGAGGCCAGGGGGCCCCGGCCCATAGTGAGCCAGCCAACGGCCGGAACTTCTCCACCTTGGACGGAAGGCGCAAGGAGACGTCGTAAAACATCCACTCGCCAGATGAGACTTTCTGCACTCGCGGTTAGTTTTTGAATGAGTATATTTTGATTCGGTTTATCGTCGTAGCTTTTTCGTTATTGTATAAGCATTCGAAAACCTAGATTTGTTAACCCTGTATTTGCAAGCCTTATGTCCAGTATTACCGAAGCGATTTGTGCAGAGTGTAAGCCCTGTAACTATCTTTCCGGCTACAACTAAATTAAATTTTTTCGTGATTTTGCCATACGTCTCTGTCTCTCTTCATCTGTCAGACTACCTACCAGAGAGTGTACCTATTGCTCGGTCAGTGGTCCATCCTTTAACAACGTCACGCACAGAGAAATTTATCTCGATTTATTTTTTTTGGTGATGTGACAATGTATAATAGCTACTGTTATTTGCTACAAATTATAGCCTGCAAAGTACCAGGAAGTAAAGGTCACACAGAAGGCGGAGAGAGAAAACCATCTAAACAGTTGCTAAAAAATCTGGCTACCAAGGAACAGGATCTATAAAACTATTATTAAAATTTGTTTGCAGTGGATGAGACAGGAGTCTTGTAATGTCTACTAGAAACGAGGTAACAAAAAGCTGTTTAGAACTTACCAACAGCTGCTACAAAGGTGCAAAGATCTCTAGAATTTGTAGCAAATTTGGAAACTGTTATTTTTTTATTTTTATAATGCAATTAAATGCAAAGGTGCAAGCGAGCTGGACAAGAATGACGAAACTAATCCCTGGAGAAGGGGAATGAGAGGGACAAAGGACAAACACAAATCTCCAAACACAGTTAGGTGACTGGTGCGCGACCGAAAACATTCGCGTGGTCCAGGTATCGAACCCGGGACCTCTCCATTTCCAGTGTGAGCAATTTAACTCGCTTTATAACTATAAAGCCACACAAATATTGCGTTAAGTCTTGGCAGACTCTGTTAGTACATGTTATAAACGTTAATTTTGAAGAGTTTAAAGAATATTAAAAAATATATTTTTTAATGGTTTTCAAAATAATGCATATCTAGTTAAATTCCCCTCTTTGCGAAATGTTTGTAAATTTCTCCCGCTAACCAGGACAGCAATATTTCACGCAAAGATAAACTATATGCAGGGCAACACACTGGAAAAGTCTGAAGACCTTAGTTTTTATAGATACGGAGAAAATAAATCTTTTATCAAGAACGGTACTGTGCAATGTGCCGTGTTCCCTATTTTGTTTCTCGAGATAAGGACCATAATACTCGGTGATTAATACCTCTTACGCCTAATTTGTCAGTAAATATTTCTAGAGCCGTAGCCGGAACAGTTTTTTTGGGGAAGCCGCCCGAAATGCCAACATCGCACGATACGCAAAACGCGCACGTGACTGAAAGGGTGCTTACAATTGTTTTTCCCAAAGACAAATTTGTTTTCCAAAACAAGGATTGGTTTTATTTTTGTGGGCATGGAGCCAGCAAAATATATTTTTTAATCAAAATTAAGCAGGTCACCGGAGATAATTGTTCGATATTTTCTGAAAACGTCCTATGGTACGTGTGACCGAGTGCAAAGCAAGTAATCGGTGTTTTCTTGGCTATACTGCAACATCTCAGTGTTTTCTTTCTTTAGTGTTTGGTAGTTACTTTAGCAGTTTAATATATTATATCCCACCGGCATCAAGCCTCTCGTAAAAGTTGGGGCCGTCAGTTCGACGTCTGTGCGTTATACGTCGAACTGAAGTTTTGGGGTGTCGTATATGTGACATGGGGTGTAAGGGCTACACCATATTTTTTTCTTCTAGAGTGTACGCAAAAGTTCATTACTTACTCAAGTGTCAGCCTCCAAAGTTTGGGCGCGGGCCGTGGAAGCATCGACCGAGAGAAGGTGACCAAGTTGGATCTGAGAATAGCGACCTTTTCCAAGTTCCGGAGGGACGCCAGCCAGTCATCGTCCACTCGCTCTATCGCGGACCGAACAACAGCGATGAGCTTCATCGTCAGCGGAAGTTCGTTGTAGTCACGCGTGAGGTTGAGCCTCGCCATCTTGAACAGCCTCAGCTCCTCCATCCGGTGCATTCCGCTAAGCATAGCCCACGACTCGGGCAGGCTGCTGTTGTGGGAAAAGTCCATCGCTTCCAGCGTGTCTTCCAGTCCCTCGAAAGGGTTGTAATTGGACCGCGGTTCAACGAATGAACCTAGCTGGACGTCTTTGAACTTCAGAATCGACGCGCTGGTGTTTACAAATGTGCCGGGAGAGAGATAGTCCATGGAACAGTTTTCGAGCATGAGCCACACTTTCATGTCGTTTTGACCCCGCGGGATTGATGCGCGGAGTTCATCCGGGTTGTTGAAGTTGGAGCACGTGATCTCTCGAATTCGAGCGACAGGATTTTTCGTGTTCTCACAAGTCGGTTCAACACGAGCACTGGCTAGGGAAGCGGTGAAAAACACGCCGATCAGCGAGAGATGTCGCTGTCGAAGCATTTTCAGATACGAATGCCCGCCTTTGAAAGGCTCGGACCTTTTGTAAAGCTTAGAACTACAAGCTTCCGAACTCGATCCGCCATTTAAAGCAAATAGAGCGACGATAACGAGGCGGACCAGAATAGATTAGGAAAGCTGCTGTCTCGGGTGTCGCCAGGGCCAATGGACTCGCCTGCTGGTAAATTTATCTCGGAGCCAAGATGGGGGAGAAACATGAACTGTCGTGTTTTCTAGATCGCTCCGAGATTCGCGTCCGGAAAGTGAGAATATATAGACAGATACGCCAGCTACGTCCTAGTCGAAACATCAAACCCGCCAAAGCATTCATTTCCGGATGTTCTGTATCGTTCGAAGTATGGGTTTGTAGGTTGTATAAACTTGAATGGACGTGGCATAAATCGTAGTACGCTTCTATTCATTATGCGGTACTTAGGAACTATTCGTATGCCGTCACCAGCACGAGCTGTGGTTAAAGAAAGTTATTGTCCGCCATGGCAAATAAATTCGACGATACGAAGGGAATCTGGCGAACGCTCGCTGTGAGCAAGCGCTTAAATGCAGAAAAACAGCTTTGACCGCCAGTTAATATTCTCTATATTCACTGGTAGGATAAGAACGGCAGAGAGGTCTTTGAGTTATTTCACCTCCAGTGCGAACTTTCAACTTCCAATAACACCTCGGCGTATTTTGAGCTTCGAGAGTGCACAAGCAGCCGAAGAACGGCGCAAAGCATCATGCACATGGCTGGAGGCCGAGCATTCAAGAGACGCATTCTTTTGCCGCTTACTATGCATGCAGGGTCTGAAAAAGAAAATTAAAATCTGTTTCTCCACCCGCATAAATAAACTACGCATCACAGAAAGATGCGATTCCGTGTGAATGTCACGCTAGCAGGGGTAATATGATGAGAGAGTCTGAGAACCATGCTGGAACACAATTCCAAATATTAAACAGAGAGACACAATTTCCATAGGGGCCGCAGTTCACTTAAGCCTAATGTTTCCAAAACCAAGAAGCGGCATGGTGTCTGCAGAAAACAAATAAAGTGTAAATCACTATCGTACGCCCCTCGTATACTACAAACGCTTAATCAGAAAAAGCCCGGCCTAATCAATCCTGAACCCCCGTCGATCGTTCAGGATTCTGGACGATCGGTGATTGGTTAGCTAGTTAAAAAAAACGAACGCTGTAAATGCAAGTGTTTTGTGAACTATAACTCCGTAGAATGTTATCGCTTACAGTCAGCGACCAGATTAGCAGAAATATGTAGCATGAATTTGATTGTGAGCAAGGAACTGAAGGGTGTGACGTGTCTCAAAGCTCTCGGTGTCAGAGAGGGGAAGTAACTTACGCCGAGTGTATGAGCTTCAGTAGATATATACTTTTATTTCTAGATCTAGTAACTGAAATTGCAATTTTATTGCATTTGTATTGTCATTGACAGCTTAAAAAACGCAGGGGTTTGGCGATCCTCGATCATGTTAGTATCGCTCGGCAGCCCATCATATCATTGCATCAGCAGATAAGAGCTCTAAAAAGCCAAAGCGTGAACATAATAATCAACGCCCAGCGTTTTTCAAGCTATCAGTCTAATTAAGAGTGCATTTCTGGGGCAAATGAATTGTTAATAATGAGCCGTACCTAAATGCCGCGCCAACATAAATCCCTGGATTGTTTTAGTTACTGAACGGCGGCAGGTTGTTCAACGCTGAATGAAAACACCCCTTTGATTAAGAGGAGAAGAAAGGAACAATCCTATAAATGTATGAAATGTTATGTTTGGCATTTTTATAATACAACCACCCCGGGTATGTGCATCTATGATAACAATTGCAGTTTGTTCTAGGATATGTATTAGCGTGCGCTGATACAGGACATTTAAAACATACTGAACCGGCCGAATTTAGATGGCCTTAGCATCTGAACTACCGCTGCTGTGTTTATATACCAGAACAAAATGAAAGCCCTTTTTGCTTGGTTTTTGGTGAGTAGACATTCAACATACAACGATGTGTTGTTTTTTCCCCTTGGTTTTAGAAGTATGCCACCAACTGTCATCTCAGTTCTTGTTTGGTATACAGTGAAACTCGTTCGGAACGAACCCCTGTACAGCGATTTATTGTCGATATCGAACTCGCGGAAAATTTAAATAAAAATGCATGTAAAAAGTACTTTTTATAACGAACAACATATTTGTGTACACATTCTCCATGTGTACACATTCTCCATTTACACAATATGTTCAGCTGCACAGAGTGAGAACATTTGTTTGCTTGTTTTCAAAATTTAATAAGGCATGATTGGTTTATAACACGATTACGAACATTTATAGATTGGTACCTGAACAGTACGCTATACAGCTCTACCAATATAGAATGTCATAAACACCTTAACACTGAAAAAAAAAAAACAATATCTGGGAAATTTTCCACAGCAAAACTACGTCGACGAAAAGTTGAGACGATCAAATTCAAGCCCGAAATTAATAACCCCTTCCACTGGCAAATAGCGAGCGTTCGCAAATTTGCGACTCGGAGCATCCGGTCTCGGTTGTGAAGCGGCCGAGAGACGGATCTCCGTGGCACACAATGCAGTAGGCAGAGCTGCTTTGCTCGCTGACATTTGCTTTGAGCGGCCGCCACCGCCGCTGTTACGGCGCTGTCCCGGCTGTTCCTCCACCACCCTTCCCTACGCTGCCTCGGCAGCCCCGCAAACCACGATTGCAGCTCATATTTACTGATTTAGCTTATAAGGCAACCGATCAACGTACCCTTCCCACGGAATATAAGCATACCCCCAAATTTGTGACATTTTTTTATATCTTGACCGCCACTCCGGCTGTTCGGCGGGCACGTTCTCACCTCGACACCGCGTCGTATCACTTCACCGACCTGCCAACAGCTCGTAAACAGGCTTGGCACAGCACCGCATCCCTCAGATATTCAAATAACATTTTATCATTAAGTGCTGCTTGCTTAAATCACTTTCGTGGCTGCGACAACGACGTTAACGCAAATACCGAAACTGAAACGTTACGAGTGACGACAGGTCAAACTTCTCCGTAGCAAGCTGCGCAGAGAACTTCTCCGGATCGTTCGACGAGCTCCACCAGCTCCAGATCTACAAGCGGCACAGGCACGTAGCCAGGAATTTGACGTCATGATGGCGCTTAAGACGAGGACAAAAGGGAGACTAGACAACACGGAGTGCTACTTCAACTGTTTATTTTTGAAAAAAAGGGGGGGGGGGGACATATATACACTCAAACCGCTTCACCTCAGCCAATCCCAGGCCTCACCGTCGCACGCAAAAACGCTATCTCTTTGTCTAACAGGTCAATGGAGGCAACGCTGACACATTGTGCTCCAGACTGTTTTATCAAGTCTGCTTCTATTATTTCCCTGACCGTCTTATCCTTGTGTCTGGCTAGAATCACGCACGTGTTGAACAAGGGCCTGCATCCACAATCGTGACAATAAACTGAAAGATGACCGTCACGGTGGTTATTAACATTCAAATTGTGCTCCCGTAACCTATCATTTAGGCATCTGCCTGAATGATAGGTAGAAACCCTTTTGTCGGTTGCGCAGAGGGAGTCGTGTACGAGATTCGGTTGTCATGCGCTAAAAGGTACATCGGGCAAACAGGCAGATGCCTAAATGATAGGTTAAGGGACCACAATTTGGATGTTAATAACCACCGTGACGGTCATCTTTCAGTTCATTGTCACGATTTTGGATGCAGGCCCTTGTTCAACACGTGCGCGATTCTAGCCAGACACAAGGATAAGACGGTCAGGGAAATAATAGAAGCAGACTTGATAAAACAGTCTGGAGCACAATGTGTCAGCGTTGCCTTCATTGACCTGTTAGACAAAGAGATGCGTTTTTGCGTGCGACGGTGAGGCCCGGGATCGGCTGAGGTGAAGCGGTTTGAGTGTATATATGTCCCCCCCCCCCTTTTTTTTTCAAAAATTAACAGTTGAAGTAGCGCTCCGTGTTGTCTAGTCTCCCTTTTGTCCTCGTCTTAAGCGCCATCATGGCGTCAAATTCCCAGTACCAACTAGCCCAACAATGTGCATTGATACGTAGCCAGGATTTTGTTTCGAAGGGGGGGGGGGGGGGGGGGGGCGTCCATGACAAATTGCTGTATGAGGGGGAGAAGGGAGAGGAGGTCCCAGCAAAATGGAAGATTTCGAGGGGAGGGGGGGGGGGGGGGGCCGGGCCCCATGGGCCACCCCCCTGGCTACGTGCCTGAAGCGGCACACAAAGAGATCGCTCGCATTCCGCAAGGGGCACAGAAGTCCCCTCGGTGAGCGTGCAACGAGCGCTCGCTATTAGACCGAAGCGCTCTGATTTTCGCCGTTGAATACACCGCCATTCCAGCCCCTAAAGGGACGCCCCAAGTCGAGTGGCTCGTGTTGTCTTTCGCCCGGCTTCGCCACCATAGGCGGTCTGCTAAGCTGATCAATAATATAAAATGCGATAGAGAAGATATAAAAACCTGGCTAGCACTAATCTTTCGTTGTTGATTGCTGTAACAACCTCCGCTATTGTTGTGGTCAGTCCTTAAATCCCTACCGCTTCCCTGAAAATCCGTACGAAACTAAAACGGCGTCAAGCTTGGACCACGGCAGTGCTTCAACAGAAGTAAGTTTCTCGTTCATTGGAGGATTAGTTTTGCGAAATATGCCACAAAAACGAAATGAAATGGGTGTTAGAACAGAAACATCATGAATACCGAACGCGGGAAAGTCAGTTGGCAGTGCCTGCGTGACAGAATGTTTGATATACGTGCGCGCGTCTGTCCCTTCCCTCGTGGTGTTTAACGGGGCCTCGGTCGCGATGTTGGATCCCTTTGGCATAAATATTTCAGCTCTAATCACTGACAGAATGAGAGCGGCAGGGAGGACCTTCAGTTACCCTGTTTCCAGCACTAGCTTTCAACCTTCGATAATGCTTCTATCTCGCGAGCCTCGAGCATGAACGTACAGCCAAATCGCAGCGAAGGGCATCGAAGACGTGCTAGAGGTAGGCCGTTTAGAAGAGACGCCCTGCCGTTTTTACTTCGTCAGCAATGTTGCAGCTAGGGGAGGGGCTTATGGGGCTAACGAGTATAGCTTTGTCCTTCCGTATGTGTTTCTTAACCGTCCCCCTTTTTTAGCTGTTTATTGCCATCATGTACGACCCTATAATATACACATGCATCCCCCTCGCCCCCCCCCCTCCCACACACACACACACCACATACCTGAAAGCCACCTCCGCCAGCACCCCCCTCTGGAAATAAAATGCCTGGCTACGCCTTTGCTCCTCGCGGACTCTAATCGTTTTATTTAGTGTCAATTTTCCACTGGTCGCGCCAGAGACTTTATATTGTTCATCAGTTTTTCAGTGGTGGCGGTTCAGTTTTGATTCCGCCAACGTCAGCGAGGATCTCTATCGTGCACTTCGTGAACACCTGCAAGAATGATGCTGAGGCTCATCATAGCAACAAGTTACTAGGCGAGGTGCCAGCCGAGGTGAGCTTACTTTAATGGAATCTAATTGCAGGGAACCTGCCAATCATGTAATTACACGTGAAATATTCTTAGTTGATTTAAATTAATTTTCACTCCCTTGGCTCGAATATATACGCCTCGCAAGTGGGCTCATTTTTGTCTTCTGCGCATGAGAAAGGAGGTAGCGGTGACGTCAGAACGCCGAGCCCTGATTGGCTGATCGCGACCCCCCTATCTGAGCGTCGTCTGCTCCTTTGCAACGTCGTCTGCTCGCAACGTCGTCTGCGTCTGTCTTACCTTTACTGCGACTTTCGGAAGTGCAGGTCTTTACGAGCGAGCTCGACTTCGCCTTTCAGAGAGGGCAGACGAAATAACACGAGCGGTACGTTGTTTTTGTCGAACAACTAGCAGACTCGCATCAAGGAGGGAAGTCAAGGGACTCGCTGGCGAGGTGTCCCGAGGCGCCGAGGTTTGTCAGCTAAGAAGCGAGAGTGTCCGCAAGTTCCCTCCCAAATACTTTTTCCCTCCTTGCGTGTGCGGCGAGACTCCTCACTCTTAAACGGCGTTGGAGGGTTGTTGCAGTTAACGTCGTCTGCTTTACGTCTGCTAGTCAAAGCGATGGCTGCTTTACCTTTCCTGCGTCTGTCGGAGATTCACCGCTTTTTCACCGGCAAGAGTCGCCGCTGCCTCGGAAAACGAGGCGTTGAAAAGAGGAAGAGATTGAAGGGTTCACAAGGGTCGCGCGGGCATATTCCATTCAGCACGCCAGCCGGTCGTGGGCAGACGGTCTTGGCCAAGGACCGTCGGAGCACCGCTGCGCCGCTGCTAGGCCTATCTGCCGAGCTCGCTTGGACGGGGTCAGTGGAATCGTGGCCGTTGGAGCATTTCCCGGGTGTTTGTGGATCCAGCGTTCTTGTTCGTCGTGGTTTATTTCAAGTACTTTTTACTTTTTTTCTTGCTGCTTGTAGTCGTGACGCGTGAGAAGAGCACGTACAAAAATAAACGTCCGCTGGTCGTCGCGACCAAGTAACTGAGCGACGCTGTCGGCCATGCTGAGTTGATCGTCGTAGGATTCCGTCGTAACCTGAGCAAAACTTACGATAATTTCGTTTCGTGAATACGAATTTGTTCTCACGTTTTGTCTTACGCACTCTTTCGGCGTAACATGGTTTTGTGAATCTGGCCTCTGCACTTTCGAAAGTCGCAGGAAAGGTAAGACAGACGCAGACGACGTTGCAAAGGAGCAGACGACGCTCAGATAGGGGGGCCGCGATCAGCCAATCAGGGCATGGCGTTCTGACGTCACCGGTACCCCCTGCGCGAGAAGCAGACGAACTTGCCCTCCGCATAGGTTACCTTTCCTTGTCTTATTTTTATTCTTTATATGTGCCCGATTATTAGCCAGTTAAAACTATAGTTAGTTATTTTGTAACCTCTGTAGTCTCTTTTGTTTTCGAGTTACTCTGTACTTAAATTTTCAGTACTATTTGGCTAAAAATATAGATAAGCCTAGGTGATCACTGCTTTCTCACGAACTGGGAGACATCTTTCTTGAGATTTGGAATATCATGAACAGCTGATCTGCCGTGCAAGATCCCTGAAGGTGCCAGGGTTCTCGTCCTTACAAATTCTTTGACAGGCTTTGCTCCTCGAGATGCGTACATTAGTTGCAAGGGTCCCGCCGGGCAGGCTTCGAGTCTGCGCCAATGTCACCGTGTTAAGAGCATGGCAAGAAATTTTTTAGAGCGCAGCTCTTAGGCGCCCGTTTCCGGCTTGAGCGGCGTCGCCGTCGGCGTAACCGCGCGGTGCATGTTGGGACATGCACCGCGCGAGCCCCCCCCCCCCCCCCCCGAGGTCACGTGACCCCCCCCCCCCCGAGGTCACGTGACCCCCCCCCCCCCCCCCCCCTGAGGAGATTGAAGGATGAGGGGAGGAGGAGAAGGAGGAGGTCTCTGGGCCCTCAAAGTTTTGTTTGAGGGGTCTACAGCCAAACCGAAACCTCACACGATGGCCGCAGCAACCCTTGTGATCAACTGCATGGCCATCGTGTGACGCAAAGTTTGTACCGTGGTACCGCAAAACGCACGACTGGCCTAGACGGAATAGCAGTTCCGATCAGTCAGGTAAGATGCTACGGCTGTTTTACTGCTTTGCTTCGTAGTTATCATATATCTGAAGCAAATATTTACACAGGTTCCTAAAGTTGCCGGCCGAAAAGCAAGTTTGCCAATATGATCGCAGGCTCAGCCCAGGCTCAGAGCGATCCGCCACTTATCAACTGAGAAGAAGTACAACCTTGGTGGTGTGCAAGGAACGTTGCAGAAGCGTTGTGCAAACTAATCATAAACTCTCGCTGGAACGGACCCAACTATAGTGCCCCTAAATAAGCTAGGCTTCAGAGTAACGACACTTGCCCAGATTGTGGCTTAAAATCATGGTTGCCGGTTATCTGAGGGTTTATCTGATATCACGGGAAACGCTTTTCTGTCCTCCACGAATGTTTTAAATTGTTTGTGAAAGAGCAAAGCGATATTACATGAGCTTTTCCTAACACCAAACCTAATGCTGAGGAAGTCGCACTTTTGAATCATGACGATCGGCGGTTGCGTCTGCTCTGCACACGCACCAAAATGGCGGCGCCCAAAACAATGTCGGGGAACAGAGTGCCGATACTCTAAGCGCAGCTCATTTAGTGGCTCTAGACCCAACTATGGCCGCCTGTCAATGCCATCTTCGGCGCCACGACGCAGAGTTTATTGAGAGTTTTCGTGGACCGTTTTGCCACCTGCGCTAAGCACTCTCGAGCGAAGACGCCAATACTGCGCATGCGCGGCGCTGATCTTGCCTGCGGAGTCTCGGATCTCCTAGATGGCTGCGGATAGGGATTCGAAGGCTGAAAGAAAAAACCTAAATTTGCTTAGAAAAAAAAAAATGCTTTTTCTTTTTTGGTTATTTCCTTAGAGACAAAAATAACATAAAAAAGTTCAGTTTATTAAAGTAATAAAAAATCTGTTAAGCTAATTTTGCAACAAACGTTCAAATGAAAAGTAATGACTGTGTCAAAACTAAAAATGGTCACGACATGTATCTTTTCATTAGGTTTCGTTGAGAAAGCAGGTGGAGGAAATAAAATCGCAGTCTACTAAATGCCGGGTTTGCGGGAGAAAATAAAGCCTTTTTCCGGTTCGCATAAATGAACTACACATCACAGCAAGCTGAAGACTATTGAGAATTTGGCGCTAGCGCAGGTGATAAAATGCGTTAGTTTGTGAACATTAGGTTTCCTGCATCGCAAGATAAACCAGAGGCTGGAACGGACGACGAATAAAGTTGCGTCACTCACGCAAGATTTCTGCTGCTCTTTCCATTTGGCTCTGCACATCTCGCCAAAGGTTTTCTTTGTCTAACACCGTTGTTCTTATAACTCTACTCACTTGAACCTCAGCGGCGATGAAGGTTTTTTGTTAAGCTTCTTTGTACTTCAAAATACCCTCTTGTGACGTGAAGTTGCGCGCCCAACGCTTTTCAGCTAGTAAGTTAAGTGTTTAATTTCTAACCTAGCACTATTATTTTCTCTTTGCCAAGAGGGCCAAAACCACTTGAGAGTTTTTCACGTACTTGATTACAGACTCGTACTTACTTTAAAATTCCTTCAATGTCACCATCATCAACAAATCGGAAAACAGCAGGTTCATTTCATGAGCACAGAATGCGAAAGTAATGATGCGAGAAAAGAGTTGACCTACGATCGTACACGCGGTCTTCATGTTGTTTGCGTTTTCTGTAACCAGGGCGAAATACTTTTCTGTTCCAGCTTTTTTTATAATCTACGAAGTCCCTCCTGTGATGTATTATCCTCTGTGCATGTGATCTTCCGTCTCTACCGAATTGGTAAAGATAGACTTTAGCGTGGCCACCACGAAGTTCAAGATGCTGTCGCCTCGTACGTTCGTCCAGTCGTCGGTGAGGTATGGTGAACCTAAGTGCAGAGTTGATTTTGTCTTCTATGTGTGTCATCACTCGGGCGTACTCCGCCTCCAATAGTCGACCACCTAACAAGTGCCTGAGGGCAGTGTGTACGCGAGCCCTCTAGAATCTTCTATCGGCGACTGACAAAAGCTTTTTACAAGAATACAGGGTCGGTCCCACAAGTATCAAAACAGACTTTTGCTTGCAAAGGGGACTGCATGTGAAGTGGCCTCTAGACAGGGACATTGGTGGGGTATGGCGTACGACGCGACCCGGTTCAGTTGCATCTGAGCCTTTGCAGAGTGTTGATCGCGCTCGGAGTGAGCAGTTGTTTTGTTGTGTCGTCGGGAATCACGACGTGGTGCGCAATTGAACGGCGGTGTGCAACCACGCTTTTTGTGAAGCGGAACAAATTCGGTGCTGAGACTTTTGCCATGATCTGTGAAGCATACGGGGGGGGGGGGGGGATTTCATGCCAAAACATGAGTTTTCGATTGGCACAAGAACTTTAAAGAAGGAAGGGAGGATGTCGAGGAGGAAGGAGCAAAGTGGAAGACGTCGGTCGACAAGCCCACATGAGGAGAATGTGGCAAAAGTGGATAAACTTTTGGACTCGGATCAAAGTGTGAGTGTGAGAATGATTGGGAAAAAGTTGAATGAACAAAAATTCAGCGTGCATTGTCAGACGATTTGCAGTCGAGGGAAGTGTGTGCCAAATTTGTCAAATGCGCTGAGCCACCCGTCGCTACGCGTTGGCCAAGCACAACGTGTCAACGCTGCCTCAGCCTCCCTACTGTCGAGACGTGGCACCGCCCAACTTCTTTCTCTTTCCTTGGATGAATCAACGCCCGAAAGGACACCATTCTGGGACAGTGGAAACAGTTCAAACGGCTTCGACGCAGTGCCTGAAGGAGATTCCGGTTTCAGACTTCCAGGGGGCGTACCATGCGTGGCAGAAGCCCTGGCAAAGGTCTGTTGATGGAGCAGGATGTCATTTAGAGGAGTTTTAACTTATTTTATGTATATATGCAATAATTGTTCTATTAATGTAGTCCCGATCATTGCTGGACAGTCCCTGTATATCACTCGTGCGAGTGCCTCACCAAGTTTCCTTTGGCACTTCGGTATCATTCTGACAACAAGTGCTTGCATTAAAGCATGCTGGTTGATAGGATTATCAGTCTCATTTCGAGAGTTGGCGCTTTCGTTTTCCGGCGGTGGACGTTCTGTCCGCATAACTTCCAGGGAAGGGCTTCTTCTCGACGGATACATAATTCCAGATTCCGATCTGGCCGATTTAGCTGATGCTGCATCAGGTCGAATGTTCAAAGGTCATTTGGATTATCTTGTGATGTGAAACCTCAAATGGGTTGCCTTTGGAAATTCGTACTTGGCGTAACAAAATCTACATACAGCTGGTCCTTTACCCGTGTTGAGCACATCGAAGTTCACCCGTATATTTGAACGGGGCCTCACCATGGCAGCGGAAACTTCAACGAGATCAAAGCAAACGCCGCTTCGGAGTTCCGAGAACTTGGCGCGTTGCGCACGAAGGTTCGCAAAGGTAAAGCAATCTACCGGTCGATCGGATTGAATGATGATAGTGGCCAGATGAGTAGCGAGGAATTCGCTCAATTGACAAAAGTTCGCATTAACGCTGATACAATTAAGGTAGTATGAGAAAACACCACAAGAATTCGCCAAAAACACTTACCGTTATTGACCTTTGTCGCTACCTTTAAGATTATTGATGGACTATTCCTGCTCTGACAATTTTTCCAGTGTTCCCAAACATTAAAACGACTTAATTTCTTTTTCGTTTTTTATCGTTTTGTTCTAAATTTGTGTACATTTTCTATCCCTGGTTGCGAAGAATGTTGTTGGACAGCAAAAACGATCTACTAACCTCCGCGTGCGACTTCTGAGCAGCAAACTACGGCTGCTAAAACATAACATAACAAGCAGAAATTGTCTGATACGACGGCTGAAAACACAGCAGAAAAGCACGTCGCAATTGGATGTACGAACAAATAACCTCCTTGAGTACGAGCAGGTCAGCAGAGCACAAGGTTGCTTGACAAACAGCCAACCCGCTGAATGCCCGCCGAGAGCTGATGGTAGCATTTTTAATATCGGTTTCAGAGTAAATCGCGGTTTCCCATTAGTGTATTTGGCAGTGCTCGTATTTAGTCTCCGTAAATCAATATCAGTCATTTATTTTGTTCGACTTTTGATGGGCGTTACCCTCTAAGAAAAGGCATAAATAAAATGGCACGAAAGAGGCAAACACAGGGTAGACAGGATAGCGCATGCCATGACTACTATCTTTTCCCTGTCTCACTTGTACTATTTTAGTTAATGGCAGGTTAACAGTGCAGGACAAGCTTCTCAAACAAAACCCTTCTCTCTTTCAACTTTAGAAGAGCGAACGCTGGAAAGGAGGCGAGGACGGACTCTCCTCCGCTCCAGTGTTTGCTCTGCTAAAGTGGAAAGAGTGAAGGGCTTTGTGGGAGAGGATTGTCATGCACACTTAAAACAGTGTATATAAGTATGCACTAACTTGACCTGCAACGTCTTTTACTACATTCTAGAGAGGTTCTAAAAAGGCATCGTAGACATTTATGGCCACCAACGTCACGGCTAAGCTTTTTTTTTTTTTTAAAGTCTGAATGAATATTTAATTCGTCACGTTTTAAACCCGCCAACCTTCAAGTATTGGATGCAGAAAGGGGGGATTGGTGGCCGAGTGGTTTAGCGGACACCAGTTCGAAGCACGTAGAGCGAAAGCTCGCGCTGCAGAACCCAGGATCCTGGGTTCAATCCCCGCCCCTGCCCGTTTCGATCTGGATGAGCATCTTACCGGTGTGCGGTCGTGTATCACTACTGCGTGGTGCACGTTAAAGACCCCAGGCTAGCTGCTGTACCGCACTGGCTAAATCGCTCATCTACAGCTGAGACACCAGACGCCCACTGATGCAGACTAACTTCCGGCTGTATAAACATACACACAACAATTTTGCTTGGATGCAGAAAGCACACAGTGCAGTTTTCTCTGCTGCATTTTATTTTCAACACCAACAGCCGTAACTAACTAGAGAACTTGGTGACGAGCTGAAAGAGCGAAATATGACGTTCATTCTTCAACTCGATTTCGGTCCTGATTAATCCCAAAGAGTGCCAACCCAGCCGATGGTATCGAAGGGCTAAAACGACGGTGAAGTGATGAAGTGACCGAAACCCGCCAGGGCTCAGACCGAGGTGGCGTTGGTGCAGGGAGAGCCCTCTTCGGTGAGTCTCATGAAATAGCGGTCGTGCAGCGCTTCCGGAGTGCTGCACTTGAAGTAGTGCCACCTGTGGGTGTACCCAAACAGGAACCAGAGCTTGCAGTCGCAGTGCATGGGGTTGCCTGAAAAAAGAGATGAAGCATTGGAATTGTTGTCGTCCAGAGTGGTCATAGGCGTCGGCGTCGGACTTCCAGAGGTTGCTATCCGTCTTCTATTCGCGTACGAAATACAGAACACATGCAATTTCAGACGGTTGTGCACGGAAGCCCTAATAATTTACTTTTAATTATTTAATAATTTAACTTCGCATCATATAATTTGAGGCAAGTTTAATGCTCCAGTTTATGGTACACCGACGCTTAGCGATCCGGCCTGACTACTGATCTCTATTATAGTAGGGGGAATCGGTGGCCGAGTGGGCTAACGCAGTGCAGCTCGGAGCACGTGGAGCGAAAGCTCGCGCTGCAGAACCCAGGGATAATGCAGGTTCAATCCCCACCTCTGCCCGTTTCGATCTGGATGAGCATCGTACCGGCGTGCGGTCGTGTATCACTACTGCGTGGTGCACGTTAAAGACCCTAGGCTAGCGGTTGTACTGTACTGGATAAAACGCTCATCTACAGCGAGTGACTCGTCGCAACTTTGAAATGGCTGACCAAAGACGCGCTGTATAAATATCCACACAACCCCAAATAACGATGCGTTTTAGTGTTGACGATGAAACTGCTTGTGAAGTGAAAATAAATACGTTTATTTATATGAATCTTACGGAAGGCGCATGGTCGAAATCATGCCGCTTGCACATTATGTGATTAGTAGTTTAAGAACGCCGAGCGAGCCCTATTATGTTCACGCTTTTTGCCGTGTAATTAGTCCTTGGACGCTCTTATCGGCTGACGTCGCAACGTAATTGAAAGCAGAGCGATAGTAAGGTGCTCATGACGTGTCACGCGATGGGTTTCTAAGGCTACCAGTGAGTATAGGGAAGTGAATACTGGTTTCCGTTTCTATTTGTACCGGCCCTTACCCGTCAGGCTGACGAAGACTTGATTGCGATGCAGAGGTCCCAGATCTCGCTCTTCCAGAGTGGTCAGGTGGTTCCTCTCAACGTTGACGACGCTCAGTCGAGGCAACTCGTCCCCGAGACCTTCCGGGAACGTGGTCAGATGGTTGTCTCTGCATTGAACACAAAAAAAAAAAAACATTGGAAAACTTTACTTCTCTTCACGTATTGCGAATAATGTATACTATTTCTTCAAAATAATCCTTGAAACCATAGAATTATTGTAACTGCCTTACCTAGATATAAAACAAGCCATTGAGGCTTACAACAACCACCCCTTTTCAACTTTTTTTTAATTCGCGAAGGAAACGATAAAAGTGTGGCATATGCACCGATGACTTTTGAGTTCTGGGCACCAAACCTATACTTAGGGATGAAATATTTAATGTCATAACAAATATGAAACTGCGTAGAATTTTAAAACAAATTACTGTAGCGGTGAATGATTTTTGTTGTTGTTGTAATATCTGGTAGATATTAACGCACTAAGGATTCGTGCTGTTTCAGTTTCCCAAAATCCCCGAAAACTCGTACATCATGCCTATAAATGAGAATGTCAAATTATTTTTAAAAATGGCACTAAACGAGTCATGTGCTTTGCTAGATGCCTTTGAGTTAACATAAATGAAATAAAAAGTATACAAGCGCTTGTGTACACAGGATTGTTACTTTAGCATATGCAACCTCGCGGTCCTGTTTTATATTTTATTTGTGTTTCCGGATTCCTAAAGGGGCTGATCAGACCTGCCTAATTTAGGTGCTGCTCTTGGTGATTTTTTATCAATGCATTTATATTAACTAAAAATAAACTCTTCCCCCAATGATATGCACTTTAAGTCAGATACTCCCGCCATGAATCGTTTCGTCGGAATAGACACGAAAATAGGTTCACTCACGGTAAATCGAGCAGCGTAAACCTGGGAGCCGGTCGGGGCAGCCAGCTCCGAGCGAACGTCTTCAGGGTGGTCCTCTTGAAGACGAGCGCCTCCAGGTTGGTCAGGGACGACACCCAGTCGGGATCCACGTGGTGCACCGTCGACTTCGTCACGTACAGCGTCTTCACTTCCGTGGGGCAGGTGGTTGAAGTCACGGGTCAAGTTGAGGTGCTTGTACTCGTCCACGCAGACCTCTTCGAGCTTCTTCAAACCGGACAGCAGAACCCAGGACGCCGGGAGAGTGCTCTCGTCGTGGAAGACCACCTTGCGCAGCGTGTCCTCGACGCCCGAGAAAGGGTTCGTGTCCGGACCTGACTCGGCAAACGTGGTCACTGTAACGTTGTGCAGAGTCAGCTTCACCATGTTCAGCTCGGCGAAAGCCCGCGCCGGCAGACGTTCCAGGTGACTGTCCCTCAGCTGGAACCAGGTCTCCTGTTGGGCGTCGCCCCTCACGACGTACTTCTGGAAGTCTTCCTGCCTGCGGAAGTCCTTGCAGACGTACCGCCTGAACCTGAAGCCTCGGGTATCGGTGCACGACGGCTCCGCGTAGGCAAAGTTCGCGGCTAGTGCCAAGAAGACGAGCTTCGGTAGGAAGGCCATGGTGCAGCGCTGTCGCATCAACCGCGAACTCGCGAAGGTGTGGAGGGCGCGAGCTTTTAAACGAAGACCGGCTCGGGATAACATGGCCCGAAGCGGGACGGAAAGAAAAAAAAAAGAGAAAACCGAAGACAAGTTTGGCCCGCCGTGGTTTTCTTCCACTGGCGCATCAGTCACTAACCCCGCAGGGTTCATTTCCAAGGTCAGCGTAAACAGGTCCAACCGATTCGGTATTCTATCAGTCTGTTTACGGCGTTGCCATCTTACGGGGTAAACACGTTCGAAACTAGGAAAGTCTACACTAGTCGGCTCGCGGGTATTCTTGACGAATATCGGGTAAACGAGAAGTGGGGGGCTAATCTAGAGACGTAAAGAGACGATCCATGCTGTGAACGTTTTAACTACCCAATATATATATATATATATATATATATATATATATATATATATATAACTCACCCACTTAGCATGGGAAGGCTAAGGAAAAAATCCAAAAAAAAAATATAAAATCTTTTTTTTAATATAGTCTCGGATTGACGCTCTCAGTGATTAATATAATGCGTGACAAGACACCAAATTTTAAGTCAATGTAGAATTCGTGCTACTCGACGTGCTAGTTGGCAGCTAATCACCGAGAAAAAAATGCTTTAAACGCGGCCTGTCATAAAAAAAAAGCTCAGAATAAATTCACAATAAAAACTAAAAGCCGGGTTACCAAAATAAGGCAACGACATGTTTACTTTTCTTCTTGTGTCTGTTTTCTTTCTCTTTTTCTTTT
The DNA here is from genome assembly GCA_013358835.2 of Ixodes persulcatus. NCBI lineage: Eukaryota > Metazoa > Arthropoda > Arachnida > Ixodida > Ixodidae > Ixodes > Ixodes persulcatus. The sequence continues at coordinate 222,341 of JABSTQ010010676.1, forward strand.
AATCCTTTAACTATATTTCCTTACCGCTATCCGCGGGAATCCAATACTGAATTAGTTCAAATACAGACAGTGCCATCGTAATAACCTAATATTATTCACGTCTTTTAAAATTATTCAAGCCCGTATCAATTCAAACGACACTTTAAATTAGGAGAGCACACAGTGGTAGCGTTTACGGGTTCCCGCGGTACACTTACTACACGGTCAACCTCCCCATTAAGCATTCGTACAATATTCGGAGAAACTCAGTCCACAGCGATCTTCCGCGCCCATTTGTATGCGACGGAGTCGCCCTTCGATCAATGACACTCCGCGTCCAGCCGGGTAGGCTTTCATTCTGGCCGTCTTCCTTTTAAGGCCCTGATAAGAGTTCATGCCCGAGGAAGGCGGTTCGAGCGGATGCGCTGTCTGGGACGCTCCGTCGGGAGACACGCAATGCTCCGACCCCTGACTTCTTTCCAAATCAGGGTGGGAAAATATCGTGGCTTTTATTTGGTTTTTTTTTTTGTTTTTTACCATCAAAGTAATCCGTTTTTTTCTTCTTAGAAAACAGTTATTTTATTTCAATCGAACTTATCTACATAAATATAAAATTTATATGATTTTAAGTCAGATTGATATTATTTTAATCGAATTTATTGGATTTATATCAGACATATGTTATTTGCTTCCGACTTACACCATTTAGTTAAGATTTATTCAATTTAAATTACATATATTTGAATTCAAACACTTCAACTAGAAAGAAGTGATTCATCACCAGGTGCGTTTTCAAAAATGTCCTCCTGATATAAATCTTTTTTCCCCTTAATCATTATTTGCCTGAACTACAAAATACAGGCCAATGGAAAGTATAAAATTCCTAAACAAACGGTAAATGAAAAGAAATATTGTTAGAAGTTATTTGGAGGGGAAAGTGTTTGGTTTAGATCATTACGGTTAAATCGGTTGGATTTAAGTTACAACTTAAATTATGATGTACGTCCTAATGCATCCATGTTTATTCTCGACCCCGATTTGAATATCCTGTGTTTCTCGTCACGATTGCGATGGACCACAGCGTGCGCTACCAGTGGTCAGTGGCCCGAAGGTCACGTGATACTCACGTGGCACTGAAATGGCTTCGATAGCTCATGACGTCCTCTGTAGTCCGTCGTAAGGTAAAACATAATACAACAAGAGAAAAAAAAATTTTTTTTCTGGTCACGTGGATTACGACAGGAAGAGCTCCTCATAAAATGCGTTGGACCGGCCGGCAGTTTGGAGATTTGGTGCGATTTAAGCGTAGATCAGGGACTATAAGAAAATAACTTGCAGGCAGGTGAGTATACAACGGGTATAATTAGTATTCATGTCTTGGATGAATTTCTCTGGCGTCAGGACTTTGGGATTATTTCTTTTTCATAGCATAAATTTGGCCGCGAGAGGGGGAAGGAGAGGATGGCCGTTTGGTCATTCACTGGCGATGTCTGGAGCCGACCTTTTGACATCGATTCGCGTGCGTGTTCCTACAAAACAAATTTTGCCTTCGCGACTTTTGAGGTCTAGTGGAGACGGGTAGGGTATTTCTGCTTTTGTTCGGCGTGTCGAGGTGTCTTACTTGAACGTTGACGGGTTTTGTTACATCGACGGTGTGTATGTGTCTGTGGAATAAAGCTGTCCGAAAATGATATTTGCGGCTGTGTTTTGAGAGGGTGCAGCGTTTGTCCCCCCTTTTTTTCTTGTCCTCTCCTCTGCGGGATGTTTCAGTACGATCGCTCAGCAGCTGGCGTGCGCAATCACCCTTATTTCTGTAATGCCTCGTTTTTATTGTTATTGCGCGTACTTAAAGGGAAACTAAAGCGATTGTGTATTTGAGAAAGAAAAAATTTAAATCGTCTTCGTCCGGCCTCCAGGATCGCGAATATCAACATTATATTTCAGATTGACACGCCAAGTAGCCACAACAGCGCTTTCAAAATAGCGCTGCAGATAACAAAGCCGAAGTGCTGAATCTTCCTTCGTCGCCAAAGAAGGTTTCCGTGAGCCAGAGATCGGACACGAGCGCAGCGTGAACGTTCGGCTGAAAATCGTGTCCAGTCAGTAAGAACACGATTCCTAGCCGAACGCTGATGCCGAAGTCGTATCCAATCTTTGGCATATACGCTGGCCTTCTTTAGTGACGCAAAAAAAAACAAAAACACTTAGGTTTTCTTACCTACGAGGTGTTGTATTCCCCTCCTTCCCGGCGCGTTCGGTGAGAGAAGGGAATCGTGTCGCATCATAAAGAGATCTCAACACTTCCGCGCCTTCCGCAAGCCTCGCCCGAGCAGTCAAAGGTGCTGCACCTGATCCCTCACAAGTGGCACGCGAAGGGAAGTTGAAACCTCTGGGTCTGACGTCATGCCCAGCGGTTAATGCCCGTAATCTTGAAATGCACGGGACAAAAATAAGCTGGCATATACCTCCAACTCGTTTTTTTTTTTTTCTCTCAATAACTTCTTCAGTTTTTTTTTGTTTTTTTTTACAAACAAAAAGCCAGGACTTTCTCGATGTGCGACGCTGTCTACGTAGGTCTTTTGTTTTGCATCGCAATCAACCATGAGCATGTCCAACGTGAAAGACGAAAGAAAAACGAGCAGCGAAATGTAACTGTTTAATAGATTTTATTCGAGTCCCTTTATGTCATATATCTAATTGTGATATAAAAAAACTATCATTACAAAGTGGAGCCCACGTATTTTTTATTTACCTATTTTTATTGTATTAAACAATCTCTCAGAGTGTACATTCTAAAATAAAAACCTGGCACACGCCACGCAAATGCACACAAAGAAAGCAACTATAAAACACACGCTGCTCTTTCCAAAGAAATAATATGTAAATTCATACACGCAAAGAAAGAAATATTATCGCAGGTAAACATATTCAAAAAGCGACAAAGTGTAGTTCTTCTTGAAGTTTGTAGCATCCATAAGTATATTCTATCCTAATTTGCAGCTCTAGTTCAAATGTATTACACATACACGCAGAACTGACATGAATCGTTTGAATTAAACATTGCTGTTTGAATTCAGGAACGCAGAGAGCGTGAGTTATATTTAGGATTCTTTGTGTTCAGACTTAATTCATATAAAATTTGAAAAAAAAAGTTTTTCTTAAGGTTTTTTTTTTTTTGCTGGAAATTTGTGGTTTATTGAAGTTTCTTTCTTTATTTTTTTTTTTTAGATTCCCAATTCTTTAAAATTCAGAATTTCATTTTACTGTGTTCTTATTTTTTTAAGAATAAGTAATATATGGATAAAAACGTACGCTAAATTCATAAAAACGATCACAGGTACCTAATTTCTGCAACTGGATTTGGTATTGCCGCCCTTTGCGATTGGCTGTACTAATTGTCCCACGATAAATCTCGAAAACAATGTTACTTTAATAAACGTCGGTACATCTAAATAGCCAAACTCCTGGGTGCATAAAACCTTCAACTGCCCTTCCCATCATGTGCTACCTACAGGTTCACATCCATCACTTATATGTAAACACAACGCCTCCTCCTTCTTGTCAATAGTTCAATACAAATGAAAAACCTGGATTGACATTTTCTTAGGACCATTAGCCCTGTGCACTGGCAAACTTTATTCGTAAAATTTCGTCTTTTTTTTTCTTTTTTTTAAATTTGTTTTTGGGATCACAAAAATAGACGTTTTTCGGAATCCGAACTATCGAAAATTTTAGCAGCGAGTGTATTTTGGAGTTTACCCGATTTATCGTAAAATACGGAGCCCTAGTTATCATTTAGTTGCATAAATTCACATTTTTGCCAATAAACATATCGTGGCATTAGCTTTAAAATTAAAATTGCACATAGAGCAAAAATCATGATATTACGACCAAAACACATGCCAACCAGTAAATGTATTTTTATAAACCAATTTCAGCTCAAAATAGAAGGTCTGTGAAAGAAGGAGCTCATCTAAGAATCTTTCGACTGAAGAAGACAAATTTTGCTTACAATCCCCCACTTCAATAAAAAAAAAAGTGATTTTTTCTGCTCCTTACATTGTGGCGATATCTTCATCGCCTTTGCTTTCTAAGTCAGGTTGTGCTTTCTTTAATTTAGGCTAAATTGCGAGTCCTTGTGGTTTAACTGCTGGTAATTTCTACGGCTGAGGAAAATTGCTCTCCGCGCAGTCGACGATGACGAACGTCAGTTACGGCGATGCGGACGAAGGGACTTCGGGGGCCTGAGTGGTGGCAGCCGAGGCGTCGACGCACGGCAGGTCAGCTTCGGTGAGCATCTTGATGTAGCTATTGAAGTACGGCTCGGGAGAGCGGCACAGAAAGTAGTGCCACCTGTCCGTGTAGTCCAGGAGGAACCAAAGCTTGCAGTCGCAATGCATCGGGTTTCCTGAAAGCCGAGACGTAATGGCCACTGCAGTAATGATCACGCCTACAACACTAGAAGCCACCTTTTTCTTTCACGGTTTCAGACAAGTTCTCCATGAGGGCAGTTTGAGAGAGAATCATTCCTGTTTAGAGCAACCTTATTGTTGGTCCTTCGACGGTTTTGAAATGCATCGGGAAACCCGATGCATTATGACGTTTTAAGGATAAGCCAAAAGTTGGAAAAACGTCATTCAACATTATTTTCTACCGGGGTACCCAAGCGAATCAATTGTGAAGTTCCGTAACAGTATTAGGTAGCATTAAAATGTTTATAGATGTTTGTATCAACGCCGCCTTTGAGTGCGCTATAAGTTGGTACCATATGTCAGTAAGCATCCTGAAAATAAACTGCACTCAACTATATTCCTTGAGAGACATTGACAAGGTACTGACTGAAAATGGTATACAATTAAAGAAGCTGTGCAACGATTTTAACGTTGAAAGAATTGGCATCTTCTACTTTTGACATTGTTCACCTTGTCACAAATGGCAGAAAACACACCTCCTTTCAGGGAAATGTTGCGATTCCGCCGCATGATAGCGAGGCAAAAATTTGAATATTCCCCGACCTGCAGCCGCGAGCGGCGACCATGAGAAACACGCGGCATGACGTCAATGGGGTCTTGTAGAAAGATAGCAAGTTATGCGAATACCTGCTCGATAAAAGGTAACTTTTCTATAAATCTTGTCGTTCCAACATAAACATAAATGCGTCAAAAACCTGGTATCATCGACAAAACCTTTTTTATACGGAATTTTAGTGGCGCCATCTATCCTAGGTTCACAAAACCGTCAGCTCTATCTGCTACCGCGAACAGCCGCCAGAAACCGGAGGGGGAGGGGGGCAGGGCCGGACGGGTATGGCCGGACCCAGATCAGACTTTCCTCCTTTCACCATATTGTTCGCGCTGCGCCCGCCAGCACGTGGTCACGCGGTCGCGAGCGGATGAGTTCTAGCTGCTCACTGATATCTCTAGAGAGAAAGCTTCACCGGAGCCCCACGCCTACCCTATCGACGTCACTGAGCACGTGACCCGGAAGACGATGCACCAGTTGAGAGGTGGCAAAAACCTGGATCTTTTTTATTTTTTTAAAAATAAAAACTAGGCTATCCAGACAAAATCTGTTTTCTGTAGTTCACTTCAGATGTGTCAGGCATCAACTTCCGCAATTATTTAAGCAAAGCCCTGAAATTGTTGCACAGCTCCTTTAAGGGTGCAAATCAACTTGTCCCAAGGCTAACACCCTAAAAGTGTTATAAGAGCACCCTCATACTACTAGTGAACGCATGAAATATAAGATGCTGACCATCCTAGCACATCTTTAGCAATAGTTTTACGAATAACAAACTTTCAAGCAATAACCATTACATGCAGTTCTCACATGCACAGAAAGGCTGATACGGACGCAGTAAAGTAAGCACGGAAAAGGACTCGCGGCACTGTTGACTGCTCTAACGCCGTATAGACTCTACTATTCAAAGACAATAATTCGCAGGTAATAAGAAAAGTTACAAGTATGTTGCTTTGTTCGCGCCAATATTTCACCTAAAGCATAGTATATCTATGTTCAAAGAAATTATCACCAAGTAAAAAGAATTGGTCGATGTAATACCTATTCGACATAGTCGCTAAAACAACCTCTGCTAAACCTGAACTTGAAGGAAGAAAACCATTCAAAAAGGGTTTTTGCCTCATATTACCGTCTTTTGCGACATCCATTTCACACCCATCAAGGTATGAGGGGTGTTCCACACGACAATGAAAATAGTTGTATCCCTTGCAATAAAGGTGCAAGAGGGGTGTAGTCATGAATGTAAGTGTCTGGAACATAGTTTTTACAGTCTTATGTTTATAAAAAGTCTTAGTGTGTAACATCAAAGCGCCTAAGGGGGGGGGGGGGGGGAGGGGGGGCATGATAGAGACCCAAATATCTCTTCAAGTAATTCTCGCTCACGTAGTTTGTTGATAGATTTCTTTGCGGTCTAATCAGGACATAGCACTTCGGTGCACGACGTATATGCTAAAAATATGCCGAGTGGATTTCGCGCAGGAGCGATCCTTCTGCTCGTTGCGGGATTAGCAGCTAGATCCTCACCAAATATTGAGGACAGTATTCACTGTCCTCCATATTTAATTTTTTTTTTGAGTAACGGAATTTAGAGCAGACGGCTGATGACATGGCTGCCGTGCCGGTTGAAACGTACTGCCAGCCAAATGAGCACTTAAATTGCGGCGGGCACTAATATAGGCAATCCTTAAACATATTAGCATCAGGTGTCTTGAAAAACAATTTCAACATAAAATCATCTGAAAACGCCCACGCCGGCTTAAAACGTTTCTAAGTAGTGTTTAATTTTATATTACGCGCCTACATTGTTATAATGAAAAGTAAAACAAAAATCACACCAAAAATAGATCATTTGGAGACTTGTGTTCCAGGGATGTATTTAACGAGTCGCAAGTACTTAGGTCGCTATTGTTAATTGAAGTATCAGTAACCATGCACCCAGAAAGTTAAAAAAAGAAATATGCGAATAACTGACTACAGCTTAGATTCATTTCATAAGTAACTTTTAATATTGTTCATTAAGTTACTTTTAAGGAAGGGTGATTATCTACAAGATAATATTACTACCTTGGTGCCTTCATATGTACTGTGGTGAGGGGTATGGGAAACAAAAATGGCACTGTACACCTATGTTTGTCGTGCCATTAAAACTCAACATAGGTTCGAAAATCACAGCACGCGTGACTTCTAGACTTTTAGAAAAAAACGTCGCAGTACTTCCTAAGCGTAGGTTAGTAACTGCTTGTCACTTATGTTGCTATTATCTTAGTAACTGTACCAAGCAATGGAAGTGTTCATAACAGTTACTAACCTTGGTAGTTAGTAACGGGAAGTAGCCTCATCCACATAACCTAGCACAGATTACTAGATTGATTTAGAAATGAATACTAACTGCCGCAAATTACCGAGCTGCCCCTCAACTCAAGCTAGATGACGTTAGCTATCGCCCAATTCAAAGGTCTTAAAAATATTTGCATTTCTCTCGTGCTTGGCATTGCATCTCCTACACCCTATATTGCGCACACATTATACTATGATGCTAGGAAGAACAGGAGGTGACATACCGACTCAAGCCAGCCACATGAGCGGATTCCGTTGATGTCGGAAGTAGAGGTCGTGGTTGGTGCGAGCGCCCCCGAGGGTGACCAAAAAAACTTTTGAAGCCAAGTCAGCTGCCATTTCCTTTCAATAGCGTTTTTTGGGGGGTTTTGGTCTTGTTGGGGGCGTGTTCATCCCAACCGGAAGTATCCCCTGGCTTTCCCTCTGGGAGCGTCATGTCGCCTCCAGAAGCTTCCTACCTCCATGCATTATACCCATCATCAATCAGTCAAATACGTCACATACACAAACGGACCACACGAAAGCAATAACGTGAACGGACGCTGCACCTATCACTGACCCCGTCTGCCACGCGCGTCGGCGAGCAAGCGCGTGCGTGGCCGAGTTTCCGCGCTTGACTGTCGCGCGGAAGGTGTAGGTTCGATGCCAGTCAGCGGACTGTACTTTTCTTTATTCTTTCAACTTGGCCTTCTCGTAAGTTTGAGAACATTCTCGTCTGTGCGAGTTCCGAATGTTCTACGCTCTGAAAGTTCTACGCCGAATGTTCCAGAGACTCACGAGGGGCACATAAGGGAATCCGCATGGCGAGCGGAGTTAGTCTCGCCCCAGCGTTCGATCCTGCTGTTACGCCGCTATCGACACCCGCGACGCTCTATTGTAATCGTCTGTTTTCTTTTTGTTTAAGGCACAAGTTCGCCCCATTAAACGTTCAGTTTACTCAGTTATTCGCCGCCTCATCTTTTGTCATTCGTGACATTGCTCTTCCACCTTTTATTCCTTCCATTCTTAAGGCACGCCTTTCCTCAATGATCACCTCAGCGATAAATAATTTTACAGGAAGGTTGCTTTTTTTCTGACTAATGTTATTCGCCAAAATTGATTTTGAATGGCCAATAGGATGAATATCTTGCTAAAAGGAAACCATTCAATCTGTAATTATTTGCGACAGCCGATACAATGCCTGCGCCTCTGCGCTTCATAACCCATGGTTTCGCTTCTCCACATAGTTCCGCAGCAGTCACTCTAGCGAAATCGACGGCACTCAGTGATTGGAACAGAAGGCCCTGGCGGCAGGTTCGCACGCCAGCATTTTACAGCAAATCAAATATATATCCACAGCGCCAAACGGTCTAAAGACGAAGCTGTCAAATTAGGAAGAGAAAGACACGATGAAAATTGAGTCATCTGAGAAGGGAAGAGTGCTCGTGTACAGCTTTGATCGGCGTTCAAGGTGCTCGAGCGCTCATGCGCCCATAGCTTTGATGCATAGCCGCACAGAAAGTAACGATTACTACCCGACAATCTTGGCAAGAAAGAACCGCATTTACTGCCTGCGGCGTGTTTAAAGTGAAAGAGCTAGTAAAAAGGTAGAACGAACATAGAGAGGTAATAACTGTGGCAGTTAACATCCTTTAACTAACGTTTTTTTCTTAAATTGAACTGCGATATTTTTATATAAACTATACGTTTGCCTAAGTTCACTTGTGTCAATTTCGATTCATCTGAAGTGACTGGATTAATTTTTGAGAATCAAGTTAGCATTCGCACTTGTGGACATTCTCCTGAAAGGAAAATCATGAGGGCATGACTTTAAAAGCGTTTATCTCGATGCTTTTAAAAGCACCGCAGTCTACTAAGCTACGCTCTCGCGCTGTCCTAGTTCGAGTCAGGCCCGTTTTAGTCCGGTTATGGTCCCATTCCTCCATGTAACCTTGTCTGGGTGCTATAAAAAGGACGCTCTTGCGGCAGTGTGGGTCATCAAAGAGTCTCACCAATCAACCGGACAAGGACGGAGTCCTTGTGCAAAGGAGCGATGTCCTTCTCTTCCAGGGTTGTGATTCGGTTGTCCTCGACGTTGACGAAACGCAGAGCCGGCAGATCGTCGCCGAGTCCCTCCGGAAACGCCGTCAAGTGGTTCTCACTGCGAGTGATAAGAGACAAGTTACGCTGAGCCCCATGTGTGCATTCGGACGTCGTGGGTGCAAAACACATTTGGTAATTGGCAATATTCCTTACAAACTAGGGTGGGCGGAACGGGTCTCCGATTGACTTGTTGGCGCCCCATTCTGCCCGTATGCATCAAAGGTAGCACCGAAGTGACAACAAATGGCGTCCCAAAAGACGGATCGTCATACCCCCAGATGTTCTAATTCAGACGGCTGGACGTAGAAGTTTTGTAAAAAAAGCACAAGAGAACGCAAATGTCGCTGCCGGCGAGGCGTGCTAACTTCTGGCTGCCGCAGCTTCCGTGGGTCAAACAGGATAGCGACTAGCAGCAGAATAGACGTCTGCCACGTCCATTATGACTCGGCTGTGACACCACCAGGATTGCGGCCGGTGAAAACATGACACTTTTATGACGTCATCAGGCGGAAATTTAGGGACCACTCTTCAGGACGCGATAAACGCCCCGGTCAGATACGTGTTCTAGGCACCATAACACTAACGGTTCCCGGAACGATTAAGTCGTGCTTTCAAGAATCTTTTTCACTGTTTACGCGATAACTAAATATCAAGCTTACAACATTGATACATACCGCGTTGTATTTTACTACATTTTATCACAAAATATTATGTTATTGTGGAAGTAGTATCTTCCAAACACGAGCTCACATCTGCCCATGGCTAAATTAAATCTCCTAAAAGTTTATATAACGTACAAGCTGATGTCGCGCAACATGATTCACTTAAAGAATGTCGTGTATTGAAGTTGCGTATACAATGGCATGTTGTATTCCCCTTTTTTGTGCGTCTGCAGAAGTCGCAACGAGGTGACCAGGAGTTCAAACATCAACTCTCCCGCCTCTGTCATATAGGCAGGTTGTTTTAATACGTTTATCAAATTCTGTATGCAAGTATTTTAATTGGCACTTGTAGCAGTTCCCATAAATTCGCATTTATGTACAGTACTGTAAGACAGTAGCTTCATGGCCTAATAGATAGACAATTGATATTTAAAAAAATAAAAAAAACGCAAAATATACAGTACAAATTCGGAGAAACACACAGGATCGCGCCTGTTCCTCATGTTTCTCTGACCATGTCTCGTCTATTTTCCGTTTTTTTTTTTCAATATTTACATTCATAAATGCAAAATGTTTCCGTCAAATATTTGGTCAATGTCTTCGAGCCGATTGTGGGCCAGGGTCAGTCTTGTTCTCGCCACCGAAAAGAAAATCGATTATAATTACAATTACGCACATACTCCGAACAAAAAGTAGTCGATAGGATAGGATTATTTAGTTACTCTTTCCCAAAAGCATTTAAACGTAACTTTCAAAAGTAACCCCTACTTTTCCGATCACTTCTGGAAGTCAAGTGATTATTGCGACTTTGTTGCATAAGTACGACCGAGAGAAATAGCTTAAAATTGCGTGTTTGTTCTTTTCTATTCCTGGAGGTCTACATTTCCTCTCAAGCGATAGTGGACAGCTTTGATTGAACTCCTTTTGCACACAGGACCACCGTGTGCAGCAGAGGAAAGTTTTCAAGCAAGGAGGTTTGGCATCGAACAAGATTCACGCAGGAGCAAACATTCACTGCACGAGACAAGACGAACATCAATTTTGCTTTAGGATGCTACGGAGTAGCGAACTCGCAAAACCTGCGATTGGTACGTGAAGTATTTTTATAAAGAATATACGCTGACCAACTTGGGCTAGATAAGTCCTTTTTTTTTGTAATCTATAAAATGTTAAGTTTTTATTGCAAGATTTTATTATATCATTTATTTGTAACATGTCGTATAAATCCCAATAGACCTATTGTCAAATTACCCAAGCATCAAGAAAAATGCTGCAAAGGTAAGTCTACGCGCCGCACGCGCTCACCTTCCCTATTTAAAGATGATAAATAAATAATCAAAATAAGGCGCTAACGAACGCGCGTGCAAGATAAAATTTTCGTTTAGGCTTTTGTTTTACAGCAGTTACTAATGCCTACTGCACATGCCAGCACGTGCAGCCCGTGTAACTACACTCGCAGCATGCTCTTTGGTGCTTGCGTAATTTAGAGAAAAAGTATATCCTCGATATTCATTAAAGCGATCCCCCTCGAGCACCCCTGCAAGCTTGTTTGCTACGAAGAAAGTTTCTAGATTGAGCGTTGGAAGATATAGAGAGAGCAGGGGGTTGAACGAGTCCTGGGAATACCATTCGAATTAGGGTCATTCACTCACTGCTCGCCCCGAATGTGCGCTTTTCTTCTGAGGAGGGGGTAAATCTCGAAGATGAAAGCAACCAAATTGTTTTCTTGTAGTTGTTTTTCTTTTCTTTTTTTAATTCGCATTTGACTTTATGTAGTTTGGTTTCCTGCCGTCCTTCTTTTGCCTACCTCCTCTATTTATTTATTTTTTCTATTCTCCTGTTACCATTTTGAGCAGGTAAAGTACACTTTTTATTGTAAATTTCGAGTGGCAGAGACTAAAGCTCGCGACTAAGAAACAAAGAGGGGGAAGAAGGGACATGTAAAATTACTGAAGATTACTAATAAATCTATTATTTCAGAAGGCAACAAGAGTGATTATTATATAATGAAAACACTGAGATGATTACATAATTACTCTACACATTTAGTTAGTGCACTTAACATGTTACTTGCAATACCTACACTACATGTGTGCCCGAAACAGCCGATAGAAAAAAGAAGGGGGCGGGTTCACAAACACGAAATGTAGAGTACGCTGTATAAAGCGATGGCGGAGTTGATGTTGGTAAGCTAGACGCTCAAGTTCATAGGCCTACCTGGTGTGCAAGAGAGTCTTGCTGTCATTTTGCTATGTGTAAAACTTACTGCAGCATATAAGGCTGTTCATGCGAAGCAGAGTGCATCTGATAGATTTAATATATCAACCGAAGTAGAAATTAACTCAACGAAAGTAGAAGTTGTGTAGAAGTAGAAATTGAAGATACGCTTTACGACTAAAAGGCAGGCATCACCATTGACTTGAGTCGGAGACCTTCATACAATAAAATTACTGATGATCAGTGAATTTAGCGAGGTATTATACAACTATCTTTCAGGATTATTGATACCTATATGTAATGATAAATACAAAATTTGACTTTATTTTGATAAAAAAAAAAACGGACGAACACAACAAAATCTCAATTTTGTTGTGTTCGTCCGTTTTTTTTTTTATCGTTCCCCATCTCAGGGTTTTCCAAGATGCCTATTTTTAGCATGATTTGCTTTTTATTTTTTTACAAACACCGAATACCTAACCACGGCTGGAGATAAGCGAACATTGCTGACTCGGAAGGACAGTTGTCTTAGTTCATCGCCCCTTCCTGCGATTAAAAATTTTGCAGCTCACAAAATCTAAAACTAGCATTTTTTGAACGTTTTCTTTTTGTGTGTGGCACTCCGAACGTTAGCCCGCCCCTTATTGTTATCCAATTTGCTATCAATTTTAGGTGGGCTATCTCTCAGGACATTACTAACACCCCTGAGTCGCCTGGGGTTTTACTTCTCCTGTATCGTTCCATGCTACATGTCAGAGCCTGAGGGTTTCGTTGTTTCGTTTTGGATGAGCGACGTTTTTTGGTGCAACAAGAGCAATGAGAGCTCACGGAAGCGACGCACCACTTTTGAGAGAATCTGATGCTACTTATGAGGAGATTTTGCAAAACCACATCAAGGATCTGAAAAGTCAAGGTGTTAACTGAACTGGCTTTGTGGAATTGAAGGCGAACATGAAGAAGATGAAGTTCTCAACCGGGATTTAGCGGTGATCAATATCTCCTACCTGTCTGGGTCGTCGCACTACACGAAAAAGTTGAACATCCTTTTAAGTTCTGTAATTGATTAAATACAATGAAATTTTAATATTTTATAGCAAATAGTTTTGTGTGTTTAATTTTTTTAGTTGCTTTCGTTGTGCATTGTATGCGGTCGGGAAGTCATCAAGCTGTGCCGATTTTTATTACGTGAAATAAAACATTATATTAGCCGCTACCATTATCTACTTAAAAAATTGCGGTGGCTTAGCTCGGCTATGCCCGGATACACGTAGCGTGAGCTTATGCGCACAAAATGAGAGGCGCTATCGAGCGGCTCCGGTGCAGCGTCAGACTTGGCTACTGCGCAACGGAGGCGCACAGCTGGGCACGTGGCGGCGCCAGTGCGTCTGCCGCGGCTATGACGTCACTCCTCTGGAATGCGCAGACCGGCGAGGCGCGCGCGGCGGCGGCGGCTCCGGCGCGCCAGCTGTGCGCCATGTGACGTTCCTGCTCCTCGCGCATGCGCAGCACGGCTCTTTGGGAGCCACGCGAAACTGTTCAACCTCGGCCAGTGTAGCTCACGCTACAAAATAAATAAGATCAGAAACCCCGAGCTTAATAAAAAATATGTAACTTTTTTTTTTAGCACACAGCCGCACCACCAAAACAAGCTGTCTCTGTGTTCATTCACTTTTTTATGTGTTTATTATTGTTGTTGTTGTTGGTTTTCTGCACGGTCGGCCCGACAGTCAAATTTGCTAATTCAAGATAACAACGAACCCACCTTTAAGGACTATTTATACTCCGACGTAACGTCGACGAGTGCACGCGTCCGATCGCGTCGGCCGACGCTGGCTGTGAACAGGCGTCTATTCGCGAATCCAGCAAAATCGACGCCGCGTAGCGGCAGCGCCGAGAAGCTCAGGAGAGGAGGTCGTTTCGACTCTGTCGTCTGCTATCGCTGCTTGGTTCTCGTAGGCAGCATAGAAACAAACATCGTTTTCAGTAATTATTTTTATGATTCCGCCGTGTCATTCCTACGCACTGACTATAAGAAGGTTTCCGCCGTCGAAAAATTGCTTTGCTTTCAAATGTAACACTGATTTTACGCTGCAGTGCAGGAATTTGTGGTGGTCCGCGTGCTGAACGACGAAAACGACCTCCTTTCGTCCGCCATTTTGCCTGAGCAGCGCGCCCTCTATAGTTCGCTGGAGTCGCGAATACATACGCAGCGCGACGTAGCGCAGCGTAGCCCAGCGCGCGTCGGCATAGCTCACGACAAAATACAGCGTGCTCTTTTCGCGTCGTCGACGAGAGCAGACCGACGACGGTGGCTATCCCAGACGCCCTCACGCGAGCGCGCCATTCGGGAATCCGGATGTTGGTACGAGCGTAGCCAGTCGGTGGCATATCCAGCATAGAAAACGAAAAAAAAAAATTCAACCTATAAATAGTACAAAAATAGAGGGGAGACAAAATGAGAATGGGTGACGCTTGGCGTGCGTGGCGACGGCAAGACAATCTTTTCGCTCATGCTGAAGGTGACAATATTTCAAGATGACGGCGCCCTTGTGAGAGAGGTCTATACTTCACAAAAGCTTGTCGGAGACAAGCTGTCAGAGAGTCAGACAGCGACAGCGACAAGCTTTCGTTGTCTTAGAGCTTGTCGCTGACCGACAAGCTGTCGGACAGCGGCAGCCTCAATGTCTAAAAAAAGGGTTACCATCAAAAGCCGGAAGCCCGCTTATGCATGGCTAACGTCACAGATTCTTTCGGCAATAAATTATAAAGATTTGCTCTGGAATTGTTGCAAACATTTCCCAAGCAATATCACCCCCAAAGACGAATTTAAAATTACGATGAATAAAGCGAACGCAGTAATGCGTTCTTCTAAGAGGAGGTACTAAAAAGCCCAGTTTGATAAAAACCGTTTTCACACAGCAAAAACATGGGAGTTCGCCAATCGAATTCTAGGGGGGGCCAAAAAAAGTGTACTATTAATAATACAATAAAAAAAATTTGCCTGTAATCCAGAAAAACAATTGATAATATTAATGCTTTTTTTTCTCGTACTTACGGTGCCATTCGGGATTGTGATGACCAAGATTTTTCACTACGCGAATTTAATGAAGCTTCCGCTTTTCTTCTATTGTTATCAGAACGTGACTTGCGGGATTATTTATTCTCATTCAAAGAAAAAAAAAGTCTCCAGGTTTTGATGGGATTCATGCGAAGCAATTTTGAGACATTCAAACTAAAGTCCCTTGATACTACTTTTACAAGAAACGTCAACTAATACAAATGATAAAGCACATTCCGCTGGAACAAAATGGCGGCATTCAGTTCAAACCCCAGCTGTGCGCGGCCATTCGCTTCCTAAAACCTGCACCGTCACGCAGTCGGCACTTCAAAGGATGTCGCTACTTGTAAGAAGCTTTTATCTAGGGACTTGAACTCAAACATGTACTTGTAGGAATGATGAATGGTGTAATTCTGTCTGGAAACTGGCCACAGCCGACGACTTAAAAGAAACTATCGACCCACATTCATCTTGTCATGTCTTGTACAAATAATTGGCAGACACCTCTTGAGAACAATGATTATATTTGTAGACCGCTGTATACACTGCATACAGCGGCCACTCAGACCTTCTATACGATATGATGTTCCGCGAATCAGAACAAAATATGGCGACCGTGTGCGCATGTATTATGCACACCATGTTTTCAATGACCTCCCAGACAACGTTTTTTTATATAACTTCTAAACAAAAGCTTAGAAAATTGTTAAATCATTTAAAGCAGTAAGATGTTTTTTTATGTACTTCATTTGTATTGTCCTCACTATATTTTTTAGTATATAATATATTGCATGCTTTTGATTGTTTTGCTTAGTCTGTTCGTGATCTATCTAACATATCACTCTGTATATATGTCACTTGGAATGTAAACTCGTTTGCATATGCATGTATAATTTTAATTTTTGCCACCTCCCGACCTAGGCTAACAAGCCTTTGAGGCTTGTGCCAGCTCGTTATTGTGCTGTACAAGATGTATGTTTCAAATAAAACTATTCTATTCCATTCTATTCTATTCTATATCAACAAATGCGGGGGGTGGCGAGGCATCTTATTATCGCTCCGCAACCAATCAGATCCAAGGTTGAGGAGCCAATCACAACGCGAGAATATACGAAGCTACTCACTGCATTCCTTAAGCTCTCGGTGATTCTAATCCGAATAAAAGCGCAAACCGTGCGTTTTTTTTTTTGTAATTGCAAACTCGGTTGTTTTCTTTTTTTCCTAGAATGAGTTTTCAGCAGGCGCGTAGATCCGTCATTGCATAAAGAAACAAGAGAAAGAGGAAAAATCGTCGAACGGGTCGATGTTTAAGCATATGGCCTCATTCAAAGGTGCCGTCATCTATTGATGGTTTCGTTTTTTTGAGAAAATTTCTTTATATCGCCTAGGTGGTTCGTGTTTTCCTGGTCACGATAGCATACAGCTAAATAATTCCTTCGAGTCTATATTTTTAGACGCTTCCGCTGTCGTCTCTCGGCGTGACGGAGGAACGTTGCAAAAACACTTATCTTTGATCTTTGTGTATTTTTTTATATTCATGAGGGAAACTGCTACGCTTTATTCCAAGCAACTGACAACTACATTAATCTTGATTTTGTTTGGTACCTTGTTACCAAGATTTGCATGTGAAATTTAGCGGCGATGATTCCACTTTAAGATTCGCGAGAATACGTAAATGTGTTTGGCCAAACTCTGATTTTAAGTGTACGCTGTTTTCTGCAATACCGCTTTTATTTAGGGTTGTATAAGTAAACGAGGGAAATTAACGAAACTTATAACGCATACAAGAATACAAAAAAAAAACACTTACAACTATTTCAATTGGAAGGGTGTAAGTGTCTGTCTTTTGTCCACATAAATGTTTTATTCTCTGAGATTTACTATTACCTTCTTCAGCACCATTTTTACTTTGGGTAGACTAGAAAATTTTATTACTTCAACGGAGTCTTAAAGCAAGCGATCGAAGGCAATTCAGCCGCAACCAACTTGCAGAGGTTATAAAAAATACGACCGTATATCAACGTGATAGCATAGGAAAAAAAAACACGAATAGTATTCGATTAACTCGC
The DNA here is from genome assembly GCA_013358835.2 of Ixodes persulcatus. NCBI lineage: Eukaryota > Metazoa > Arthropoda > Arachnida > Ixodida > Ixodidae > Ixodes > Ixodes persulcatus. The sequence continues at coordinate 239,764 of JABSTQ010010676.1, forward strand.
AATGTGCTTCCCTGAAATCTTAATTTAATTTTAGCCATAAATTTCCGTTTAATAGCGGCAAGTCCCAAGAGCAGCTGTCTTCGTAATTTTAGTGTATTTCCGGAATCGAGTGAGTTGACGACTTTTCTTGAAAAATAGGAAATAGCCACCTATAGCATTTATGAGTGCCCATATTTCTTGTAACACAATTGGCACAAATGCGTAATGACTCTCTAGTGCTATTCCTACAACTATAGTGACCGGACATGCCTTGGTACTGTATTAAAATGATAATCGCAGATTATCTCTAATTTAGTAGAAACAACAAAAACACTTCAACACGTTTCTCCTTTTTTTTAACTGTTACGATCGTAAAATATTTACAGTAGGCTAAAATTATCCAGAAGCTAATCACTAAAGACCAGATTGTGTTGGCAGGTATCGTTCCAAGGTGTGAATAGTTCGTTTCGAAAACATAAATTCAATGTTTTCGCAGATTTTGTTTTTCTTCTTTTTTTTTTTAGAAATTGTTGTGGCACTTACGCGAGATCCAATGTTGCGAGTTTGGGAGCCGGCCTTGGAAGCATGGACCTCTTGAGAGTGTTCAGATTGGTGACACGAACGATGAGGGCTTCGAGGTTGGTCAACGATGCCAGCCAATCCGGATCTACGTGATTTATAGACGCATCAAAAATAAACAACACCTTTAGGCTCGGCGGCAGCTGGCCGAAATCCCTCGTCAGGTTAAGGTCTCGGAAACCTTGCAGATGAAGTTCTTCGAGTTTGTTCATGTCTTTCAGCATGGACCAGTCTAAAGGAACAGAACTCTGACGCCTGAATACCATCTTCTTCACCGATTTTTCGAGCCCCGCGAAAGGACTAGCCTCGGGCGATGACTGATCGAATCCGTCGACGGTAACGTTGCTCCAAATTAGGACGGACACGTTAAGCCCTGCGAAAGACTCCGGGGAAATATGTTTCAAATGGCTGTCCAAAAGCAAAAACCACGTTTCCTTGGAAGAATGTTCAAGTTTGACGTGACTCTTGAAGTCTTCCGGCGACTCGAATCCACTGCAGATGTAGCGGCGGTACTTGTACCCATCCTCCTGAATGCAGGACGGTTCGGCCGAGACCCACGTCGCTAGGACTCCCAGAAGAAACCAGAAGAGCAGGCTTCTACCAAATCCCATTCTGGCGGTGAATGCTCGACGATCGCGAACTGCGCGGGAGACTGCTTCGCTCACCCTTTAATACTAGAAGTGAGGAAGAGCAAAAACTTTCCCAGCCCCAGCAGTGCAACTTCCTGGTTGAAAGCGCTGCTATCGTGTCGGCGGCTGCCGCGTCTGGAGACGCGCGAATCTTTCGGGATTTATTCAACAAGGACACCGAGTTTCGTTTTGTTCGCCGAAGGACTCATTTGAGGGCGCATGTGACTATTATTGCTTGCGGAAATAAACGCTGGCCGAGCGATGTAGCTGACGGGTTCAGGCCTTGAACTGAGCTTTCTCTTTCACGTCGTCTACCGACGTCTTTTGTAAAGATTTGTCTTGACGGACTGTTGCTTCAGGGTCACTGCGATCGACATGGACTTTCCGGCGGTGGAGGGGAACAGCAGGACTGAGCACTCACGCATTCATTAGCAGCCGACTAAGTATGGCTCTATGATGACATCATGTCCTCGGGTTAAGGTTTCGTAGCAGCGCAAATGTTGCCAATAGACGAAGTCAGCAGAGGCTGTTAGTAAAAAAAATCTTAGCTTTTGAATTTGACTCCGCAAAATGGGGTTCCCCTTGGGCAGATATCTGAATGCAGTACATGGCAGTGCAAGCAGAAGAAATAACCCTTACGTTTTGCACTAATTCTTAAAGAAGCTGCACAATGGGCGTGGTCTTCTAGCACACTTTGGGGGCATTCATTAAAACTGTTAGGAAAAATGCGCTAGAAAAGTAGTAAAGAAAAAAATGCACATACAATTAATATACCCGAAAAGTAGTAAAGAGCTGGTCATATGGCGCACCAGGAAAGTGTAAGGTAAAATGGCTATGCGGTTGAGATATCTCTTTGAGTTGAGAATGGGGCTGTCCAACCGGGTGCCGTCGCAGTTGCAAATTGGATATACCATATTTACTCGAGTAATAGCCGCACTATTTATGAAGAAAACCTGAGGGTTCGCTTTTCCGCGGAGCACGCGAATTGCCAATTAGCGCGATGGACAGCATGATTCCAGCGGTTTACAGGACAGAGATAACGTCTTCGCGCAAAGATGCCATCTGTGAAGATTGCATTTGTATGAAGACTTGTGTTCTCGATCTAGTTATTCACTATGTTATTTATGCGCAATACAATGATTGGCTGTGTATGTGCTTTGCGGGAAAGTAGACGCAAGGGCCTTGTTCTTAAATAGTGCGGCTATTACTCGAGCGAATACGGTAGTTCTCATGGGGCCCATTTCGATAAGCATTCATATTTCTTTATGACCAGTAGTGTCGGAAATGTTTGGGAGATGAGGGGACGAAGAGGGTGGTGAGCTGTGGAAATATGGAAGTGCCGCCATTACATAAAAATGTCTAGAAGCCAACGCCTCCACCCTGCCCCCCCACCCCCTGTCTTTTCCCCTGCCCCTTCCCCCTTTTATGTTCCAAAACCAGAGTTTTTGTGATTGTTCTAGTTGGACGCCATTCTGGTTCATAGTTAAGGGCGGCATAGGGTATTCAATGAACACAACAGGACATGTTGTTTGTGTGGAAACGACGTTCTCAATTTTTAATAATAATAATAATAATATTATTATTATTATTATTATTATTATTATTATTATTATTATTATTATTATTATTATTATTATTATTATTGGCATAATTTCTATGCACTCTGTCATAATAAACTCTATAATTGCTCGCACGTTAAGCGCACAGTTTCTGACAATCGGTCATGTTCCCCAAGAGCACAGAAATATGTAAGTGTTGATACGTCCATCAGAAAAGTGGAGGAGAAAAAACAAACTTCGTCGTCGTCTGCTTTTTGTGTGCCCAGAAATATTTTATACCTACCGGTACATGAATGCTCCGTTGGGGACCGGTGTCCAACTGTGTGAACGTACCACAGCTCGGAGCAAGTGAAGCGAAAGTTTCCGCTGCAACACCCCCAGGGATCCTGGGTTCAGGTCCAGACTTGTACGTAACGCGTTACAAGTAATGGAGTACTTGTCATCGATTAAATTTTACTGTAAATTTGTAACGCTTCAATTACTTCCTTTAACGAGTAACGATCCTTGTAATATAATTGCTTTCTTGCTGTAATCGATTACAAAATGACACAATACAAGTTTTCTTAATTTTTTTTTTTTTTTTTAGAGGGTTTAGAAGTGTTGGAGTCAGTTAGTTCTGGGCAAAACCGGTCGACAGGTCAAGAAATATTTGCGAGCTGGAGAGGAGGAAGCAGACGAAAGCTTCGGAAATGGAGCAGATAGAGTCGCCGACGCTCGAAAGCTCCAAAGTCCCCGAGAGCGAACGAGAACCGCCGTTCGCGCGGAGCCGTTTCCCGCTTCGCGTAACCTGAGCGCCCCGTACACGAGGCGTCTTTTCTTTTATTTCGCTTCATCTTTAATAACCGAGAGCTCAGTCTTCAACCTGACTCTGGCACGAAAGTTTGTTTGTGTGTTCTGTTCGCCAAAACGACCCAAAACGAAACAGAGAGGCGATACTTCCTCTCCACTCCAAGCTTGCGTTTGCTTTCTCCTCTCTTCCTCGTAAACTTTCTTAACCTGTCATTGATTTTTCTTTTATAGAATATTCGCATTTGAAGATTTCACCTTACGTCCGGACTCAGCGGACACTACAAGCTATCCTAGCGAATCCCGCTCTGTGGATGTAGTCCGTGATAAGCTTTCCGCGCGTCGCTGTGCCCCCTATCCAAGGCAACGTGACACCCACACGGGCTTGGATTGGCTCTGAGTGCTCATAGCATCCGCTGTTGGCCCCCTTTCTTTATTTTTTGTTTTTTTATTTTTGTATTGTTTTTCTTGTATCCTGTAGGTTTTAACTTCTCTTCGGAGGAAATTGATGTATCCAATTAACAATACATTGTTTGCACACGGCGGAGGTGACGTGCTCTTCTCGTTGTTATAAAAATGAAAGATAAAATCAACGTGACGTTCGAGTGTCTGCTTTGTCGGATTCTTTCATGTTCAAGGGCGACTAACTCCAACTTGCGTACCCACATAAAGGTAACCTGTTTTTTTGTTATGTTGATCATTTTACTGCGCAATTTTGAAATGTTTAATTATAATACCCTTAATTTCTGGAATGCTTAGCAAGTTTCGCTCGGCAGCTTTAGATGACAAGCTCTAGTTTTCTTCTGGCCACTCTATTTTCCAGGCATACTTCCAGCAGCGCTGCTGTTCGTCTGCCTTCTCGTTCTTGTCCGTGTCTTTGTACTGTTTTCGGCTTTTAACCAGGAAACAGCTTGTATTCAAATTCATGAGCATGCTCCTACGAGTTTTTGACTGCTTTAGGAGGTATCACAGTTGAACATTTATATTCTTAGTTTTTGTTTAGTACATTTCATTGGGTTTGTAAAAATTGTCTTCGTCCCTAATATTTGTTCCCGAATAATACCCCTCCATCAGTCGTGCCAATTGAAACTAGGAGCTCTGTTCATGACACCATGATTCGCTGGCGGAAGACCGAAGCAAACTTCGAGATACAACTGCGGCTGAAACTAAACAAGGTGTAGAGGACAAAAAAAAAGGACGAAATGTATAAATGCGGAACACCTATCTAAATGTGTCTATGTGCTACCGTAATAAAAAAAAAGTTGTTTGAAAAGTAACGTGGGAAGAAATCGATTACATTAGAGTAATTTTTGATTACTTTTTTGAGGCTGTAATTGTAATTGTAATCAGTTACTTTTTTGAGTGAAGTAATTGTAATTGTAATCGGTTACTCTTTTTCAGTAACGTGTACAAGCCTGGTTCAACCCCATTCCTGCCCGTTTTGATCGGGATGATCACCGTATCGATGTACGGTCGCGTATCAGCCTGCGTGAGACACACGTTAAAAACCCTGGTGAGCAGTCGTGCTGCAGCGGCTAAATGTCTCATCTAAAATGGGTGACGGTGACGTCATACTCTGGCAGCCTAACCTTCCCATGTTTAAACAACAAACAACTAATTTGCTTTACGAGCTCCGTCGACCTGCCTGTCAATTTCCTCAGAGTGGTGCTTAGAGCGTTCGTCCTCAGCGCCGCGATGTCACAACAACATACATGTTTATCTCGTCAAGTGGGTGCTGCAGCGTTCGCACGACGTGACCCCAAAAGAGGCGCTTTAGCCTCTGCTAGCTTTTGTGAGACGTGACCTTTAAATGCTGACATAAAGAGCGGTCCTTGGGCCCCCTTTTGCGCATCAAACAGCTTCTGCCCTTGAGCGCTAATATGGCGTTTAAAAGAACTAAAACATTTTCGTAATAAACAAATGAACAGTAAAACTTGAGTCTTCAGCATCCTATCAAAATGCTGAAGCAATTTCCTTTCAGTTTTTTTTTTCTTGTTTTATTTTATTAATACAGATCAACGTACCCGAGCGAAGTGACGCACAAACAAAACACGACCTAAAAATAGCAAATTTTGCTCGCCATTTGCTGCTCAAACCTTGAGAGCTACTCTCCTATACAATGCATCCAGATGTCTAAAGGTGCCCCCCCCCCCCCTCCCCAAAAAAAGAAATTGTTTAAAAAAATTGTAATTGCGAAAAAAAAATCTACACGTCGTTCAACGCTCAGTATCCACCTAAATGTAGCGCTATACGGTCCGACCGATATGCCCAAGTTTTAGAACAACCGTTATCTTATTCAAAAGTTTAAGGATTTTCTAAACATATTCAATAGTAAAATGTTAACCCACAAATCCCAGAAATACATGGTGCTGAAAACGCAAACTAGCGAGAACAGACCCCATTTTTCAACAGAAAGTTTCCGAAAATCACTTATAACTTTGTAATAATATAATGGTTCGTTCTAAAACTTGGCATCTGAATGGAGATCGGCGATGCGTACTTTATTTTATTTCATTTTTCCAACACAATTTTTTGGGGGAGGATACGCTCTATTACCTTACAAGAATATCGGGCTTTATATTACTCAACACACCAAGAACGTTCACACCCTTAAAAGTACAAGAAGAGGGTTTCAGAGACTTACACCCATGGCTACACAATATTTAAACACCTTTATCTTGAGTAGTACACCCTTTGTGATCGCAAAACAGGGGGTTGTTGCGTGGAACACCCTTCGCATCTAAAGTGTTCAAAAAGGGTGTGATATCGATGCTACGGTAAGGTGACTGCGCACTTCAGTTTGAAAGGGTGTTTGCTGCACTGACTCGCGCTTCGAACAACTTGTTTTAGCGACATCATTGAATAATTATTGCCTCCCCCAATAATGTTTGGTAAGAGATACATCTTAGATGTATTATGCTTTGAGGGGCATATTGTCTACAACCAGGAAACATACCAGTAACCTTCGTAATGGCGGGGACGGTCACCCGCAAATGAATGTCTTGGAGTTGTCGTGTGCATAAAGCGGTGGAGCAAACGAAGGAGTCGATATACCAATGTATTTCGTGATTTATTGCGTCTCTGTTTGCTGTCTCTCCGCATGTAAAATCAGCATGTACTGCTTGCTGCTGTAAACATGTCCTTCCTAAAATATCCTTAAAATGCTGCTAAGATGGCCAACATTCTATTTTTAGAGTGTTCACCAGCGTCTTAAGTGTTTTTTTGTAATACTCATAAAGTTTTAGCTATGGGACAAGCGGATTGACATCCTTAATGTTGTATGTGTTGTGTGTGGGAACCTCTTCACAGACTCCTCAGTGCGAAAGAAAAAAAAGCCTTAAATGTTGACAGACCGGGCCAGAAGCCTAATTCTGTGAGACGTAATTGTGGCTCAAGAAGGAAGATGTACCCATTCGCTGGAAAACAGAGTATTCGACACAAATGGTTCTTCAGAAGGAAAGAATTGAAAAACGTTTACAAATCCCTGTGATGCGAAATTAGAGCGCAGCTCTTGCTGTATTTTGATTTTGCGATATGTCGTGACGATAGAGTACACAGGAGGAGGAGGGGAGGGTACAGAGGAGTAGGAGGGGAGGGTACAGAGGAGAAGGGGAAAGGATGAAAGAGGAAGGGAGGGTATGGAGGAGGGAAGGTACAGAGAAGGAGGGGAGGTTATGGAGGAGAAAAAGGAGGAGGGAAGGGGGAGGGGAGAAGAAGAAGGAAGAGGGTCACCCTTACCTCCTCCTCCTCCTCCCCTCCACCGTACCCTCCCCTCCACCGTACCCTCCCCTTCTCCTTCGTACCCTCCCCTCCTATTCCCCTGTACCCTTCTCTCCTCCTCCTGCGTACCCTCCCGTACAATGGTATCTGGTAAGTGCAAGCCGCGATACTGTGACTTTGCTCTTTACAAAGTAGGTAGACACATGTTGCCTATCCCGATGGTGTGCAGCACTTGCGATAATGGTAAATAAAGGGCTTGCCTTAGATTGTGAACCAGTGTCATTACAGTTGCTGGTCTTCCCTCAGGCAGCGCTGACCGTTTCCGGCTCTCGATCTCCACGAGTAGAAATTGCAAGAGGTTCGCCAGCTCCCCACCGGCCCTCGTTGACAGTGGAAAGCCGATGTCCAGGGGTGCTCAATTGTCAGTCCTGCCAGCGCTCTCCTCCCTTCTGGCGGGAGCTCTAAGTTGTCATTAATAGCTGTTGAGTCGACGGTACTTCATCACGATGTCGGTTAGAAGACAGGTCAGGTGCATGTCCAGTCCACCATCATATCGCCTACGTCGTACTCGAAACGCTCAGGGAACGTAAGCCGCAAATGTTCATCTGGATCGTGGATTTTCCGTAGACCCTAGACGTCTTGCCATAGGCGTACCAACCGGGGGGGCAAGGGGGGCGCCTGCCCCCCCCCCCCCCTTCTCAGAGTGGGGCGGCAAGGTATGTGTTTGCCCCCCCCCCCCTCCCCTCGGAAACAGCCGCCACTGGGCAGGGGAAACGCTGGCTGGCGGCGCCCAAGGGATACCAAGGGCACTGCCCCCCGGCCCTGGGGCAGGGGCGAAAGGGGGAGGGGGGAAAGGGGGGTCTGGCTTGCCCCCCACTCAAAAACAAGTTGGTACGCCACTGCGTCTTGCTCTGACTTGGCTGTTGGTAGGCTTTGGAGTCTTTGTAGGCGTTCTTGCTGAATGTTCCGCTTGTTTCCAACGTTATAGGGGGATTCACTGGCGGCCATAGATAAATCCGCGCTGGCTGAGCACGTGCTGACGTTGAACTTCCACGGTGCTTTTTCAACGGGCATTTTGTACCATCAACATTACCGTTCTCAGCAGCCTATGAGTGTGAGCTCATTTTGAGAATGAGCTATGAACAGTGCACTTAAATATGGTGCCCGGTAAATACCTCAAATAGCATCTCTATAGCACGATGCTGTGGCCTGCAGTCCGGAGGTGGCAAGGCGGGTAGTCCATTTAGTATAGAGTGTAAGTATAGGAATGTATCTACTTCAAAGAGTATGGGGTTGCTATTTCGTGCGGCGTCGAATTTCTTTCAGAAGAGTTGCGACGGTGGGAGCACACCTTGATACTGCAAGAGTTGTAATTTGGGGAGCGTTACTCCCGTGGCATGAGAGGGGTGACCATTGTCGCCGTTGGCTTCTGGACTGGTTGTGATTGTGGTCACCCTCTGACGTGCGATCTTGCTCCCCAACTCATCGAGGATCCTAACCACTTCATCTTTGTATCCCGTGACAAGAAAATACTCTACTTTAACGTCAGCATCGCTGATGTGCGGCTTGATGTCCTCAATTACTTTGCTGGGTTCTTCGATGCTGGCGATCAGTCTGTCGTGTAGCTTATCAAGAGAATTTATGTTAATGGTGGCTGATCGGAGTTCAGTCGTGATCTCGGTGATTTTTTTCCTGTTCTGGCTCTGTCGAACCCTCCACTTCGTCTTCAACCGGCCTGTCCTTAGGTGGATTCTTCACGTCCAAACTTGCGGGTTTTGGCACCAAATTGTTGTGTCTTTGAGTCGCTCCTTTTGTTTCTTCGTCGAATGTGTGGGTGTCGGTGAGGTCGTTGAAAAAACAAAGCAGCCGGATTTAGAGAAAATTGTTTAGCTCACTGTTGTTGTTGTCCTAGAGTTGTTGGCACATAGCCAAGAAGAAGATTGGCCAAGTATCAGTGTAGTATAAAAAAAACAATAACGGGAGTCACTTACATATTCAAATTTGTCAAGATTTCGCCTTGAGACTGAAAAACATTCTAAGGGTTTAGATACTACAATATAATCGTGGATGGCTGAGCATGAAGTGTTGTGTGTAGAGTCAAAAAATCACTCCAAACAGAAGATTGTTCTTCATACTGAAACAAATACTGAACACAGAGAATGGTTGCACCAAATACCAGTGGCTCTGGCACATAAATCGGCGGCAATAAAAGAAGTAGTGATCAATTGCTTTGTGAGTTTTGCAGCACTGGGCAAAGGAATGTTGCCGAAAAGAATATTTTGTGTGCCAGGGAATTGAATTCCGGAATCCTACATCGCATGCGTGTCAGTGCTACCTTACACAATCGGGACTCGCAGTAATCAGTTTTCCAGGAGAATCTTAGATGCCTTTTATCAAGTGTAGTGTATAGAACTTTATTTTGATCGTGTGTAAGAAAAATGTATCGCCGATTACGGGCCCTTCGCACAAAGCGAAGAGATGGGACAGCGTCAAGAACAGAAGATTTCAAAGAAGCTCTTGCCAGATGGTCAGCGGCCTACTTTTCAGATATACGAATGTGACTGGGTGTCCAAATTAAATGTATGTCAATAATGGGCATCGGTACAAGTACGTGAAGTACTCAAGGTAAAGGTGATCGTCATTTCAAGTCAGCTAGTTGCAATCCGATCAAGAGTCGGTTTGTACATTAGCTCTCGTTGTAGTTGATGTCACTTTTCTCACTTCCAGAATCATGGTGATAAATTGAGTTTAAAAATGAAAGCCGTTTACAACTTCCTGTAATGCCGAACTAAGGCTCGTTCACACTCTTGCAACCGAGTACGACCGAGAGAGACAAGACCGGTTTTTAATCCTCTTAAGACGTCTTAGGACCAGCTCCGCAGCAGCGCGCCCGGTCCCAAGACGTCGCAAGAAGATTAAAAACCGGTCTTGTCTCTCTCGGTCGTACTCGGTTGCAAGAGTGTGAACGAGCCTTTAGAGCGCAGCTCTTGAGGAGGAGGATGGAAGGGTACTGAGGGGAGGGTATACCCTTCCTCCCTCCTCCTCACCTCGTCATGGTGCCTGCTAGTCTGCCACGGGGGCCGCGTGACCTCACGGGGCCACGTGACCTCAGGGGGTCACGTGATTTCAGGGGGAACACGTGACCTCAGGGGGTCACGTGACTTCAGGGGGGTCACGCGATCTCAGGAGGGGGCCACGTGACCTCACGGAAGCCACGTGACCTCAGGGGGGTCACGTGATCTCAGGAGGACCACGTGACCTCAGGAGGGGGGTCACGTGACCTCACGGTTACACCGACGCCGACGGCGACTCCAACGTCGCTCAAGCCCGAAACGGGCACCTAAGAGCTGCGCTCTGAAAATCAAGGTGCATTTAGGTAAGCGCACGGAAAAGACATCTCCAAGGCTAGGGATGTAGGTGCCAACGCCTGATTTCTCGCTTGCTACTGATCCATCAGTTGCGATGACAAGGAATTTTCTAATGGACTGTGGGTGGTCTGTCAGACTTCCAACCAAGGCAGAAATGGGGAAATGTCTTGACAGGCTGTCAAATACATCCTCTGCAATAATTCTAATGTTCCTGCCTTGGAGGAACATTGGAGAAGAGCGAGGGTGAACACTGACTTGTTCGCTCTCGCTCGGGCTTCCTGCCTTCTTCATCTTCCTCCAGTCTAAAACCACATGCAGCCATTTCAATTATTTATTAGCACTTGCACTGGAATTTAAAATAAAATATATTCAACTTAACAACTTCGTACCTATTTTTTATTGTTTGTTATGACCAATATAGCAAGCCTAGGGGCGGTTTACGTGATGTATACTTAAAGGAGCGGTGCAATGATATTCAATTGGATTGTTTTTCACTTTACACAAGCTTACTGGCACTAGTGGGACTCAAGGATACTCGCACGCAACGCCACTGGCCAAGAAACTCCTTTGCTGCGGTGTAATTTCGAGGACAAAAGCGATCATTTTCATTCAATCTCTCCTTTGCAAAAATTTGATGATGTAACGTGGGGATCGGGGTACACCCATATGACGATATTTGAATGCTGTTCAAAGATTGGATCCGAGCATTGCGTGGGCACTTGATTTGGGCTCGTGATAATTACTAGCTCGAGAAGCATTCGGGTAGTGGCCCGTGTCCAATCGCTGCAACGACGACAATAGCCGAGCCATGACAATGTCTGGAACTCAGCGCGTGTCCTGTGCTTTGCCAACCCCAGCGCGTGGCTATGATCAACATTGGCGGCATATAATCGGCTCCAGATCACGCGGCCACTTGTTCTGGCTGCGAGTTGAGGGGGTGAACGCTGCTCGTTTTAGGGGCGAAGCTCCTTAAGGGGTATTCACACGAGGGAGAAATCCCGGGGATTTCTCCCCGGCACGCGGGCCTCGCGAGATGAAAACGCGAGGCTTTTGCACATCGCAAAGCCTGACGTTTTCGTCGTGGGATGCGCGTGCCGGGGAGAAATCCCCGGGATTTCTCCCTCGTGTGAATACCCCTTTAGGGGCTGGCCATGTCCGTCCGCCGTCCGTTGTCCGCCGTAGGCCGGCGTCGGGTGCTCGTGCTTCTGCTCGTGAGATCACGTGCTCACGAGCACGTGAGCACATGTTCACGTGCTCGTGTAGGGCAAAAAAAAAATTGGAAAAAAAAAAGATGAAAAAAATTATGAAAAAAGAAAAAGAAGAAAAAAAAGAAAAAGAAGAAAACCACACATTCTCCTACTGACATGAATGAAAAGGCTCGGCATGCTGCGGCTCGGCGTCTACGCAGACAAGCACCGCCAGAGCTTCGCCCCAAGCAACATCATTCACCACGTGGAGATGTTTCTTTAATTTTTTTTCTGGGACTTCTATTGCGAGGGGTGAAAAACGAACGCGTGTTTTATAGGTCATTAACGTCAGGGATCTGTGCTAAGTGGTATTTGCGCAAAGTGCAAAAATTGTTGCATCGCTCCTTATCAATCTCGCCGAACGCCTTGTTGATGAACTTTCGCCTTTTGGCTTTCTATGTGCGGAGGAGGTGTTTTCCAGATCGCCTGAGTTCTTTCACGTCGTGATCGACTGCGCCAGCCAGATTAATGGAGAACATAAAAGAGCATCCTGGTACTCGGTGCGTATACATATCAGTCCTTACTTTATTCGAGCACAGATGAGCCGGCGATCGAGAAGTCGGCCAGTGGTGACCAAAATGGCCCCAGTGAACGTAGACGCCGCCGAGGAGACTCCGAAAAGAAAACATAAACGGAGTAAGGGCTTGTTTAGGCAGCCCGTACACGTTTCCAGTCAAACTTACTAAGTTTTGTCGTCGACGGAGCCACCCCCCGCGCTTCTGTGTTCCACGAACAACAAAAACAAAGATGACAAATTGTCTGCATGCAAACTTATTTATTTATTATTTATTTGTAAATACTGTGCGCCATTTTGGGCGCTTTACAGGAGTGAAACGTCAAGTTTCATAGATGTCATATCGTGCAATATTATATACATGTCTTAACACCTTATACATTTCATATCAATTTGGAAGACCGCACTGGTTAACAACAGGCTACACAGGCTATCGGAGGGATCGGTGGCCGAGTGGTCTAGCGCACACCAGCTCGGAGCACGTGGAGCGAAAGCTCGCGCTGCAGAACCCAGGGATCCTGGGTTCGAGCCCCACCTCTGCCCGTTTCGATCTGGATGAGCATCGTACCGGCGTGCGGTCGTGTATCACTACTGCGTGGTGCACGTTAAAGACCCCAGGCTAGCGGTTGTACTGCACTGGTTAAATTTCTCATCTACAGCTGGGAGACTCGTCGCCCCTTGAGGCAGACCAAGTTCTAGGCTGTATAAACACACACACAACCCAATTTTACACAGGCTATCAATATGTAGCGTGCATTTTATGATTCATATGTTGGGACAAACATGCTGGCGCAAGAGCTCGCGCTCGCCGTGCTCGAGCTACGAGCACCGACTGCGAGACCATGGGTGATTTTATAAATGCAGTTTTTATCGTACCAGACGGTCGGCCAATTCTTGTGTCCCTACAATCGGTGACCCGGACGTGATACGCCGTTATGGCTTTCGAGAACACCGCTACAACAAATGTCGCCGCCGTCACGTTTCGACTTCCGAAATTTTGGCCAGCGGACCCTCTGGTATGGTTCGCGCAAGTGGAATCGCAGTTTGTCACCGCTCGGATCACCAGCCAAGCTACGAAATTCCATCACGTCGTAGCGTCTCTTCCTCCCGAGGTGGCCATGGAAATTCGAGATTTAATCCTCTTGCCTCCAGACGATCAGCCTTTCGACAAGCTTCGCTCGAAACTGATCAAACGAACATCCGCATCGGAGCAAAGACGGCTCCAGCAACTAATAACATCCGAAGAGCTCGGGGACCGAACGCCCTCCCAGCTTCTTCGACGACTGCAGCAGTTGGTGGGTGATAGACTGCCAACTTTTGATACCTCCCTGCTGCGAGAGCTTTTTCTTCAACGGCTACCATAAAACGTACGCATGGTACTCGTTTCCACCCCATCCATGAGCATTGACGATTTGGCTCAGCTGGCCGACAAAATCATGGAAGTCGCACTTCCCATCGTATCTTCGATCGACAGGATGCCTGGAGAAACGACTGCGATGACGAGTCCACAACACGCAGTCAGCGACTACCCTTCATCTCCTGTGGTTACGGAACTTCGCCAGCAGATATCCGAGCTTACAGCGCAAGTAGCAGCTCTCGTCTCCCGACCTCCTGCCCCCCACCGGAGCCGCTCAACCTCCCGGCCAAGATACTCTTCGTCTCCTAGGCGTCCACGCCAGAACAACGAAGGTTTGTGCTGGTATCACAAGACTTTCGGTGACGACGCTCGGCGATGTCACCAACCTTGCTCGGCGTCGGGAAACGAACTTGTCCACCACTAGAGGCATCTAAAGGTGGCAACCTACAACACGGTCGCCTATTTTTCATCGTCGATCGTAATACAGGATTACGTTTACTTATCGATACAGGGGCTGAGGTGAGTGTTCTACCAGTGTCATTTGACCCCTTAAAACGTAGGAAGAAAACTCCTTACATTTTACAAGCTGCTAATAAATCATCAATTGCGACTTACGGAGAACAATTCCTGGCACTGTACATCGGCCTTCGAAGAACATTCTGTTGGATATTTCTAGTTTCAGACGTTTCGTACCCCATATTAGGTGCAGATTTTCTTCGGCGTCTCGATCTGCTCGTGGATATGCACAGCAAACGTCTCCTGGATAATACCACCAATCTATCCGTTAACGCAATCATGTGCCAAAAACCGCATATCGAAGCCGCTATTCATTTCCTTCCACCCTCATGGTATGAAACGCTTCTAAAAGACTACACGCAACAAACATCGCTTAACAACTTTGACACGCCGGTGGAACATGACGTTGAACACCACATCGTCACCACGGGACTGCCAGTATATGCTCGTCCTAGACGCTTGCCTCCAGCACGGCTTATGATTGCAAAAAGACGAATTTGCACACATGTTAGAGCTCGGTATCATTCGGCCCTCCAACAGTCCGTGGGCGTCTCTACTACACATGGTCCCCAAGAAAGAACCTGGGGACTGGCGACCATGTGGAGATTACCGTGCTCTTAATAATGCGACTGTCCCTGACAGGTACCCGCTGCCACGCATTGATGATTTTACTGCATCACTGCAAGGGAGTCAGATTTTTTTCAAAAGTGGACCTCGTGAAGGCGTGCCATCAAGTTCCAGTGGCACCGCAAGATATTCCCAAACCAGCTATAGCAACCCCATTCGGTCTGTTCGAATATCTTCGCATGCCATTTGGCTTGAGAAACGCTGCCCAAGCATTCCAACGATTTATCGACACTGTGGTTCCCGGCCTCACATTTTGCTTCGCTTACCTTGATGACATTCTCGTGTTCAACGCAAATGAACAACACGAGCAAAATCTTCACATCCTCTTCGATAGACTTGTCAACAACGCCATCATTATTAACAAAAGCATGTGTGTTTTCGGCGTCGGCGAGCTAGACTTCCTCGGGCATCACGTTGATAGTCAAGGAATTTCTCCCTTGCTTACGAAGGTGGAAGCTATCGCCAATTTTCCTCCGCCGTCGAACATTCGCAAACTTTGGGAATTCTCGGTCTAATTAATTTCTACCGACAATTTATTCCAAAATCTGCTCACACCCTTCATCCTTTAAATGACCTTCTGCAGGGACACACATGACTCTACATTGTTGGTGTGGACAGAACAAACTTCCCATGCTTTCAAACAAATCAAGGAAGACCCCACTTCAGCTACAATCCTGCTTCATCCCCGTCACGACGCCCCAATTAACGTCATGGTGGACGCATCGAATGAAGCCACAGGAGCTGTGTTGCAGCAATATGTCAAGAGCAAATGGCAGCCCCTAGCGTTTTTCTCAAAGAAGCTCACACCGTCTAAAGCGAAGTACAGCACTTTTGGCCGAGGATTACTGGCGATCTACCTGGCCATAAAACACATGACTTTCGTCATTACATCGAAGGCCGTGAATTCCACGTACTCACAGATCACAAACCTCTTACATTTGCTTTATCATCACCGAATGACAACCACTCCCCTCGCGAGATTCGTCATATGGCTTTCATATTCAAATTTACCACTGACAATCGTCACGTGAGCGGCGTAGACAACAATGTAGCAGACGCTCTCTCTCGCATCGTCATGGCTTCGCAAGTTTTGCTACCACCATCTGTTGATTACCAAGCCTTGGCACGACAACAGGCAGATGATCAAGAGCTCAGCAAACTTCGTACTACATCTCCTCATCTTATCTTCGAGCAAATTTATTCAGAAACGCACGGCGAGACAGTTGTTTGTGAGACGTCGAAAGGCACTCCCCGCCCTTTCGTTCCATCCAATTTCCGGAAACAAATTTTCGATTCCTTCCACTGCTTGTCACATCCTGGAATACGCGCAACACGACGACTTTTATCTTCTAGATTTATCTGGCCTAGCATGAACCGAGACGTCAGGGCGAGGGCCCGAGCATGCCTCCAGTGCCAACGCTCAAAGATAAGTCGACACACAGTTTCGCCTTTCTCTTCCTTTACCCCTCCCGACCTTCGACTTGACCAGATCCATATAGATTTAGTTGGACCGCTGCCACCATCGAATGGTTATACTTACTTGCTCACCTGCATTGACCGCTTTACACGTTGGGTCGAAGCCATCCCGATCCAGGACATCCGTGCAGAAACGGTCGCCCAAGCTTTCATCAACGGCTGGGTGTCCACATTCGGCGTGCCTTCATACCTTACAACAGACTGCGGTCGCCAGTTCCAGTTTGCTCTTTTCCGCGAACTCATGACCATCTTAGCGACTTGGCACATTCGTACAGCAACATATCACCCTATATCCAATGGACTGGTCGAACGATTTCACCGCTCACTCAAAACCGCACTTCGGGCCCAAGATACAGGACCGAACTGGGATTCCGCACTTCCTATTGTTCTTCTAGGACTCCGCACGGCCTTGAAGACTGACATCGATTGCAGCCCTGCGGAAATGCTCTACGGCACAACCTTATGACTTCCAGGAGAATTTTTAGATGCGGAGCATCTCTTGCTCGGGTCTATGTCCCGCGGCGTCGGCGTTGTAGTCGGCACTCGAACTACGCACGCGCAACTCTCCTCCTTCCCTCTCTCCAACAGCTGCGCGTTACTCTCTCCGCTCTCTCTCTCTCTACCAGCTGCGTGCACTGCGCGTGCGTTCGCTTCTCCTCACACTACGCGCGCACGCGCAACTCTCCTCCTCGAGTCTCCTCTCCTTCAAGTGTGAAAAAAAAAATAAACGGCGAGCGGCGAGCGTTCCAAGTTTCTCTGCCGCGAGCCGCGACGAAGGCTCGCGTAGGGGGTAACGCTAGGGCAGTCGGTGGCGCCATCTCTCGACGTCAGCACGCAACTGACTCTTTCCTCGGAACCAACACGATGCTCCGCATCACCCCATGGTTCCCCTCGGGAAGATGGTGTAATTTGTTTTTTCAAACGAACCAGAAGATCCAGCACCGGATCCTACGAGCTACGCGACAAAATTGAAGCTGATAATGCGCAGCATCCGACCTACCCCTCCTCGCCCCCAACAACGGTCAGCCGTCTATGTCTCAGCCGATCTACATTCATGCACACACGTTTTTCTTCGTCGCGATGCTGTGCGAAGGCCATTTCAGCACCCTTACGATGGCCCATATCGAGTCATAACTCGTGGCGATAAACTTTCCACGATTGATATTATTGACTGACAAGAAACTGTATCCATTGACCGCTTGAAACCAGCCTACCAAGAATCGTCACATGAAGCACATACCCAATCTCTTGACAACACTGCTATCTTTGCACGCTCACATGACTTTGCTTCTTCACGCGACGCCTCGACACAGCCACGAAGCTCCCGCGTACGTTTTCTGCTACAACATGCCCAGACATCATGAACATTCCCTGAACATGCTCCCATCTGTATTTGTTTTCTTTTAATGGGGGGGGGGGGGGGCTATTGTAGCGTGCATTGTATGATTCATTTGCCGGGACAAACATGCTGGCGCAAGAGCTCGGGCTCGCCGTGCTCGAGCTACGAGCACCGACTGCGAGACCACGGGCGATTCTATAAATGCAGTTTTTATCGTACCAGTCGGTCGGCCAATTCTTGTGTCTCTACAAATACACCTAATCAAGAAAGAAAAAAACACTTCTTTTACGCACTCATAAACAGAAATAAGAAATCTAATATGTATAATTCAAGTAAACATTTCTCGAATAAGGCTAATGAATCACAATTCACAACACTTTTGGGAAGCTTGTTCCACCTTTCAACTGTTCTAACAAAAATGAATACTTGTACGTGTCATTAATAATTCGCGAAACTTGCACATCCCTATTGTGTACCCCCCTTACTGGTCTAGTAATACGTGGTTGTAAAATATGAGATGTGACCACATTTAGTAAGTCTTTTGAAAACATAAATAAGATAGCCTTGAAATCTCTCGGCGAGTGTGAAGAGGTTGGAGACTGAGCTGTTCGAGCATTCTAATAACGGTGTCCATTTTACGGTATCTCAAAAAGATGAAGCGAGCAGCCTGTCTTCGTATTTTTTCCAATTTTTCGATCCGATTTTGTCGGTTTGGAGCTTACACCGCGCAGGCATATTCAAGGGTGGGCGGTATAAATGTTGTGTAGGCAGTCAAATTTACCTGATTTGTGGTATGGCCAAGGTTTCTCTTCAAAAATCATAACTTTTTTTTCAAGCCGTACTGCACACATTGACGATTTTGCGATTCCATGTTAGGTTTGCTAACTCCTAAATACTTAAAGTAATCAACTATAGCTAGGGTATCGTTTTTCAACTCGATATGTGTAGAGGAGGATGTTCTCTTTTTTGTACATATCTGAATCTGCTGCGCTGCGAAGTTCTACAGAACAAACGCGTGACCAAAAATTGAAAGAAAAACGATGAGTTACATTGAAATGAGGAGAAACACAACGTACATGAATGGGCGCAGCGGACGACCTCTTGCTGCGCCCATTCATGTCCTCATTTCAATGTACCTCATCATTTTTCTTTCAATTTTTGGTCACGGGTTTGTTCTGTAGAACTGCGCAGTGCAGCAGAATCAGATATGTACCACAACCAACTAGCCCAAACCCAAGTCCAAGCTTTATTAATCTCTTTTTTTCTCATGGTTCTGGCGCATACAGTTTTATCTGGATTAATTTTCATACCCCATTTTTCGCACCATTCCTTAACCGAGTTGACAGACGAGTTTAGGTTTTTTTTTTATCCATGGGGGTGGCGTACTTTAGTATAGAGCGAGAGGTCGTCCGCGAGCATCCTGGTTGTAACGTTAGGGCTGAGTTCATTCACGATATTGTTTATGTCACATAAAAACAAGACTGGACCCAGCACCGATCCCTGCGAACCCCCGATGGAACCCCGCGAGTGGTCAACACTGCTCCTCTGATAACCACAAGCTGTGTTCTGTTAGACAAGTAGGCCCGGATCCACGCAATGACCGGCTTATTAACGCCATATTTTAATAGGTTTTGTATCGATACATTATGTGAAACTCGGTCGAAAGTGGCAGACGCTGTTCATCAACATGGCAGAAAGCTGCTTACCGGAGGAAAAAGATGGTGGCGCAGTCGTTAAAGGACACATGATAGATCATATAGGCGGCATATTTGGCTTCATACGCCGCGTGTCCCTCCATCTATCAATGGACTTCGAAAAGTGCCATCGCGAAGTGCCCTGAGCTTGTCTACCAAACACATAAGATAATATAAGACTTTGAATTATCAATGTAATCTGCATTGACAAAACAAAATCCTATTTTATTTCTGGAAATTAAACGCAGTGTTTTGTGTTGCGTTCGCCATCGGTTTGAGTTTCTTTAGGTACTCGGAGCCACTTGCTTTCGTCTTGCGTAGTGTATTCGTAACACTGATTGGAGGGGAAAAGAAGGGGGAAAGGAGAAAAGGTAATAAAATTTGTCTGATAAACTGTATTTTATATGATCCGTGAATTCCCGTTAATTGATAACTTTCTAATACGAACCTTTTACCAAAAGGCTCCGTCGTCAATTTTTATTAATAATTATCTTGAAAAAAATCTTAAATGTGACGACCAACGGTAAACGCACGGGCAAGTTTGTGAACTAACTCCATCATACTATTAAATCAATTTTTTGTCAGATGCGGTTATGCACCATTCTTTGTGCTTTTTCTTTCTGGTTTCAGGTTTAGTATTGAGTTGTATTAGAAGAATTGCCCCGAAAGCTTGCTCACCTGCCTAGTCATTCATCTCGCATCCTAATACGCGTTTTAGCTTCAAACCTTTAAAACCTGAGATATTTTACTGCAATATAATGTTGTATACTTGCCCTTTCATTCCTTGTTGCTCTTGTTTTCGCGAGTATTACATTTGTACATGCTCATATCTTTTCTACTGTGTCAAGGCTGTCAGACTATACTTTTTACCGCCAGGCCTCCTCCCCTCCCCATAATCTAGATCTTCTTATAAAGAGGTCTTATTCCTAAAATCTAAAGGCTGCGTATATCATTCGTTCTAAAATTTGCCCAAAACAGTTCTGCTGAGATTTCAGGCGACAGTTAGTGTTATGTTTCTTCTTGCAAAACAGACTCGAAGCAAAAATAAAACAAAGCCATGCCGTCGAAACGTGCTTGCTGATGGCGAACAGTGTCCTTTTCAAGAGGCCGCTCACGTCCGCAAACAGAACCTCCACATCACGCAGCCTTGAACCTCGCTGGCGAAAAAAAAAAATAATCTTGGCTCCCCTTGTATAAAACTGAAGCAACGTCAACACGCCTTCTCAGTTATCACGGCATAAAAGACCGAGTGCTATGGCATCCGTGGTCGCTGTATCAACGTGGGTGCTTGTAGCCTGCGCGTTTAGCCTGGCTTCTGCAGCGCCATCGTGCAAGACGATCGATGAATTTAAGTACCGACGGATAACCTGCGACAACTTCGACTCTGCCGCAGACTTCAGCGAAAAGTTGCCACGGGAACCCTCAGACAAACCCACATGGCTCCTGATTCAAAACAGCCACGTCCCTTTTATTCCTCCTGGGGCCTTTGCTGGCCTTAACGTTGCCGTCCTCCAGTTTAAGTTTGTGACAGTCGATACGTTCGACCAGAACACGCCAGAGACGAATCCATTCTTCGGACTTGAGAGCAGTCTTCTACGAGTGTATTTCTATTACGGCAGCAGCCTTCCCGCATCGTGGGGTATGCTGAGCAACATGTACGAGATGGAAGAGGTTCAGCTCGTGCACTACGTGGGACTCAACCTGACCAGGGACTTTAATCTCCTGCATCACAACATAAAGACGGTGTACATCGTCGCGTGCAACATCAGCAGTGTTGATTCGGACTGGCTAGCATCACTTAACAACTTGGAGGCGCTGGTGATTAGAGAAACAGACCTCCGAAATTTCTCGCGGTCGTGGCTGCCCCGTCCGGCCCCTAGGTTCACGACGCTGGATCTGCCGTGAGTTGGTTTGATCTCGGGCATGATGTACAGTACATTTGCATCTCTTGAGAAAGCTTTTATTCCCGGAGAACTAAAATATGCTAGATTTTTACATGGTACTTACAACCCAGCTTGTATTATGACTGGTCGACACAATTAGGCCACTATCATATTTCGATTTGTGAGAAAGCTGTTGTTGTGGACACGGTAGTTTAAGAATAACGCAAGGTATCCTCAGAGACATTTTTTTGCTGACATTAGATATCTTCAACTTTCGGAGTCTATCGTTGGCAAGAAATGTCTAGACGCGCGATGTTATATGTGCATTGCTACACGCCGAGGAGCCTGGCGCTCATGCTCGCAAGTGCTTTTGTAAAGGCGTAGCTCGTACGTTTAGTTCTCAGACCGGTAGCTTTTGTAGGATACCATTTAGATCTCCATGCGGGAGGAACATATAGTTACATGTTTCTTCCCGTTCATGCGAAATAATATACTGCAGCGAAAAGGACAAGGCGCTCGATAACCTACGATATAAGCTATTTTTTATTGGTCATAGTAGAAAAATGTTCATCTGACTTAAGATATTAGGATGACCATTAGCGGCGTAGGCAGTATTCCACAAATAAAAACAAAAATATTGCGGGATAGATTCAAATATAAAGAAAACAAGAAGGATGGAAAACTGCAGAATATAGATTTTCCACGCAGGGAAGTGCAATTGTGTAAAAAGAAACGATTCATTAAAGACGCCTAATAAATAAATAATTAACCTCATTTTCTATACTATAATAGTCCGCGGACTATACATGTTTAAAACTTGAAATTTACCCGATGCGGACTATCTACAGGTGTGGACTATCCAATGATATGTTTGTTTGTTTTTCTGGATAGTTTACTGTACAAGACGTGAAGGATTTTATGAATGATGGAGTATATGAGTGTTCATTTATGTATGATACAAGCTTTGTGAGCCAATACAGCTTGCATTTGTTAAGTTGTGCCGTGTATGATGATTTTTACGTTCGAATTAGGTACGGCGTGCGTACAATGCACTGCGTGCGCAATAAGCACCGGGTGCGGGCTATCTAAGCAAGCACATATTTTGACCCCACATTGGCCCCTGCTGGCTGTGTGCCGGGAGCGGACTGTAATTCGGAAAATACGGTAGTTGTTTATTTATTGCTTTTATTTAATGGTGCACTTGGAGATTCTCGATATTTTCCAGTAAAAAGGCCACAAAGCGTTATTTTTGTTTATTACATTTACTTTCCAGGGGAAACTTGCTAACGAAGTTCCCCGAGGAGTTGGATGAAAGTATTCCCTCTCTTGCCTTTGTGAACGTGGAACGTAACCGCATCACAACATTCGAAGAACTACCCCTCGGGCTCCTGAACAGATTCGGCGTTCAAGTCAACATGATGTGTAAGTAGTAAGACGCACAAGCATTTATTTCATCTTAAGTATTGCAAAAATGAATTCTCATTGCCTTTGGTTTACAAAGTTCAGAAAGTAAACATGCACGAACGATTTTCCAATAGACCCTTTTCATGGCAAACGCCACCAGGAGTTGTTCTAGTCTTTGACGTCCCAGAGAGCTTCCGGTTCATAAAAAGTATGAACAAAGCCCACCCTAACACCGCTGTTTGTAATGTTGATGAAACGTTTAACCACCAATTCTCCAGGTGAACGCCAAAAGAACGCAAAACCCCCAGATATGATAAATATTTTCGAATACTCTTGTAAACCAACTTGCCTCCTCCAAGACGTTAAATTGACCAGCCGAGGGCCCTCGTTAAATCTCCAACTTTGATGTGCGTGTAGCGTTTATGCTTTCTAGCACTGGCGACATAGGCAAGCTCGACATACTTTCAAAGACGAAGCGACCGGAAGTTGCTTGGGACGCAGGAGGCAGTTCATGTTTGTAAACATGAAAAGGGTCTATACTCCGTCTCACCCTAGCATGGACTAACCGCGAAGGCTGTGCTAGCACGAGCGGCCAGCCTTGACTGCCTTGACTAGAGCACTTGCTGCACGAGCGCTCGTGCAGCCGCCGCGGCTTCATTCAAATCGACTAGCTCGCGCTTTTAGCACGCGCGGCTAACAATAGTCCATACTAAGGTGAGACGAAGTATATAGACCTATTGCTATATTACCCAAGCATCAAGGAGCCTGGTGAAGGCAGGAATTGGTGTTCCACGCGCCGCACGTGCTGGCCTCAGCAGTAGTATCTTTTCTAAAACAAATGCCTAAAACAAATTGCATCTTGCACGCGCGGTCATCAACGCTTTAGTTTGGTTATTTACTTCGAATCTTTTATACGGGGAAGGCGTGCGCGTGTGGCGCGTGGAACACCAATCCCTGCATTCTCCTTGATGCTTGGGTATTATAGAAAATGGTCTATTGATTTGTGATAGCGTCATTTTCAGGCAACAAAAGTATTTTTTCGTTGTTTATTGATATTCGCTTTCCAAAAGGCTCGTTATGCATGCTGTGTTCTAACTGGCGGTTTAAGCATGATGTCCTGCTTATTTCTTATTTTTCAGTCAATCCGGTGCACTGTGACTGCAAGCTTCAATTCATGTTGGCCTACCCGAGCAAGTGGCACTACTTTTTGTGCCACACGCCCAAGAAGGCGGACGTATTTGACAAGTACATTCTCGATCTTACGAAAGAGCAGCTTTGTGAAACCACTGATTGAAGATCATGTCGTCCTCAAAGTGGCCTAATCGAAGCCTGTGAAGTAGGGGTGTGCAAATACTGCTTAGAATTGAATACCAAAGCGTCGTCTCTAACTTGAACATTGCAAAGAATGCTGGTATGTCGATGGTTTCTCCAGCACTCCGAAGGTTATGAACGACGCAGCTCTATTTGATTCGAACTACTATTCGTGCATCCCTACTATGAAGTATTTTCACTAATGTATAAATTTCTACGCTTTAGTTTGTGTTTTTGGCATTGTTGAATTTATGTGTTTATTGTAGAGAGCTTTTTCGTGCTAAAAGGTAAACATATCAGTCCAATAGAAAGTTACCCAGGATTGGCGCATGTATCAACATGGCTGAAAGGAAAATAAATGGAAGAAAATGAGAGATAAAATGATATTTTTCTATTCAAAATTTATAAGCTAGGCATACGTGCACATAAAGGTTTTATACAAGGTTATAACAAAATCAAGATTATTTCGTCTTTGTAATACAAAATTAATATCATAAATCTTCTCAAACTCACAAGAACGTTTTGTGGACAAAACTTACACGTCTACTTCCCCCCGCCCCCCTTCCCTTTTCCCTCCAATAAAAGACAAAATACACACGCTGAGCTAATGCTGAAGAAGCATGTGCGGGCATGTAGAAAACGCCCAATATATGTAATAGCCTTGTTACACTAGCGCTCTCAGCTGTCATTAAGGCAACGATCGTTGGCATCTCCCAACTGTCATCGATATCAACTAAGTTGTCCTGTGTAACACGGGACATATTCCTAACAACCCCACTTGAAGTGCGCGTCAACTGACACATTTGAAACCGAAACAAAACGAAAACTAATATAATATTACCTTTTTTTTTAGGTAATGCAAATGAATTATATTGCTCACTTTTTATTCATTATAAACGTTTAAAACAAAATTAAGTAAACTCCTTTCTTATTTTTAGAGTAAATTAACAGTAATCAGAACGTTTCACACGAATTTAAGCAAACTCCTTTCTTATTATTAGAGTAAATAAACGATAATCAGAACGTTTCACACGAATTCAAGCAAGAGAAACATGACGAAAGTCTTATCCGCACCGACATCACAATGACCGCCCTCGCCGAGCTTCAGCCTTCGCGATGTGCCGTGATAGTTCTAGAGGCAACTCTGGCCCCGAATCATACATTTTCCTACAATATATGCTGCTACGATACTTTCTAGATACTTCATCCAATCTTCCGCAATGGTGAGAGTGTCTGCTTCGCTGGCGCTGGCCATGGGTGGCGATGCGGTGGACGCCGCCATCTTTAGCTCTATTGAGGCGATACCCCCCCCCCCCCCCCCCCCAATCAGCTAACTGAGGTAGTCCAGCTCAGTTAAACTCAATGTTCGTTAGCGGCTCAATGACAGTTGGCGCCGCCGCGTAACTCTGACCGACCTCGATTGAGTCAACTGTCCTTGTCTTAATGAGAGTTAAGAGCGCTAGTGTAACTACGGTATAAGACTATAGGCTTAAGTTAGCATTTCGTTTCTAATTAAGTAAGTATCCCGCTTTAAAATGTACCTCAATAAAACAATCATCGTATGTGAGATTTATGTCAACGTGAATAAAAAGAAATGTTGCTTTACCAGAAATAAGCTACACGTACGAAGATGCACACATCCAAAGTTAATCTTAGCACCGAGATGGTATAATTCTATTTGTCCCACAAGAGCCGCCAGCTTCTACTTGCTTCTTTGTATTGCATTTTATTGTATTGCGTTTTATTGTATTGTATTACTTTATAAGACCATATAGCCGACAAGTGCGTTTGCTATACGAAGGCAAAACAAAATTATCATTGACGAGGCGTCGATTCCAGGACTTCCCTTGATCTAGTTGCAAACTTCGTTGACACCGACTTTTTTTGTTGCTACATTGCATTTTTAATGCGGTACAAAGTTAGTGTCTCTTGAATTGGTCACGTGTAAAATAATAGTTGGAGAACTAGATACAAAAATGTTCCAGAAGCCGCGACTCATCATGGTGAAACAAACTACACCTTTTAAAAAATCGGACATTTCGTCTCCCATATAGGAGACATCATCAGTGAAATCAAGTTGGCAGGAAAAAAAAAATTAGAACGGAAATGACTGGACACACACAAGAAAAGCAATTTCATTAAGAACAACATAAATGTTCTTGCACAGACGTGAAGTGTTATTATTTTAAACATT
This sequence comes from Ixodes persulcatus, assembly GCA_013358835.2. Lineage (NCBI taxonomy): Eukaryota > Metazoa > Arthropoda > Arachnida > Ixodida > Ixodidae > Ixodes > Ixodes persulcatus. The sequence continues at coordinate 265,946 of JABSTQ010010676.1, forward strand.
TTTTTTAAAACTTTATTTCGACTAAAAAGAGTTACCTACGCTTACACATTCAGCCATACTAACTAATTTTAAATGCGGTGTGCAGTTTTCTCTTCGAACGTTACCGGACATTCGAGGATTTGCTGTTCTTTTTTGTAAACGGCAATCATTGTCTAGATTTGTTCACAAAAAGTTCATAATACCCGTGATTTTTTTTTTTTTTTTTTTAAATTCAGTTTGAAGACAGTATAGTGAATGCTCATCCCTTCAAGCGATTGCAGGACAAAAAGAGTTTCCGACTTCAATGTATTGTTCTCACTCTTTCAATGTTTTAACGTTTCGCTTTCATCAGACTTCACCTGGAAACATATATTTGTCACAGTTTCTAATACCCCATAGGGCCGTTTCCCAAAACGACTTTCCATTTTCGATTAGCCGCGTCTAGACATGTTGATGAAGAGCGTTCACCACTTTGCCGATTATATTGCGACCAGACGATTAGTTATTAGAGTCGTTTTGGTGTTTTTCAAACGAACAAGCATGGCCAGTCACATCGCTGACGGCAAAACTTAGTAAGGGCCACGTGGGGTTGTATCTGGGAAACTTAAACCAAAGCATACTTCTTTTTTTGTGCCGTTCGGTGGTTTTTTATAGCGAAATATTGCCCCCCGACAAGCCAACTTCTCGAGCACTTGGTCATCTTAACTCCGAATAAAGATTACTATGTATAAAATGCAAGTAACGGCTGATGATCTTTTATGTTTCCGACTCTTCTGGCTGGCGCAGTCGAACACGACGCAAAAGAACGCGAGCGAGCTGGAAGACACTGCCTCCGCCCATAGAAAGACACTGGGCGAAAGTTTATCAACATGGTGTCCGGCGAGATTTCGAGCCAGAAGTACGTCACGTGAAACCAAACTATGCTCACACAGTCATTTAACAAGTATTCGAGTTAAAAGTATTTTGAAAGCGGCTTAACGATAGCATTTAATGTGAAACAGGAGGAGACACGTTAGCCCACTAAACGTCTCTGCTCGGCTCTCCCTGTGAAGAGACGTTTAGTTTCTAAAGATCACGATATGTAATGTGTACTTAAAGGTTGGCAGCAACATAACGTGCACTGTAAAGCAGCAAATTGTTTCTTTTAAAAAAAATTGGAAGACTATTTATGCACTTACTTACTTTCCAAAGGTCTCTTTACAGCAAAATATATTCTTCTCCTGCAATATTTGACGTTTCATTTATAATTCTCCTTCTTGAAGTCTAATATATACATATATATAAATTATACTTGCGGCCTACATTGTTTGTTCTGTTTTTTCTATGTAATGATTTAAGTCGTTTTTTGTCAGCACATGTTGAGTTTGCTACAAAACTTAACTGCAAGCAACCAAATAGCGTTCCTAAATGCTGGCGCTAGTGCCAAAGTATGAATATGAGTTCAATTTGAACTTGATTGCATACGCTTTAATCTATTAAGGATGTCAACTCGTCCTCACCGACAAGGCTGACGAAAGGCATCCAAGTAAATTCATGTTTTTCTTCATATGTACTAAATTTTCTTACAAAATTTTACCTGTTACCTATAGCCCCCAGCTCCAGCGGTGTGTATCTTTGAGTAAAATAAGGTGCAACATAATAAAACACACAAAGTAAAAGAACGTACACTGATAAAAATAGCACACTACAGTGCTAACTTTCTTGTTGTTGTTGTTGTTTTCTTCCGCTGTTCGTCTTTTGCATTGTACCATGGCCTCCTTTATTTTAAAAAAGGAGTGATTATTTCGACGTCCACGTTTGAAATAATTAAAAGTGTTATATTGACGTCCATGGCGCCACTTCCTAAAGACGTGAAAATATTTTATTTTATTGTTTTGACATCCCCCGTCAATAAAGGAATATATATATATATATATATATATATATATATATATATATATATATATATATATATATATATATATATTCTTTCCTTGTCGTTTAAAACTTGGAATTTCGGACAGCTTTGGAGCTTCGAAGTCTGGACAGGAAAGTTATCGAAAGTAGCGGTCAAAATATATAATCTTGCTTGCAGGCGCGGTGTCGCGGTTCAACGCGAATTTTCCGAAAATAAAATCCGTGCGGTAGACTGCAGTTTTTATTATAATTTAGGTAATAAAAAATGTTTAAAAAAAATGAAGGCCGTTTACAACTCCCTGTAACGCCGAATTAGAGCGCAGCTCTTGAGGAGGAGCAGGGAAGGGTACTGGGTGGGTCACGTGACCTCCCCGGGGTCACTGACCTCGGGGGGGTCGCATGACCTGGGGGGTCACGTGACGATGACATCATCAGTGACGACATCAGTGATGATGACGATGACGATGCGGATGACGATGACGTCATCGGCATCCGCATCGTCATCGTCATCATCACTGATGACGTCATCAGTGACGTCACTGATGACGTCACCGGCATCCGCATCGTCATCGTCATCATCACTGATGACGTCATCAGTGACGTCACTGATGACGTCATTGGCATCCGCATCGTCATCGTCATCATCACTGATGACGTCATCAGTGACGTTACTGATGACGTCATCAGTGACGTCACGCGTCCCATAATGCACCGCGCGGTTACGCCGACGGCGACGCGGCGACGGCGACGGCGACGGCGACGCCGCTCAAGCCGGAAACGTGCGCCTAAGAGCTGCGCTCTAAAACTTCTGAGTGTATACACTAGTTGTCGGGCTGCATGTAACGTTTGCTTGCTTCTGCTAAACATTACAGAATGCGGCACCGTTGCTTTTCATGGTTTATTTCACGCGTTTTATAAATACAAAGGACCTGAATCTCATGTCATAAAATTCGTGTATCTTGTGCAACCGTTGCGCAGACTGCACTATGAGAATATTTTGCTCGGTGCGTCAGGTATTTTTGTCGTTAGTTCGCACCGGCCGTGAAACATCAAGGAGGCAGTGTTTGCATTCACAGCATTTTATTTAACATCCCGATTGTTTTGTATTTAACCTTCTCGTTATACACAAACCAAAATAAAAAAATCTAAATTAAACGTCGAACGTACGAAACGAGGTTAAAACAGGGCGGGAGCTAGATGCAAAGTGAGACTGCAACCGTACGAAGACGCACTTCGCACGCTAGTGGTGGCGTAGAGGCATAAAAAGCGCGTCAATCTTTCAGTGTTACGTAATGTACGCCGATACATATGTTACCTGCAGTCGAGGGATATCCAGCTCGCCTCTGTTGTAGATTGAATATTTTAAGTGAGGCTCGTGCCAAAATGACGTTCGAGAGCTCAGTACATCGCCGCCGGGCGTGCCACCTCCTGAAGGATCAACTGTCGAGTCGAGCACACACACGCTGAATAAGACATTTCTAGTGCCAAGTAGGACCGAAACGTTTCAGGCATGGGACACAGCGACACATGACTCCATCAACACGTCAACACAGCAGCGATAACAACATCAGAAACTAAACCCCAGCGGTAAAATCCGAAAACACAAAAACGCGGTCCACTAAAAATTTTTTTTTTCACCCGACAGGAAATTACCTTGAATAAGTCGACCTCCCAGGTAAATCTAACGAACATCTATCTCACTTTTAATAAATACTGTAACACTAATATTGCCACTACTTTCTCCATCTATGTCCTCGGAATAGAGATCGACAGAACGCCATATTGTCATGTTTTATTACACTATGTTGGTAGTTTACAGTTCAAAAAACTCATGAATTATCCACGTGTCTCTTCTTGCCTTTGTAAAACATCCGCCTTACTGATGTGATGGTTGGCAAGGAGTTCTCCTCGTCAGAGCCGTGCATCGTTGATGGTTCATTATTTTGCAAGCTTCTGGCTTATTTTTCGTTCCTGGCATGATTCGTTGTGTTGCAGAGCTCCGGCTCAATGAGTGATCGAATGTACTTTCCGGACAAAGAACTTGGTTGACCGCAGACATAATAGATCCACCTTTCGGGATATCTCAGCAAGAAAGCGAGCTTGCATTCGCAGTTCAGCACGTTCCCTGAACATAAAAAGTGTTGATTATAAATGATATGAATTTAGAACTCATAAAAACAGGGTCAAAGAAATGGACGACGTCAACAAACCTCTCTAACGCGAAATTAGAGCGCAGCTGCTGAGGAAGAGGAGAGGAGGGTACGGAGGGGAGGCATGCCCCTCCTCCTCCTCTGTACCCTCTCCTCCACCCATCCAATTCCCCTCCTCCCGTACGCCTATGCACCTTTTCCCCTCCTTTCCTCCTCCCCTTCCCTACTCCTCCCCCTTCCATCCTCCTCTCCCCTGCTCCTCTCTTCTCCCTACTTCTATTTCTTGTTACTCCTCCTCCTTCTCCCCTACACCTCCTCCTCCTCTAATCCTCCTCCTCCGTACCTTCCCCTCCTCCTGCGTACCCTCCCCTCCTCCTCCTTCATACCCCCTCCTCCCACAGTTCCCCTGCTAAATTTAGCTGAAAATTGCGGGCACATGACTTCAAAAGCAATTCAATTCCCCGCTACATTTAACGGGGAAGTGAATTGCGTTTGAGGTCACCTGTCGTCAATTTTCCTGCTAAATCTAGCGGAGAAACTGAATTTGTTCATATGTGACGTGACACCAAGTCATGTGACGTCAGTTTCCCCGCTAAATTTAGCGGCGAAACTGAATTGGTGTTGAGGTCACGTGACGTCAATTTTCCTGCTAAATTTAGTGGGGAATTGAATCGCTGTTGAGGTCACGTGACGTCAATTATACCGTTAAATCTAGCGGAGAAACTGAATTTGTTTATAGGTGCCGTCACACCAAATTATGTGACGTCATTTTCCTCGATAAATCTAGCGGGAAAACTGAATTGGTGTTGAGGTAACGTGACGTCGATTTTCCAGCTAAATTTAGCGAAACACGGAAACGGGCGCCTAAGAGCTGCGCTTTAAAACGCAGACAAAAACGAAACAAAGTAAAGGGCACCGAGACATGCGACGCCGTCCTACAAATGAAAGAGTAGCCACATTAGAGTAAAGGCTGGTTCACTCATTTGCGTTAAGTCTAACCGAGTGCACCGCAACAACCATACTGGCGCCATCTATTGGGTAGCTCTTATGCACTTCCGATCTACGTATACTTTCTTAATTTTCACTCATCCTTTTTTCACCGTGGACTTGGCATACCTTTTACAATAACATAAGCGGTCAGTCGTCATAGTGCACAGATTTGATCTCGCAAATATGGCAGAACCCTCGATCAAGTCATACGGAATTTCAAGGCTACTCCATAGATGGCACCAGTTTCCCGTAAGCGATCACGAGTGGTTACGACGCATTCGGTGACACTATAACGCAAGCGTGTAAACCAGCCTTTATATTAACCCACATACAACGACGTAGTGAAGTCCACTGCTTTGGAAAAAAGAAAGTGCATGGCGCATGCTTACATGAGCATAAGAGCTAAAGTGACGTATCGTAACTTATCGTAACTGATATCCAGCAGCCTTAGTTTTCTTTGTTGCACCGGGACTAAACACCAAACCATTGAATAAGATAATACACTGCTCAAATATAGTAAAACGCGACATCAATCTAGGTCTGCCTCATCCACAAATGAAAGACGACAAAACCCATCTACTATGGCGGCTTCGAGAGTCATGGTGATGGTACTATAGCTTACATGAATATTACCTTTGGCGTATTCTATTCGCGATACGTTCTCTACTATACGTTGGCCTACTGCTGGAGATGGATGTGATCAGTATTTTTAATGTTTTGTGATAAATGTCACTTACCGATCATGTTTACGAAAGAGTCGTCTCTGTCAAGGGGCGCCAATGTCTCTTCATGGAATGTAGATATTTGGTTGTAAGCAACGCTGAGGACCTTGAGCGCCGGCATGTCTTGAGTGAAGTCCTTCGGCAGAGACGTCAGTTGATTTTCTCTGAAGAAAACGATAATTAAAAATAAAACAATTGGAACTTATTTTGGCCTCAGATTGTTTTCTTTCGGAACAATATCCCTACCTTTTTCGTCCAAACATTTCAAAGCAAACGTTTACTGATGCTAAATAAACCAACATTAGTATTAAAAGGGTAGGGGTCGAAATCTACCAGTACGGTTACTAGTATTCAAAATGTCGTACATGTCTTGGATTGGAGCAAACATGAAAAGTGTTTCTTTTATATTTCTCACATCTCTGGAATTTAAAAGAATGCGTGAGTTTTTTTGTTTTTGTTTTTTTTGTATTAACAGGTTTTTTGTGCATTTTATAAACCAATTCACCGAGCGTTTACACCTCCTTCAGAAGCATCCTCTGATCAAAGAATTGTCATTTCTATGGGTTACTTCTCCAACAGTAAACTTCCACACAGTCTTAGAGATAAAGATAATAAATTATATTTTTGGAGAGACAACACTGTCTTAGATTATCAGTCCTAAAAAACCGCATTATCTTCGTTTGTTGCTAATATTATTTGGTTACCGCCTTTATCCACTTTAAATAAACAGGGCACACTAACCTCATCCATCAATTTCGCTGACTCGCGTCACTGCTTCGGGTTGGGTGAGGGTTGGAAAGTGGAACTGATAAAGTGGGTCCTACAATATTTATGACTAAAGGAATGCTGATAAAATTTAAAAAAAAATGTTACAATGAATGGTAGATATATACACAACAAAGAAATAAAACATAGTTGTTTTATTTGTAACTTATTAAAAAAATACTTGTTCCATAGTTCTAAACTTTTGTAGGTAGAGAGATTCCTTATTCCCGCGTACATGGAACTGAAGCTGAGAGTCTTCTTAAAAAAATGTGATAAGACGGAGATTGTTCACATTCAATAACATAAAATCACGACCTTCTAACACTTTATATTTATTGTAAAAAACTAGAGAGACAAAAACCGATTGACTCTAGCTCCATTCAAGCTTAAGGCATAAACGTAACAGTGCCAAAAGTGTGATTGGAGTAGTCTGCTTCATAGTTTCTGACAAAAAAGGTACATAAACGGGAAAATATCCTGTTCTAAAAAAAAAAAAAACAGAAAAACTAACGAAGAGGCGGACTCTGCCCATTTTTTGGTTATACACGACAAGAAAAAGGCTCCTATACGAGCACTTCTTATGTCACTAACCCCGACACGTTATGTATGAATTAAAGCAGAGAAAACTCTATGTCAAATAAACACGTTTCTCAAGATTTTTTTTACAAACCAATGTTTCAACCCTGATTAACATGTGCACAACTTAAAGTTGCACAACGCAACAACTTCGTTCAAAAAAAACCTTCAAAGGTAGCAGAAATAAATACTCACGGCATGTCGAGAACAAGCAGTTTGGAGGCCGGTCTTGGAAACATCGACCTCGAAACTTTTTTCAGAGTTGTTTCCGCTACTTTGATCAACTCGATGTCGGACAGTTGAGAAATCCAGTCGTCGTCTACTCTTCCAATGCTAGCTCCTAATATTTGAATCTGTCTGATGCTAGTAGGGAGGTTATTAAAATCTCGAGTAAGGTTAACTTGTCCAATGGCGACGAGTTGAAGCGTCCTGAGTTCGGTTAGGTTCTGCAGCGCAGACCAAGATTCCGGCAGGCTGCTCTGGTTGCTGAAAGTCAGCTTACGGAGTGTCTCCCGCAGTTCATCGAGTGGCCCCGTTGCTGAGCCCGGATACGTGAACAACTGGATGTGGGAGTTCCTGAACTCTAGCACAGAGATGTTGGCGTTCCGGAAGACAGTAGCTGGTATGTGGTCCAGGCGACTGTCCTTCAAGATGAAGTGAGTTTCTTCGAGCATGGCGTCCCGCTGCACGTGCTGATGGAAATCATCGGCGCTCCGCAGACCTTCACAAATGTAATACTTGTACGCGTAACCCGCTGCACTGCGACAAGAGGGAGCTGCGGGCGATAACGTAACTGAAACTACGGCGAGACACACCAGAATAAGGAAGTCGTGGATTCGTGGCATTCTTAACGCGTTTTGTCACACCATCCCCGACAAACTCAATGTGCGGAGCTAGCATCGTATATATATATATATATGTATTCATCGGTATACTCGTTTACGACTCACGTGTTGCAACATTTTCTTTCCCACTTTCTCGAAACGAGCCAGTCGAGATTCTGATATAACTCTCTTTCCAAACCTTCTCTTTTTTTTTTCTTTTTTTTTTTGCTTCAGTTTGTGTAACGTCGGCCTTCGACATATAACACATTAAAACCCACATACGCTCTGAAACGCGAGAATAAGTTATCATCTTGTGTGATTAATCGTCACAGATATAAGCTGACATGTGCTATACACGGCTACCAGAGCATTCGTGGCTTTCTAACTAGGCGGCAACAGTCGTCTGTGGCCTTCAAGTTGGTGTTGACGGGTATTTTGTTCTTGCATACCTGCTTAGCAACATGTAATAGGTTGCACGCGTTCATTCGGTTACACCGCCCCGCACCCCGTCTTTTTTTTTTTTTTTTCCCGTTAACGAGCCAAACAAAAGCGAATAGGAACCCTTTTGTACGAAATGTAGTTTTAAATCTAGTCATGGTTTTGACTGCGGCTGCCTTCCGGAGCAAATTATACTTTTCTTAAACACAGTATTACATTCAACGTTATTCACCTAAGGTGCCTAATATACTTAATACATAATTCTGTCAGTAATTGTTTTTTCTTATGGCAATACTGGGCTGGAAGCGATACCGTAGAACAAACCACGTGCAAGAACTGCAAATTGTATCGCGGCATTATTGAAGCTTCCTGGTAGATTTTGTGGAGAGTCACATTAATAACACTTTATTAAAGTATTTACTCAACTTCAAGATTTATGTCTGCAGCATACGCGGTGCAACGTCATATCTGACAACACTAACATGTGAGCATTCCACGTGAAATAGCAATTAGAACTTAGTTGTTCAATTATTTTTTTGTGGGCTGGTGTTGCAATGTTCTTTGGCATATACCACGTTTAAAGTCTCGCCGCGAAACGTGAGATTCATTTATCATCTGCCTGAACCAGCTACAATGTGGTGTCGTTGGCAGCGCGGTGGCAACTTTTCTCTGCGACCTTCAGTCTGGTGATTATTGCGAGCTTCTCTTGCCTTCTCATTTCAGAAGACACGAAACGTCCGTGCTTATCACTTGCCTTTCGTTAACAAAAAAAAAATTGAACAAAGTTATTTACAAAAAGCCATACTTTAAAAGCAAGCCGCTCTTCTGAACTAGAGCACGGCCCATCCAGATCGGAGCAGCTTATTTTTTCTTGGGGAAAAGTGAAGTTCCCTTTATCCACTATCTGCAATGAAGTCTCTCGGGCGAATCATCAGTTGTCTGACTTTTACTCTTATGGCAACTCGTTCCTTTTGCGATCCTTCTTGCTACACTTCTTTCGGTTCCACGTATAATTACTACGTTTGCAGTGGCTTCACCAGTCCGACCGATCTTCGAGATCGAGTACCGCGTGTTTCACCACAACCAAATACTTACTTTTTTCTCAAAGACAGCAATCTAGACTACATTCCCGCCGAACTCTTCACCCACATCGCTCCAGCCGTACTAGAATTTAGAAACGTCACAGTTCGTTCCTACGCCCAGCCCGGATCGGAAACTAGCCCCTTTTCAGGGTTAGAAGAATCCCTTCACTCTCTAGTTTTCTCGCATAACAGCTCTCTTCCTGAGTCGTGGACGATGTTCAGTCACCTGACCAAGTTAGAACTGCTCAAGTTTTTCAACGTGACTCAAGTTAACTTTACCAGAGACTTCAACTCCTTGCCTCAAGGGCTGAAGGAAGTGCACGTCCTTTCCACGTCCATCGGGTACGTCGATGATGACTGGATGTCGTCGCTTCATAACCTCCAAACTCTCGCCATCATGGCCACTGATCTGCGATCAATAACGCGAGGGATGCTGCCCAAGCCTGCACCAAAGCTTCGATTGCTGCAGCTCCGGTAAGTTCTCTAATGCGAGCACGGTATACGAGAGTTTTAGTGCTGGGTGTCCCTACCTGAAACGTAAATTGATTTTTTTTAATAGGTAACACATCACCGAACGTTGAGTCTTCGTTTAAATGTAGGTCTAGCGGTCCGCACCACTGGCAAAAGACTGGGAACGTACCTACCATTATCTTATATAAAAGTTATAGACATTTTTAGAGAATTTGTAATTGGAAAATTGTGGCCAACGAAGCACACGAATACATCGGGCTCAATAAAACTAACTCCCAGGAACAGGCCACATTCAAAGTCTCAGAAAATCACATAACTTTTGAATAAGGTAACGGTTAGCTCTTAAACATTGGTATCTGGTCCGAACCGCTAGTGCTACATTTGGGTAGGTACTGAGCGTTCGACAAAGTGTGGTTTATTTTTGCGGTGACAGAAAACACTGTAAACTGGTTTCGGGGACGCGCTTTACCGTGGAAAATCACAGCTTTGTAGATGCAAACAAATGGCGGGTTCAGACTGCGTCTCCGACCAACGTGAGGTCAGGCTTACCTGTTGCCTGCGCCCCCTTATTTTGGAAAGATTGCGTGAGGCGCGCCAGGCTCTTTCCGTGCCTGACGTTCTCCTCTTGCGGCGCGCCGAGCCTCCGCTGAGTTGCTGCGCCCGCGCAACACGATTGGCTACGACCTCGCGCGCTTTTGGGTGAAGTTCCTTGCATGCGACACCCCTGAAAGACTTAGCCCATAGGCAGGACGTCAACAGGGATGTTCGCTTTGCGACAGGAATACATGGTTCAGACAGCACGCGTGTAACTTTAACACATTTTTTATCTGTTCAAAAAGAAATTAAACACCCAATATATGTATCCTAGAAGAGACTTACTATTTGTATAAAACGGAAACTAAGCATTTATACTACACTAATGGTTTTCTCGCATATAACAGATGAGACTCACTCACGAAGTAAGTTAGGAAACGTTGAACACAATGGGACAGCGAGCCTCGGAAGTAGCGGAACGAGAACAAGGGATAAAAAAAATATATATATTTACTGCCAATAGCCGCTTGGGAACACAGCGCGTCATGTCGACCAGACGAGATGTGTGCTATCATGCAGAAGGACAGTGTTGCCAGGTTCTCTCACCTCCAAGTGTCTGTTTACAATGCCTTTAACCTTTAACATTACCTAAGTGCTTACTACGTGCCATTCAATGTTTCCACAGAGACAACCAGCTGACGTCACTCCCTGGGGACTTGACGGAGGACCTCCCAGCACTGGAAATCCTCGACGTCAAGAGAAACAAAATCTCCAGCTTTAGAAAGGAAACACTAGACCCTCTGGATCGAGACGGGACCTTTGTAGACCTAGACGGTAAGCGCCAGGTTTCCCTTTCAGCTTACGTGCGAAGAATGCCCTCGCAATTGACGCGCTCGCCTAAGCAGCGCACCGGATGCCTACACGTGTTCTATATTCAAAGAGGCAATAACATGCTCTTTACACTGATCACGTAATTTAAATTTTATGCGCCTCAATGTATGGCATAAATTAAACCAATTCACCTATCCCTCGCACAGGATAAACAAATTTGTAAAAAAAAAGACCTGTTTGTTTAGAGAAAAAAACACCTAGCATGCATGTTCTGATGCTAAAGATGACGAGATTTCCAAGGTTTCACCTGGCTTATTTATTATACCAGAATGTGTCCCACACCAGACAAAGCTTTTATTTCTTTACGCTACTTTGGAATACTTTTGAGGAGTTATTCGTCAATGCCAAAGCGGTCTTCGGGTTTGCGGGTATCAAACGCACTTTGTTTTAATATTTCGTAGCTAACCCCAAAACACCAATTCTCAAAGCGTTTTTTTTTTTGAATTTTAGATTTGGTTAATGCAATTGTATTTTCGATTATATACCTATATGGTAGTTGGTCACTTCTGACCCCCCCCCCCCCCCTTCAAATCACCGAAACTTAAAAGATCACCAAGCGTTTTCAGTCTTTGTACTACTTTATATTAATCGACATTGCGGAATGTGAGAATTTTTCTGTTGGTCTTGCTCAAGTGAAGCACTACTCCCCGTTCCCATTATGTTTTAATATATCATACCTATAATATCAGTATTCCTGTTTCGCGTCCAAGAAGGTTGTTCATAAAACATCAAACCAGAAAAAAAAATGAATTTGTCTAAATAAACAAACGAAAAATAGACCCGTGGAAGTTGAGCACAATTTGGTCTACAAGATGAAATGAATTTGTTGAATTTAGATTTGGATAGAAAAAAAAAGAATTGGAAGAGTTATTGTGCTAATAAGAGGCCAGTATCGAGCTTAAACTAAGAAATACATGCAAGACTTTCTTGTCTTAGAGATCATTAATTTTATTCTAGCTTATAATTGTGTGTTTTTCAGTGTTTATTTGCAAATTTTATTGCGAATGAACATATAATTAAAAACTGACCCTGTTCTTTTTTCTTTTTTAAGTCAGGATTTGAATGAATATACCATAATATACCATATTATACCATAATATACCATAAGCTGAAATGTACTTTTTCTTTTTTGCAGGCAATCTCTTAGACTGTGATTGCAGTCAGAGCTTCCTTCTCCACACGCCCGACAGATGGCACTACCCCTTCTGCAAGGGCGTTTCTCTGCATAGTCGGCGCTTTTTAAGATTTCTTATCGGACCGGACTTGTGTGACGAAAACCGGGGGGAGATTCACCAATAGCACTACAAGTTTTTTCCACTCGATCTCTAAGAGACATGCATTCCTAAATTTTAATTTTGCGAGGGCATCAAGAAAAATATAAAATGACAGCACAGTTAAACAAAGCATTTGTGAGTGATTTCATCTCAATTCGTGCAAGCAAAAATGATGGCTCCTCAAAAAATTTAGAAAAAATATATGTTGGTGGAAAATATGTGACTACAACAAAACTGCTAATTATAACTACGAAACATTTTTTTTTGTTTTAAAGCTTTGTGCTTCGAAAGGCCTGGAGGTAGGTCTTGACATTTTTGCAATTTTCACGAGTGACAGATCTTGGAGTCTCAAAACTTTTCGATTCTTTTTTCCTAAGAATTATATCTTTTTTTTTTACTGCTTTAGAACTTCGTGTGGAAGGGTCAAAGTTCTCTAGAAGTGTGTTTCCTTATTTTATTTCTTTAAATAAAAATTATTGAATCCTGCACCTCCGACAATAATAGGCCAAATTTGAATCAAGCCAGATTTCGATATGCAATTATTTAAGGCATAAAAAACATATAAAATGAAAGCTTGTATTTATGCTCATTTATAATTTATAATATTGTTAATTTAAGTATAGTTCGTAGAGAAGTAACAACACTGTTATCTTGAGAAGCAAAGTTAAAAATGCAAACTTCAACGTCATTTAATACCCCTGTCAGACGGGAAAGTAAATGTCATTTTGATCGAATGTCATTCACCGCTCGGCGAATCAGCTCGTGATCCTAGTTCTTCACGTGATCCTGGTTCTTCATTGCTCACGCTCATTGGCCGAACTGTAATGTCATTTTGCTTAAATGTCATTTAACGTGCCCGTCTGACAGGGGTATAAGAATATACGTAATTTTATATTTTTAATTTTTTTTTCATATAAAAAGCTCACATTAAGTAGGGCGTTTGAAACGAAGATATATTTGCACATCTATTCTAGGATGAAAATATATGGGCCGCTGCCAAATCGTTTACGTAATTATTATATATATGGTTTTAACAGGACCATAACATTTATTATATTTGAGCTCATGTGCCATTTGGTAAAAATGAGAAATATTAAGATTCACAAATTTTCTTTAAGTAGACCTATTGATATGTGTTTTTTTTTTATTTAACAAGAATAAAAATTAATTTTTACGAACATTTCTGCCAGTCAATGAATGGGCGAGATAAATTATTTTTAGGAACCCAGCGGGCCGAGTGCGAAATGTTGCTTCTTTTATGCGGCCGACTTTTCACGTATACTGGCGGGCCTCGTTAAAACCTTCTTTATTTATTTTTTATTTGATGCACTAACAAAGAATATAAAAAAACAAGATATATGCATAACATTACATAGCCTCTCTAGTATTATAAGCTCACAGTACCGCTTATTGTGATAAAACAAAAAGTGATTTCATGTGAAGTTAACATTACTCTTGAGGATTTGTAATTTTCTATCACAACCCCGCAAGACCCGTCTTTAATTTGAGCCTTCATCTACTAGTGACAGGGTTTAATGTTCTTCACAAGGCTTACAAAATTGCATTCATGTTTCATTGTGTCACGTTATTGCGCGAGGCATGCTGCTCCACTTTTGAGGAGTACAATTCTAGGCATTTTCGGGCCACTACACAAGCAAAATCATCAGCACTTCCAATAGTTGGTTTTGACGACCTGAAGTTGTGCAAAGAAACTTGGTGCTTCAAGGCTTCCCCTACGCCATCACGTGCACTTTTGCCGTGTCCTGTAGTTGAAAAACTCTACTTGGTCACCTCTTGTATCCTTGCCATCTCGTAAGGTGGATACCTTTTTTTTTTAAAAATGACTAGCCGCCCCGCTGGAGATGTGGACAAGTTTTTAAATATCATGAATGTTTTGTTTGAGCCACTCTTCAACTACGCGCACTGCGCGCAGTTGAAGAGTGGCTCAAACAAACATTCATGATATTTAAAAAACTTGTCCACAATACAGAACAAGTGCGCGTTCTGTATCGTGCACGATGTCGTCGCTGACGCATCCGAAGCTCCAGATTTTGCGCTCCGTTAAGCAACGCAGCTGAAGATCGGCACTATTTGCTTCTAGCATTGCACTGCTCTCAAAAAAACAACGCTCCAGTTTTCCGCAAAATTAAAATGTAATACGATGGTACAAGCCTTGAGATGCGACTTTTCTGAGGTTAAAGTAAGCCGCTGAGCATGTCGAATGAATTAATGGGGGAAGTATTTTGTTACGCTCTCTGAGCTCATTGCCAAGTGCGTTTTTTCACACTTGTTTCAGCAGTTCGCCAGATTCCCAGAAAGCTACTTCAATTTCTTCGTCTTCCTTAATTGACAACGATGACAGGGTTACAACATCTCCTTTTGGACACACTTTGCAGTTCAGCAAAACGCACTTTTTTTCAGTTAGGTTGGGGACACAGGTAAAGTCTTTTGACGTCTTCAATGCTGAATTCTTTACCGCCCACGTTTGATATTGCTGCCAGGCAAGAGAGTTAGTTTCTACCTATCTTGGTTTTAGTAAACAGTGCCTAACAAACTGAGATGAGGTACCATATATGTGGACAACATAGAACCTGCCAGCAAAGCAAAACGAACGAAAAAGACTGCCGCTCTCGAGGGCGGAGGCACGAAAGGTAGCGCCTCCAGATAATCATCAGTTGTCTATAGCTTCCTTCTTTCTATCACGTGTAGGGTTCATGATATGGTAGTCGTTTCTAATGCTTATAAAAAAACAATCACGACAGCTATCTAAAAAGGGGATGCGACACTCATAGAGCTCAAAAGAGTGGCGGCATGCTATGTCTTGCTCAGCTCGTGGATTGCCCTTCGTTCTCAATTTACGTCGAACTAAAAAAGCCAATGCATCTTATGAGAACCTTGAAGCTACTTATATCTTAACAAGAAGGGAAATATAAAAACATAAAAAATTAGGGAAGACACGCACTCTGCAGAGAAGCGACAGCAAGCGCTGAAGCGGCGCGATGCTATTGGGACTAGTTTTTCCCCAACCATTCTACGAGGGTTGGCACGTACGTTTCGTTTTGCAAACGTAGAAGTGCCCATAGTAAAAACAGAAATAGGGAGGTTTCAACAAACTTTGCCTAGCTATCGTGTAAAGGAAGTTATTTGAAGAAAGAAAAATGCAAGCACGCTTATTGACGTGCTCGGCGGGCCGCCACTTCGAAATGTTTTTTTTCCCACAAGTGCTCTATTATCTGACGGAAAACCTTTTAAACGTTATGTGTATATGTTTGCTAATCTCACATGACAACTCAGAAACATTTTTAAGACAGTTTCTATTTCAGTAGTTTACTAAGCAAGCAAACGGAACTTGCGGTACAACCCCTTACCATATTATGCTATAAATACTATCAATGTCTAAGGTTAATCGAACTGCGTGTGGACTCGAAACCAATAAAAACTATGATCATGTTACAAAAATACCTAATATTTTTATTAAAATATTAAATGACATATATATGCCTCGAAGAATGGAGGTACAAATATATCGTCCTTTCCAACGCACTGCTTTCCAACGCACATAACGCACAACGCACATAACGCAACCATATACTCGTATATAAAAGAAATTGTATTGCATATTTAAGAACACATTGAAAGCGTTTCATATAAAACAAATATTTGAAAAAAAGTAAGATACTTATTTCTATTCAAGCGACATTGAATTTTGTATTTTGAGCTTTTCTTTTAAAGTATAGTGTTTCTTTTTATATATAGGCTATACTTAAATTAACAATATTAATTTTTAATTAGACTTAGATACAAGGTTTAATTTTATATGTTTCTTATGCCTTAAATAATTGTACATCGAAAGCTAGCTCGTTTCAAAGTTGGCCCATTATTGCGAAAGAAGCTAGATTCAAGAATATTTAATTGATAAAATAAATTAAAAAACAAATACACTTCTAGAGATTTTTACTCCTTGTATGCGAAGTTTTAAAGCAGTAAAAAAGTTATAATTGTTGTGAAAAAAAGAATCTAAACTTTGAGACACTCCAAAATGTGTCACTCGTGAAAACTGCGAAAATCACAAGACCTACCTTTTGCCCTTTCGAAGCTCAAAACTCAATAACAAAAATAATTCCTCAGTTCTAGTTTGAACGTTTGTTTTAGTCACACATTTTCCACTAATATATATTTTTTCCGGACTTTTTTGAGGTCTTATTTTTTTTTTCTTGGATGATATGAGATGAAATCACCCTGGCGCATTTTCATATTTCAGATATTTTCAAAAATAGGATCTGTGCTTCCTGTCACGCTTGGCAGAAAAAGCTGAAAGATGACCAGTGAGCTGCATTCAAAATTACGATAAAACAAATTTTTTAGCCTCCTTTTTTGTCCTATAAGAATATAAAGAAATAACATCTTTATATAGGTTTTATTACACAATGTATTAATATTTTCCCTCATTGTTATGGATACCTGTAATAAACATTAGAAATGTTCTACCGCCCTTTTTCATATCACTCGCAAAAAAAAGCAATACAAAAAAAGCATGTAAAGACGTGAAAAGTCTTGGGAAGTATACATGGTGCCTCTTTCTTTGAATGATTTATCTTTAAAACAATTTGCTGGTCACAGTGCTGTTGTTTTGAGTAATTCCTTTTTATATTTATTCATCTTTATAGAGTTTATTTTACTTATCTTGTTACGTTAATTATTATATTCTTCTACGCGGGTAGAAGAACTTACGTTCGATGCAGAAATCTGGCGACAACTAAGAATTCACAAACTTCTTAGTGGTAAAAATATAAAATGTCAGTATGGTATAGTTACAGCGTTTTTAGTTGTGTCATGCACAATCACTATTACGTCTCGCAGCATAAAATCTACCTGCTTGACAGCGCTTTTGCACCTGGCGCTCACCATACAGTCATTTCAACCCTCCCCAACCGCAGGACCTGACATAATTACATCTTTGAAACTCAAAAAAGAGGACAAGAATAGGGTCCCATTATGAATATTTACTGTTTTCACAAGCCACCGTCTTCACAAAAAAGTTGATACAAGTCGCACCTTTGTATAAGTCTCCATACACACTTTTGCGGTCTGCCAGGCGAAACTGCGTGGATAAGTCGTCGTATCTGTATTTTGATCGGATATGCGGCAGCGAAAGCGTAATGATAGTTTTGAGAACCAGTGGAGCGGGAAATATAACCCCCGCGGCAAATATTTGTATTCCGACACCTCGGGAACCTACCAAGCCGCTCTATGTAGTTGTCTTCTTTTCTTTTCTCTCTAGCAAAAATTTATTTCGAATGAGTCTTTTTCTTTTTTTAAAAGCTGGCGTATACCTTTTTTTCACGACGATAAAGGCACTTTCAGGTAGGGGACCTTTATGATCGGCGGTGAATGAGTTTGCGATCCTCAGCATGTGGTAGCGAGCACATGTGCTCGCTATCGGAGCACGGGCTGATTGGCCGATTGGACCTATGTTAAAGGTACCTTTAGAGATTGACCGTTTGAATGAAGTGTTAGTAGTATTGCATAGGTTTTCTTGCTACGCCATCTAGTGGAATGAAGAAAATAAAGTTATTACCGTATTTCCCAGACCGGACCCGGTGAATAGTCCGCACGCCGTGCATAGCCCGTACTTAGTGCCTAACCCGAAAGTAAGAATGATCATACACAACCCCTCTTGACAAATGCCCGCTGAATTAGCTCACAAAGAAGCTTGTATCGTACATAAATCAACAGTAATATACTATGTTACTCATGAAATCATTCACGTCTTATCACAGTGAACGATATAGAAATATAGAAATGTCCGCAACTGTAGATGGTCCGGGTAAAATTTGAAGTTTGAAACATGTATAGTTTGCGGGTCCAAAAAATACGGTACTAGTTTTTACTATCCCGAAACATGCTTTTGTTTAGAATTGTAACCATGAATGTCGAACGCAACATTGTACACAGGAAGAACACTGCACGAGATACGTTATCTAAATAGTTGTGCAGCGCTCGAGTCAGCATGTTGAATATTGGTGAACTATGTTAAAGGTACCTTTAAACGGTTCCCTTCCGATGAATATCGGAAAGAGGCCTATCTTAAAGGTACCTTTAGGCTGGCCATGTTACTAGTGTATTAGCCCATTTTCAATAGCTGAATGTGACGGACAAGTACGGGAATAAGTAAAAAAAATTGAATCCACTTGTTTGAAATATTTATTTCTTCAACTGTTTAGACGCCTTTCCACAAAAAAAGACTTTGAACTCTGTTTTTATGTGCGTGCGTGCGTGCGTGTGTGTGTGTGTGTGTGTGTGTGTGTGTGGAAGGGGGTTGTTTGTTTGTGATGTTTTGCTGTTTTTGTGGGAAGAGTTTGTTTTGGTTTTTGAATTGTTGCTGTTTTGGCTTATTATGCGGCCAGTGCGCAAAATAATAGAGATATCACTTGACATGGTTACCAACTTTAGTGTCTTGAAATGGTATTCCGAGCTCTTAATCGGAATCGACCCCCGCTCGCTGGGATCTAGAACCTTGAAGAGAGGATTCAACATTCCCAATGTTGCGACTGCATTTATGCTGGCTACCGAGTGCAGCAATGCTAGCCTTCGCTTCTAGGAAGCTCTGGGCCAGTGGTGCGGAGAACACAAGAACTTCAGTCCCTAAGGTGGATTTATTTGTTGATGTTTCGTTCGTAACGTAGCAAGAAAGACGATCTAGTTCAATATTTGTAGTCAGTTACAGCTTGAGAAACGCCGGATGTGGCTATGTGTATCCACACTTCTTGCTTCGCGATTCGTTATTCAGCTTTCTTATCGACTGATGCCTCAATTCAATTTCTTTGGCTGCGAAGATATAATGAGATGTCTCTGACTCGCCACGTCCTTCGTTTCTTTAGCTGTCAATGACTACGCGGAGAGCAAGTCGTCTGCTTCTTGCGCAGGGGTTGCGGTGACGTCAGAACGACGCTGAGCTATGATTGGCTTGGATTGAAAGGGCAGTGGGTAGACCTCAATACTAGATGCCTTGAGGTCTACCCACTATTTTCTTTTTCAATCAGCCCATAAGTGCTCGGCGTTCAGACATCATCGCAACCCCCGTGCAAGAAGCAGACGAACTTGCGCTCCGCATAGTTTACAGAATAGGAGTGGCAGCGGGATAAATATCTGGACGGCGCGCTACTTGCCGGGTGTGATGCCTGTCTTGCGCTGTGGTTACGGCAATGTAACGATGTTCTTGAAACCCTTTTCTTTGCTTTCACAATTTAGAACAATACAGTTTATTATATCAGAAGGAAACGTTGTTCATACTCATTGTGATTTTTTTTAATTAAGAACAAACGATATGGTGTTAGTTCTCTAAAGCAAGGTGTAAGCTCTTTCACGTCCTATATAATATTATAATGTGAGAAAATAAAAAGAAGAGGGGGATCAATGTAAAAAAGTCAGCTATAGGTGCCAAGGCGTGGATAAAAAACAAAGTACGGTGTCGAACGGACTTTTGTATTGAATATTTTACATAGCAGAATTTGTAGTTAAGGCACTCAAATACACCTCGCCAAATCGCTGTCCGCTGAAATACGTCTTCTTCCATAATGTAAGATCGGAAACGTTATTGTTCAAAGAAACTTCTAAACCTTGTTAAAGCCTCCCACCTTTCTTTTTCTCTTATTATGTCACAAAAATTGAGCGTGTTCAGTTAACTATTACACTGGAGCTGCACCGTAGGTCTTCTGGTCGCAAGGTGCGTAGGTCACGGTCCCTCAGCCATTCTGGGCTTCGGCAATGGCCATGAAGAGAAGTGCGCCCACGCTGTAACACAGCTCGCATGCGACAGTCGCAGTGCAGTGGGTTTCCTGTCAGGGGAAAAACGACATTAGAGAGTTTTAATAGATTGTTCCGATACTTCGATACCCCGGATAACGATGCGATGTATGCCCAAAGGCAACGGCAGGGTATGGGGTATCGTTATAGGAGTCATCGGAACTATCTACTAGTAGGGAGGTTTTGTAGATAATTTTCGCACTCCCGCAACGCTCTCCATAACCCGCTACGATACCTGGAACTTTGCAGTCAAGTCCATCAGCGCGCAGGCGCAGTAGCGGCTTCTTCGTTTCAGAGGGTTTAGTGGAGGCGGAAACGCAGTCTACGAAAAAACCCTAATACTCCTTATTTTGATTTCGTTAAGGTAGCACTGTATAATATATATAGTATTTTTTTACCAATCATGAAGAACATAACAATTTATTTCTTGGTGTCATCAAACCGTCCTTTTTTGTACGTAGACGCCAGTGAGCTTGCCTACACGTGCAGCGAATTTACACGTGGCAAGCCTCCTAAATTACTTAAAGGCGAGATTGCTTTACGTAAAAACTAAGAACTCCAATAAAACAAATCGTAATGATGCTTTAAGAGACCCAAGGTTATCTCTACATCCAGACAGGAAATCGCGTGGAAGTCTAAACGAACACTGACAACAATCTTCAGCTCCTGCATTAGGTGAAGCCCATACCTATCGCACATATCTTGAAAAATCATGAGCCATTCCACTCTGTGAAGGTGGACGACCAGCGAAGCTGTTAAGCAAACGACGGAGACCCGCCCCAGGAAGCCGGAGGAATCTGAGGCCAGATTCAAGAAGAGCTTCTTAGTTTACGACAACTTAGCTAAGAAGTTCGTAAGTTAAGAACATCGTAAGAAGTGGAGAAATCGGTATTCACGAACGCGTTCTTAAGTGAGAGGAGGAAAGCGGCGTTCTCGTACGGAAAAACTAGAACATACCGGTGATGTTGCTATGGCGACGCATCTTCGGCAGCACGAACAACCAATCGGAGAGCTCGGCATGGTTCGGAGCCGTTCGGAGCACGTGGATTTTTAATAACAAACACAGGCGGCCTTCCTGCCACCGCTTGTCTGGGGTCCGTGTCCGTGCAGTGATATGTCGACGCTAACATGATTTAAACGCGCCCGAATGCCGAGGCCGGGATGCGTAACCGCCTCCGTTGACTGCTACGAACTCGATCGCTAAGAAGTCAACACAACTGTCATCGTTGGTAAAAGACGGTCCGTGTCAGTCGTTTGCAAAGCGACGTAGATGGAAACAAATTGCCGCGGTGTTTTTCGCGGCGTCGGAGATGCAGGAGCGAGCCGACGTTAAAAAAGATACGTTTGAACTACGAGAGTGTCAGCAAGAGCCACGTAATACCTGTTCACACTCGGAGCGGACGCGCGCGTTTCATCGAAGTGCTGGATTCGCGCTGTCGGACCACGAATTGCAATATAAGCGCTTCGGGACCGATGCTTTACGATTGCAACTCGATGCTGACGTGACACCGGCAAAGAAACGTTGGACCGGCATTGCGACCCACGAACTGTTATAGCGATCGACAGTGAGGTGCAGTCGTGTCAGAATGAAAATGGAATACTAATAACAAAGTGCACATACCGTGTGACGAAGGTAATCCATACGGCGTTTATTTGAGCTCCATATCACACAAAACAAAGAGAGAATCGATGAGAGTCCCTTTTCGACGACAGCGTTCGTCACCGGCTGCCTCGGAAAACAAGGAGATGACAAGAGGAAGAGATTTACCTCTTATCTAAAATTAAGGTAAGCGATACGGGAAGGGTTCACAAGGGTCGTGCGGGCATATTCCATTCAGCACGCCAGCCGGTCGTGGGCAGACGGTCTTGGCCAAGGACCGTCAGAGCACCGCTGCTGCCGCTGCGCCGAGAGTGCCTGCTAGGCCTATCTGCCGAGCTCGCTTGGTCAGCTTTTCCCGGTTGTTTGTGGATCCAGCGTTCTTGTTCGTCGTGGTCTGTTTCAAGTAATTTTACTTTTTTATTGCTGCTTGAAGTCGGGACGCGTGAGAAGCGCACGTAGAAAAATAAACGTCCGTTGGTCGTCGCGACCGCGACGCTGTCGGCCATGCTGATTTGATCGTAAGAAGTGCGTAAGACAGCTTCGGAGCTGTCGTAGGATTTCGTCGTAACCTGCGCAAAAGTTACGAAAATTTCGTTTCGTGAATACGGATTTGTTCTTAAGTTTTGTCTTACGCATATTTTTGGCGTAAGATCATTTCGTGAATCTGGCCTCTGGACACGCGCGACGGGACTGCCACCCGGCGGAAAGTAGACACGCGCGACAGAACCGCCACCCGACAAAAAGTAGACACGCGCGACGGAACCGCCACCCCCGGAGAGCTAAAGGAAAGGAAACTAGACACTGAAGCGCTTCGAACGACGACAAAGAGAGGGCGGTGCTTGCGTAGACATGGCCGACGCGGGTTGCACAGAGGTAAAGCTTTGAGACACCTTTATTATCTACCTAAGAGTCAACTGATTTTGGACATGGTGCCTTTTGATAACTAATCAACTGAATAGAGCTATTGCTAAATTACCCAAGCATCAAGGAGAATGCTGGGAATGGTGTTCCACGCGCCGCACGTGCCGGCGTCTGCAGCAGTAACTGTTATAAAGCAAAATAATGAAACAAATGGCACCTTGCACGCGCGTTCGTCAACGCTTTATTTTCGTTATTCAGTTCGAATCTTTTTTACGGGGAAGGCGTCCGCGTGAGGCGGTGCGAGCGTAGAGTTTTAGTCATTGCACTCGAAAACTCCACGGAGCGACAGCCATAAATAGCTTCGCTGTAAAAGATCTCCCCCTTCGTATTGTACTGCAGATATGCATTTCAACAAATTTGTTCACCAAATGGCCTAGTAGCGCAATTATCGTCAACAGGGGGAAGGGGCGTCAAGGAAGATGCGAGTCACTGTGCGGCGAGAAAGTCCGTCCGCTCCTCGCACAGAGGGTTCCGTGAAGTCAAAGCGCCGAGAGGCCGAGCTCCGACCTGGTCTGCTATACGTCACAATGGTTACTTTGTTTTCTCTACTAACAACTACCGGACGAGCTACAAGGTACAAAGAACACACTTCCGAGATGTGCTTTGCTGCCTATCGAAGACCCTGCTGGAGCGGAGCTCCATCGCACACGTGATCACCCCCTCTCACATTTCGTGCCATCGCGAAGGTTATGTGTGCTACTGACTTTTAAGTACCTGAAAGTTACTCAGGTTAACTTAGACGTTTTATCGATGTTTACCAACGAATATTTGAGAACATAAAAGGTCGCAATTTTTTATGTGTCCCATCACTAACAAGAAAACATATTTGGGGGATTAAGCAACAGACCTGAATATCACGGAGCCAGTTCATACTCAAAACGTTGTTAACTGAACATGCAAGATTTTCAGTTTTTTGTAATCGGGAACCAAAATGCCGGAGGATTAAATTGACATCTCTTCCATATTGCAAACTCATCATAATATTCAGCTGCATGACACAGTGGTCTGATCATCTGTTTTATCTTGCGCATGGTTTCCAAAGTAATTGCTCAGCAACATTTAATATTCAGCACCACCAAGTCACCATATAAGTAATGTTCTAGAAGAAAGCATTACGTGAGCATTAGTTTTACGAATTTTGCGCATATGACCGTGCATGATTTCGCATATTTTGTACTTTCGATAAATGCACGTAATAGTTTTAGTTATAGGCTCACATATTGCAAGTGGTAAATATATCGGCGTGAAAAATTAAGCTAGGGTAGAGAGAAACAGTGTTTTTATTATAATAAATACTACTCTTAAACTAAAACAAAACGGAACAGGTTGAGGAGGAGACAGAACAGTCTTACCAGTGATTCGAACAATGACGTCAGCAGCTCTCAAAGGCCAAAAGCTACCTGCATCCAACGTAGTTATTAAGTTGTCCACAAGGCTGACATATTTCAGCGAGGGAAGACTGTCACTGAAGCCGACTGGAAGTTGCGTCAATGAACAATTCCTGCAGATTTAAAACAAAACAATAACTCTGCGTATTCTTTAATTAACACCTCTTCCTGTGTTTCATTATTTTCAGTCGCATTTCATTCACGTATTCTGTACAGTGCTACGAGTAGTTGTCACTTAAATTGTAATATAATAAAGAAACATGACGATTTAAATAATCCCGCGCTCAAATCAGACAATTTCGTATGATAGTTACTGAACGCACAGGTATCCTACATAATATCCTTACAACAAATGCTTGATAATATCTTATTCTTGGCAATAAAGTTTAATGGAAGAACAGCGGTTTTATAATAGTATAAATTGCTACAAAACCATATTAGATTACAAATTTTTAGTCAAGCTTTCTTTTAAATTTTGATTTGATGTTCCCAAACTCTTCTTTAATGTGATCAATTAATAAATCAATTATCTAACCTATTTAATTAAAGCAATGATTAAAAGGTCTTTCTGTATATACGCCATCTATAAGCTTATTATGACGAAATATTTATATTCAGGGGCTAGTAAGATGTTAGATATTTTAATATTTTAAAGTCAAGTTTATCTTCAAACTTTTCTTTAAAACACTTCTTCAAGAATAAATACCATCAAGGAAACAAAGGAAGCAAATTCGTCCTGAAGTGTTCAGTCGGCGAGAGGTCAGTCTGCGTTTGAGGTAGGGCGACGGTGGTTCACGCATTATATAAAGATCTCCAGTGCAGTACCACTGCTACCCTGGGGCCTTTAACGTGCATCACGCGGTAGTGACACACAGCCACACGCTCGTGCGATGCTCGTTTAGGTACATGGGAGCAGGAGCGTGGATCAAGCCCAGGAACCTTGGGAACTGTAGTATGAACTTCTGTTCCTTGGACTCCAAGCTGCTATCCTCTAGGTTTCTGGGCCGCGAGACTCCGTACCAAAGAAGCCTATGCAAGGTGTTTTATTTTTATTGCGAAAGCATTAACTGTTCCATGGAACGAACCGGCGTTATATGAGTGTGGCCGGCGCTATCGTTGTCTGTACTCTGTAGCAGCAGTAAACGGCACCCAAATTCCCATTGGCTAAGCGAAACGGTACGTGAATTCCGTCTGTAGCAGCGAAAAACGGCACCTAAATTCTCCTGAGCAAAACGGGGCCTAAATTCCCATTGCCTGCGACGTGTCCTGTGGCTCCTTAGCAACGACGTCATCGTTGCTAAGGCGCCAGCAGAACTGCTGGCGGCGCAGCGGGAGGGGGGGGGGGCGCGGGTATGCGCTGGCATGACGTTAGGCCTAAAGTTAGGCCTATTGTTATGCTTTGAGGTCTCACGTCGTCAACCGGTACGTGCAGCTGTTTGGCGTGAAGTGGGGACGTGCGTATGTGCTAGCCTGAACTTGGGCCTAACGTTACGCTTTGAGGTCTAACGTCGTTACCCGGTACCCGCAGGTACACTCTAAGGAATGCCTGAGCGTCTACTTACCCGCAAAACACTCAAAGAGCCAATCATTGAGATCTAAGAAATCAGCTCAGCGAATGATGAGGCGGTACATCTGTTTAGACCTTAAAATTAAGTCTGTGCTGTGGCATTACGCAATGCAAGCATGACGCTTTACATTGCGTCAGCCACAGCGCACACTTTATTTTTATGTCTAAACGGATGTTCCGCCTTGTCATTCGCTGAGCAGATTTCCTAGATCGCAATGATTGGCTCTTTGAGTGTTTTGCGGGTAAGTAGACGCGCAGGCATTTCTTAGAGTGTAGGGCGATGATAATGATGATGATGATGATGAGAGAACACGTGATTTCAGCACGCGCCGAGCCAAGCTTCGCACTCCCGCCGCTGCCTCAACCAGCGGCGCAGTAGTCACCAGCAAGCCAGGGATGCTTTTGCATTCCCAACTCATAAGAAGTGCTTAGGTGTCCTCGGAATTTTTTCCTAAGAAGAAAAAAACATTGGAAAAATTATTTTTGCAAATTAACGTTATCGATCGCGACTGACGTCAGTATATGAGTGTAAAAAAGACCTTAGTGGCTTAATTAACTTAAATTTGCTACCTAACTTTTAAACTATCCTTTTTAGCTGGCATATATTAATTGGGGAATTCCAGCCCGCGCTTATATAGACAAGATAAGTTGTTACATTTCAGAAAAATATTTTGATTTCTTACTTATCACGTAGAGAATTTCGGTTTGCAGTAGTGTGAAAACTAGACTCATACATCAAAAAGCTCAAAATGCCCGAAGAACACCGCCCCCAAAGTCGGACCAGTGTGTCACACTGCTCAGTCTTCTGGGGCGGTACTTTATGGGAATTTCGAGATGTTCTAGTATGAATATGTAAGCACATTCGCACATTCCCAAACTTTGCAAACAGAACAAACAATAAGCCACCTCACGACTGAATGACGCTGTTTTGGGGACAGATCATTAGAACACTAAGATCATCCATATTGTATACAGAAAAAAATTGAAGACGTTTACAACTCCCCGTAACACCGATTTCGAGCACCGCTCTTGAGGAGGAGGAGGAGAGAATACGGGGGGGGGGGAGGGTATGCCCCTCCTGCTCGTCCGTACCCTCTCCTCCTCCCCTCCTGCTTCTTTCACGCGTGAGACGCGCGTCGTCACGCGAAGTTTCGGAACGGTGCCGAAACGTCAGGTGACGTTTCGGCACGGGGACGCCATTCGCGCCAAAACGTCCGTGCAGTGCATTATGGGAAACGTCCCATAATGCACCGCGGTGAAGTTTCAGCAGGGTGCCGAAACATCACCCTGCCGAAACGTCCGCGCAGTGCATTATGGGAAACGTCCCATCATTCACCGCGGTGACGTCACCGCGGTGCATTATGGGACGTTTCCCGTAATGCACCACGCGGTTACGCCGACGGCGACGCCGCTCAAGCCGGGAACGCGCGCCTAAGAGCTGCGCTCTAAAACATTTCAGACCTGCACAAAAAAACAAGGTCTTGAAACTCAACTTACTCCAAAAGCAAGGCTTCCAGTTTAGTGGCTGGGTTGGGAAGCATAGTCCTCATGAATGACGAGATGTTCGAGTTCCGAATCACAATAGCCTCAAGGTTGGGCAAGGAGGACAACCAGTGGTCGTCCACATCTTGTATGGTCGAGCCGATGACGTCCACTTCAACCACGCTGTTGGGTAACTCGTTGAAACTCGACGAAAGACTCAACCGGTTGATCTCAAACAAAACAACCTGTCTCAGTTTCTCCATCCGCTTCGAGAAGCTCCACGCTCTCGGAACACTGCTGTTTCGACTAAACACGATCTTCTCGAGGCTAGCTTCCAGTCCCACGAACGAATCTCCGCCCGCGTCGAAAGTTAGTGAGTTGTTCACTCGCACGTTCTCGAGCTCCAGAGTCGAAGCCCGAATGCCGGCGAAGGCCCTAGGTGGAATAGAGTCCAGTTGGCTGCTCGTCAAAATAAATCGAACATTAGACTGCACCGAAGCTCGATTCACGAACTCGTCGAAGTTCGCGGAGTTCTTGAAACCGGAGCATGTGTACGATGGGTATCTGACACCACCAGAACTGAAACACGATGGTATTGCGTGCACAAGATGCACAGACAATGTCAGAAAGAATAAGTTACCGAAGTAGAAGAACTCGCGCTGTAGCATACTGATGCAGGTATTCGGGTCGCGTGGCGCGTTAGCATGCGCCCCGAAGAGCTTTAAGGAATCAGCGAAGAAAAACCCGCCGAAGATAATTTCGGGCTCAGATAACCCTGTAAGGTGACACGGCTTGTCTGACGTCTGCGTTATCACGCAGCAAAGATTAAAACGCTAGCTCGAAGGTCAGTGCTGCTGCACAATGTCTGCATCCGGCTACAGGCCAGCAATAATTTAACAAGGGTGGACAACATATTGATACACACTGACAGCACTGTCTCTTCAGTATACGTTAACGAAGAATTGATAGTCAGTTGTTTATGTTTCGAAGCATGCAAAGCCTGAGGTTAACTGAACCACCACAAAGAGTCAAGATCAAATTTATCTAAATATTAGGAACTGTATTGAGTCGCAAATTGGGTGATTTGGTAAACGTTGTAGATGATGTAATGAACAGTTGGAAGAACTTGGACGAAAAGTTACAAACACGACGGCAGTGTCCTGTCGTACTTGTGTCTTTTAGTGGTCCGGGTTCTTTGAGTTGTCCGTCCCCACCGTGTCCTATCGGCGACAACATCTGCTTAAAGAGTCCTTCATGCTTCTTCGGCGTACCTGCCAGTTTTTCAGAGATCTGTGGTCCGATCTAGGAATGGAATGAGAACTTGAGCTCCCATACATCGAACTCTTCGAGAAATAGAAATACAAGAGAAATTTTGTGGACTGCGCCGACGCAGAGAAGGCCGGATCATGTGTCTCAACTGATATCGCCCGGGGGGTTTCGGGTGCAGGTGCCCTAAATCTACCACTCTTGCAGCAGGCACAAGGCTGGCGACATGAAAACGCGGGTGATGAGAACATCATCCGCGTGCCTGCTGCACGAGCGGTAGCTCTAGCGTACTTCCACGCTTCTCGCGTGGTTCTAGCCTTTTTTATAGTTTACTAACTAAGAAGTTTTCGATGACGCTCAGCAAGTCTATAATTGGAACCACATGTTTATTTTAAGTACTTAGAAAAACAAATTCTGAATATTAGTTTATTATTTAGTTAGTATGCCTTTTGCAATCATCCACGTCCACTGTGACTGTCAGTTTGTTCCCGAAAATATTTTTGTTTTTCTCCTCAAACCCCCTATTTGTGGGAAGTTTTGTATATCTTCGTTTAAACGCCGCGGATGTAAATAAAAAAAACGACTTCCGGCTTAACGAGTCCTGGAGCCACACCGTCATGTACTCAATTAGAACACCTGTAAGGAACCCCCCAATGACAACCTTTTTGCTGAGGAGCTTGTGGACACTTTTAATAAACCCGTATTATATATAAAAAAACAATTATATAACATTATGAGCCAAATATTCTGCGAAACTACTCTTTCATGACCCCGCATCGATAAGTGCAAACCTGTAATAATGTGACTCTTTTTTTTTTTATTAAAACTTGTTTAGAGCAATATTTGTGACTTGAATCCTAAACGTATCCTAAAATTAGGTATACCTGGGGTCAGCAGCACTAAAGTAACAAATGTACCCACCGAATAGACACTGAAGGTTGAGAGATTCGTATTATATACTTTCGTGCAGCTCCATTCGTTCATCAGACGTTACATTAAAACGAGTGAATCACATGAAAGTGATTTCTGCGAAATTATGTACGTACCTTAGTTTTTAAACAAAAGGGACATCAATTCAACCTTAAAATGAAATTACCACGTGAGTCAAAGAGGTTCTTGGTTTTTGAAGGACCCTAACAGATCGATTTCTTAACAATATCAAACTAATCTTTTGTGCAGAGTACCCGAAAGTAACGTCTATTGCTTCCTTGGGTGCACACAAATTAGAAGCGTGAACTCGTTGCCTATGGCGGCCGTCTGCTAAGAAGAGATCTGTGATTGGCGCAACAGCCGACAGGTGAAGGCGAGAGCGAGTGCACGTATACGACGCCGGAACTCATCTCCGGCAGCAGACGATGTTTTTTGAGCCACTTGCGGCGCGGGCTTTATCGGTGTAGTGCATGATTTTTGGTAATTTTACAAAACAAACACAACTGAGTGAACACGAAACCAAAGAGAAAGATTTCTTTTCGCGCTAATTCGGCTAGATGTGAACAGCGGCCGCCGTCTGTCGTCTATTGCGACAATCAAACGCCTTTCTTTAGCTTACGGTCGCTATTAACGACGTGCGCGACCAAAAGCGCCACTGTGGTTGGCATTCGCGATTGGCCAAACCTTAGTTTCCTGTATACTGATAGTTGCTGCCCAATCGCCAGTTTACAGCGAGGCAAATCCAGCCAATCACAGCGAGGCAAATCCTGGTTGTGACGTGACGAACGAAAACCACAAGAGGGCGCCACCGAATCATCTCGGCGCTAAAAGGTAGTGAATTCACGCCCTTAATTTTGTTTCTATATACTCGGGAATGTGTTTCCTTTTTTTTTTAATGTCAATAAAAAATGCACTACCTTCGGCCACTTCTGTACAAAATTTTAGATTGTTCCATACTAAATCCGTCTGCAGCCAAAGCTATCATATCCAAAGCAGCTCAAAAACTCATCATTTGCGCGATTGCTGCTTCCGGCTAAACCAATCATCGAGTTATTATAATGTACGCTAGAGGTTAAACTGGCGCTACTGTCTATGCGACTTCCGTGACGCAATTTGAAGCAGACAGCAACCAGTCTACTTTTGCGGTGCTCCTGTGCATTCCTATGGGAAAACGCGCGTGCATTTTGTCTCTAAGCCGGAAAATAACACGAAACGCTTTGGTTATTTGGGTCGCACCGAATAGTATGTACCTTGATTAACATTGTAAAAGTGTAATTGCTTTAGTAAGCGCATTTTTCTTCATCAGTGAGCGATGTTTAACTTCGGTACATTTCAGTCCCAAACGTGTGTTTCGCAGCAGGTGTGTAAAAACGAGCGACGATTCAAAGCAAAATTACAGTCGAAAGGAATATAGTGTGTGTTAAAGGCTCGCCAGCATTCCGGTGACGCTTATATATTGATAATATGCCAGTCCTGTCACTATATAAAAATGACCCCATCGTGCATGAGCGGATAAAAACAATCAAAACGTAAAAAATAAAGTACGTGGGCTATGAAAGGTGTCTCTTTGTATTGTTTTCTCTCTCTGCCGGGCAGCCTTTATCGGGCAGTTGTTCTCAAAGATTTCGAGCGTGCGGGTGGTATCTTGAACGTAGAACAGACATCTTCGCACAGAGCAGAAAGAATAAAGCGGTACTTACTTATTTAAAATCAATTTATTTTGATCGTACATGCACGGGTAGTCACTGATCCAGTGTTACTGCATACTTCTTGCCGTCTCCCTTAATTTCCAGACGTTCTTCGTTCGTTTGGCACGTATATCCCTCATGCTGAAAAGCGCCGACGTCGTGCTCGCGCTAACAGTGTCCGACAGTGCGCATAAATACACGCACAAAGCCGTTTCAGCGCCGTTTTTAATGCGGCGAATTTGAAAGAAAGACGCCGTAACTGACCAAATATTTCGTCGGCCTGACTGATAAATGTTCCAAGCTACTTAGTACGTACGAATTATTTGGGATATTTGCTCTTATGATCGAGCACAGGGAGAAATTGCACTCACTTTTTCCCATAGAAATGCATTACCGGAAGTCAATTTTTGACTGGTTGCTGTCTGCTTCAATTTGCGTCAGCTCACTAGCGCCACTTGAACCTCTAGCGTACATTATAATAACTCTGTGAAACCAATCACGCCCTTTGAGTAAAGCGCAGGATTGTGGCGCATTTACGGTTTGCGATTGGTTTAATCGGTGAAAGTGAAAAAGACCACGAGAGCCCTGACAATGCACTTTTGGCACCTCTTGACTGACTCCGTGGGATTGCAGCTCTGGCTTCGGTCGGGTCTAACGTAAAATGGAGTAAAGCCCGATACGTTTAACAAATGCGATTTATCCGGTATCTTCAAAGCGCCAACGACCCCTTTGGTTCACGGAGTAGTACTTAAGATTGAAGGTTTTAACTACATAGCATACGCTAGGTATGGTTTAAAATATTTTTTTTTAGGGAATCAGAGATAAAAAAATGGCTGGCACGTTCCCGTGAACTTTACGCAGTGTAGAAATAAAATTGCGAAATGCGTAGCTTCATCCAGCTTGTTATTGCCTCAAAAACTGTAGAAAATAGTTTATATATATATATATATATATATATATATATATATATAGCTCCATCACAGTTGCTCATAACAGAACAAAACAACAGATGCGACAGAGTCACCCGCTGTAGGACTGTATTGAACGACACGTGCCGAAACACAAGCGCCTTTGAAAACATACGTGGCGATCGACCAAACTTCAAATTTTGGATGCTTTTAGTTTTTTTTTAAATCCAAGCATGACGCAGTGGCTTTCTGCTTACCTTTCTTCTCGAGTACAGTTTGTCGACACTGGAGGATGTGCTTCGAGTCTTGCTCCAGTCCTTTCGGTGGTGCCTCAAGAAAGCGTTCTAGGTCCCCTTTTATTTTTTATTTTCATTAATGACCTTCACAACAGCATCAGAATAACATTGTTCGCTGACAATTGTGTATTTCATAATACAATTAGTACACCAGAAGCCCAGTCCGAATTAAACAGAAATCTAGAAACCATTAACAGGTGGTTCCAGGAATGGCAAATCGCCTTAAATCCGGAAACGTCAGTATTTATGACAGTTACGAGGAAAAAACAACTCCTAAATTTTGACTACTGTATTTATGAGCATTAACTCGCGAGGGTAACTAAATACCAATACCTAGGATTAGCATTTAAGTCAGACTTATGTTGGAATTCTTAATATAGATAATGTGTCAGCTAAAGCTAACACTGCACAATGGTGCCTATAAGAAGAAACTTGTCGAGTGCCTCACCGGAGATAAACAATCTTGCCTATAAGACCCTGGTAAGGCCGGTCATTGAGTACGCTAAAATTGTGGGATCCATCTACCCTGGTAAATTTAACTACGCTAGAAAAAGTTCAACGTTTAGCGTCTAGGTTTATATTTAACAAATATTGCCGCTACCATTATCCTACCGAGCTTTACCGACCCTACCCTTGAGTCTAGAACAAGCTTTGAACGAACTAAATTTACTTTCTCAATTATTAATGATTATGATAAAATGGATGACGACAATTATCTCCAAATCGTTAGATTCAAAACCTCGAGGCATTGGCACAGTTTATATATAAAAGAGTATTCAGTGAGAAATGATGGCTCGAAATAGAGCTTTTTTTCCCTAGAGCCATCAGAGAATGGAACAGACTGCCGAATGACTCTGTGACTTCAACATCGCCTGCGGCCAGTGGCGTACCAACTTGTTTTTGACTGGGGGGGGGGGGGGGGCAAACCAGCCCCCCCCCCCCCCAAGGGTCGGGGGTCGGTGCCCTTGGTATCCCTTGGGCGCCGCCGGCCTGTGTTTGCCCTGCCCAGTGCGGCTGTTTCAGGGGGGGGGGGGGGGGCAAAACACATGCCTTGCCTGGTACGCCCATGGTACGCTGGTACGCTGGTACGGTACGCTGGTACGCCCATGTCTGCGGCCACCCTTCCGAACATTGAAAGCGTTTTACTTTATGCATCTCATTAAACACTCCAGTGTTGAATCACCACGTGCCAGCATGATGTGTTTAACAGAGGTGACTGCACGGCTTTATTTTTTTGTATCTTGGCGTGACGTGTATATATGAATGTGCTTGCATTATGAATAATTTTTATTATTATTAAATCTTCGCCTTCTGCAACAGTCCTGTGATATGGCTAACAGTATCAATCAAACATGAACACAGAGCAGGTTGGCACAGATGACTTGCCACACGAAAGAATAAAACACATAGGGACGGACACACACAGACAGGACAGTTCCTTCAATGAGCAACCGACGTTTATGATGCCTCCTCAATGGGTCAGCCCTTCTCTAACCCAAACCTCAAAAAAAAGAGGAAGAAAACCCGCGATAACAGAGAAGATAACGCCGTTGGAAAAAGGGAAAAAAAGAAAACGAAACAAGATACTCAAAACAATTTAGAACAAATAAATAAAAAGCATTCCTATCTCCATAGAAAAAGAAGAAAACTCCACCGGAAAAAAAAAAAGCGCAGAACCAACTTGAGCTCACCGGTCCCTCTCCTCTCTCAGAAACTCAACCTCTGCCTTGGTTAACCTAAGGGAGGGTGAGGCATAGTTCAAATTAGGGTGCCTCAATGTCCTTCTGTTTAGGGTGATGCCACCCTTTGTAGTGCCCGATGCCGACAGCACGCGCTCACAGGGAAAATACAAAGAAATCGACGAAAACAAAATGTCGCCATAGCACAGTCAGCGCTACAAACGCGTGCAGGGACACGCTCTTTCACGTGCGTCTGAACAAAAAATAAAAATAAACGTGTGGGAGAAAATGGCGAGATGCCACCACCCTAAGCAAAGCGCACATGAAGGCACCCTAGTTCAAATCATCCCCGGTTATCTTAAAGGACTCAATAACTTCTCGTCCTAGTCTGTCCTTGTGTCTTCCAATGACTCGCGTAGTATGGAAGTCAGGCTCACAATTTGAATAAGTGCGGTTGTGCTCCACAATGGGATGAAGGGAGTCACTAGACGCTCGGGTTACTTCGAGGAAGTGCTCACGGAGGCGAGTGTTGAGGCACCTACCGGTCTGCCCAACGTACCTATCCCTGCAGGTAGAGTGAATACGGTACACAACCTTCCCGTCGCAGGGGACAAATGGGTTGGCATGCTGGATGAAGCAGACTTTGGGGGCACTGTTGTCAATGACCTTTTGGCATAGTTGTTTTAGGCCTGTCTTGCACTAGAAAACAACAGAAGTACCATACCGCGCTGCGATGGTCTTCAAGCGGTGAGAAGTGTAATGGACGTAAGGTAGGGTGACTACCTGAGAAGTCCTCCTTCTGGGAGACCGAGAGCTCGCGTAGCCTAATATTAGACGAATGAAGGTGGTCGAAAAAAGATCTTTTGGGTACCCAGCCTTGATGAGACGTTCTTGCTGTGTTGATAAGCTGAACTCAACAAGGTGGACACAGGACTTAGCACGGGGGGAGAGAAAGAGGGACCGGACAATTCCATGCTTGACCATTTTAGAGTGCCAACTACAGAAAAGGAGTACGGGTTTTCTAGAACGTTCTTAGAAAGCCCAGCATAAACCGGAAGGTAGAAGATGTAGACGAAGATCTACCGGGTGAAACAAGGAGACGGCAGGCTCTTTAAATCGACCGGAATATTCGGTTTCTTAACCTATCGCGCTACGACTTTGTGCAGCGTTGCCCACAGATGGTGCATTTTTTTTGTAAAATTTGCAAAGAACGAACTTACCTGAGGAAAAAGTAAAGAAAGAAAAAGGCTTAGCCCCTATGGAAACGCAGCGACGCCACCGGTCTTCAAACAACACGGCGCCGTTTCGCACGGAAGACAAGAGATGGCGCAAGAGAAGGGAAAATAAAGGCGTCCAAATTATAACTAGAAAAAAAAAACGAATTTGAGTGGATAATTGGGTAGTCATCCACAAACTGAAAAAAACATGGCAATCCAGCGTAAAATCCTCAAGCCGTGCTTTGATCTCACGATCAGCGTACAAGAGAGAAATCTCACTCAGGGAGGAGGATGGAGGAGGAGGAGGAGGAGAGGGTACGGATGAGGAGGGGCATACCGTCCCCTCCGTACCCTCCCCTCCTCCTCCTCAAGAGCTGCGTTTAATTCGGCATTACAGGGAGTTGTAAACGTATTTCATCTTTTCCGGCGGTGTTTTCTTTTTCTAGAGGAGATAGGAATCTTTTTTTCATTTTTTTATTTTCATTTTAATTTGAGTATCGTGTTTCTTTTTACTTTTTTATTTTTTCCAACCGCTTTATCTTCTCTTTTATCGAGGGTTGGTTAGAGAAGCGCTGACCCATTGAGGCATCATAAACGTCGGTTGCTAATTGAAAGAACTGTCCTGTCTGTGTGTGTCCGTCCCTATGTTTTTTTCTTCTTTCGTGTGGCAAGTATCAATAAATAAATAAATGAATACATAAATAAATAAATTTCGCCTTTTGACATTTAAAAGTTAAAAGTGAAAAGCTCGAAAACTAAAAATATGACGCAAAAACGACCCTTAGTTTAGTCCTAGTGAATAATTTGACCACCACATGACCATTTTTACTGGACGAATTTTAACCAACAGAAAGCTGGGCTCATTAATGAAAGGTAGCACCACTATTACATAAAATAACAAATGCATTAAACATGTAAAAAGTAGCCTTCTACCGCGCCACAAAACAAAACAAAATAACGTAAATCAATTATTAAGGTCTTTCCCGTTTTATGAGCACCTCTAATTCAATACCTATGGAATAAAAACAAATTAAGAGGCCAAATAAAGAGAAGCACAAAAATAAAAGAACGTCGATATTTAATTCAAACATGTCCTCGTCCGAAAAAATTTCCTCGAGAAGGGGAACAAGTGGCACAAAGGACAAAAACAAATCTCCAAACACAGCTAGGTGACTTGCGCGCGACTGAGAAAAATCCGCCTGGTCCTGGTATTGAACCAGGGACGTCTTCATTTCCAGTGGATAGCTCTACCAACTGAGCTAATCAGGAGTTAGACGTCAGTTGAGCAAACGGGTTTTATCAGCTTCTACCAGTCTAACACAAACTAGGGTGAGCGGCCTGCCTTTTAAGGTTATGATGATAATGCAATCAATGCAAAGGTGCAAACGATACCAGGACCAGGAAGATATTGTTCGGTCACGTACCAGTCACCTAGCTGTGTTTGGAGATTTGTGTTTGTCGTTTCTCCCCCTTGTTACCCTTCTCCAGGGAATGTTTTCGTCAATCTTGTCCAGCTCGATTGCACCTTTGCATTTAATTGAATTATAATCATGACCTTAAAATGTAAGCCGTTCTCCTTTGTTTGTGTTAGACTGGGGGCAGCTAATAAAAGCTGTTTGCTCTACTGACGTCTAACCCCTGGTTAGCTCAGTTGGTAGAGTGCTCCATTGAAAATAGAGAGGCCCCTGGTTGGATATCAGGACCATGCGGATTTTTCGGTCGCGTACCAGTCACCTAGCTGTGTTTGGATATTTGTAATTGTCATTTGTCCCCCTTGTTCCCCTTCTTAAGGGATAATTTTCGACATTCTTGTCCAGCTCGCTTGCACCTTTGCATTAAGTGCGTTATCATCAAGCCCACTCTCTTCCCTCTGTTGCTCCTTTGGCCAAGAAGAAAGGAGACCAGGCATTTAGCTATTAGCTATCAAATCTGGCTGCATCGACTGACAAAAAATGACCTGACGTGAATACAGTACAAAGTGAAGAGGTTTCATAGCCATATAAGTATTTTATTTGCACTTTCCGGAAACGTTTATCTTTAAGTATGTAGACTTTTCTATTTGGTCTTCTCAAAGTACTTCAGAAGGTCTGCTTCGATTGTCTGAAAAGAAAAAAAAAATGTAAGACTCAATCATGCGGTATTTGGTTCTATCAATGTTGGGTGTATGGACAAGTTGGGGATCGCTTAGACTGCAATTTTCAGACTTCGTTGAGTGTTAGATTACAACACACCTGGGATAAACAGGCATACATTTTAATAAAGAAACGAGGTGACTATATTAGGTGGTAATGCTTATAAAAGAGAAGTAGAAAAAACAATCTAGCTATACATTTTTGTCTCCAAAATGTTTTAGCGCTTAATATATTGTCACCACGAATAAAAAGGCAAGTTTAAAGTCAATTGTAAGTTGTATACCAGTCCACCATGCAAGCAACTTACCTCAGCTCACGCAAAAATCGTATAATTTTCAGATGGCATTAGTCGAAGTCTGCACATTTCTTACCAATGAACCCTGTTATAGTTATCACAAACTCATCCATGCATGGTTGCGACATGTAACTTACCTCGAACGAGTCCGTGGGTCCATAACGCTTCACAGGCTGTCCATTCTTGTCCACCAGGAACTTGGTGAAATTCCATTTGATGGCACTAAGGGCGCGTGAACTAGTTAGCAACTTCATTTCGACAAGATATATTGTGATTCTTTTTTCTCTTGCGGCGAGCAGTTCACTTACTTGAACAGGAAACCCGGCTGCCTTTCCTTAAGGTACTTCCAGAGCGGGTGAGCGCTGTCGCCGTTGACACTGATCTTGCTGAACATGTCGAAGGTCACGTTGAACTGCTTCTTCACGAACTCTTTGATCTCAGGTTCCGCCCAGGGTTCCTAAACACGTGGCCATTCGCGTCAATCTTTTAATAACAAAAGAAAACACCGCAAAAAAAAAAAAGACACAAGGACCGATAGACAAAAGACAAACAAAGCGCTGACTTACGACTTTGCTCTTTTGTTTCACATCTTCAATACATAGAGGCAATGAAGTGTATTTTTATTTGCGTCTTCTTTGTGCCTTTTTTGTCCTAGTTTTTTGTTACCAGTATGCGCCTACTAAACCACCTTCAAACTATATTTCAATATTTTAGTGCCCTTGCCTCAATGTGGCTTGAAGTAAGCAAAAGCAAGTCGTGCAAAGCGATCCTCACCTGCTTAGCAAAGTCGTTGGTGGGGAAGGCCATAATGCGCAGGCCCTTGGATTCCGAGTACTTGTGATAGAGCGCGCTCAGTTTCGTGTAGTGCTCCTGTGTCAGCGTGCACTTGGAAGCCACGTTCACAATCAGCGTCACGTGTTCCCTGCGACAAAGACGTTGCAACCATTACTCCTTTTGTGGCATCATCATCATCATCATCGTGCATTGTACCTTGAGCTCCCATACGGGGATTACACAAGGAGTGCATGCTTGTAGAACTCCCTCGTTAAAGCTAAAACATAGAACTTAACAACTGAAACGTTGTGACACGACAATGTAAATTATATGGCATGACTTATAGAAACATAAACAGCACAAATAAGTGTTTTATACAAATATCTTAACGTATATCGCTGCTTATACATGCTGCAAGAGAAGCTTCGATTA
Source organism: Ixodes persulcatus (assembly GCA_013358835.2). Taxonomy (NCBI): domain Eukaryota; kingdom Metazoa; phylum Arthropoda; class Arachnida; order Ixodida; family Ixodidae; genus Ixodes; species Ixodes persulcatus. The sequence continues at coordinate 304,919 of JABSTQ010010676.1, forward strand.
GTCGATTAGCTGCGCTGTAAAAGTGTCTACCTTTTTTCTTCTTTCTTTTTTCTAAGGGGCCCGGGGGGGGGGGGGGGGGGCGGCAGGAGATAACGATGTTACTTAATATATTTCACTCCGCTACTGCTGATGGCAAATTGAAGTTATAAAAATAAACAAATGAAGCAAAAGTGGGGCTAACTCTGCGCACGTTACCAGTAGGAGGTAAGATGGGATCTCGAGAAAATAACGACGAAGTCCTGATGTTACCGGCAGACTGTACGGTACTCATTACAAGTAATAAAATTACTTGCAATCGATTACTTTTTGGTGTCAGTTTGTATCTTTTAATTACTTTCATTAAGTATGAATCACAATACGAATACGATTGTGTTTAGAAAATTAAATTACTTTAAGCTTATGCCCTTCTTTCGACCCTTCTCCCCCTCGATCTCCGGGTTTACGATTCCACAATTTGGTGACCAGGTTTTGAGCTAAAAATACCGCGATATTACCGCCTTATCAGCTTCTAAATCGTACGAAAAACAACAATAACAATTATTGTTACCCAGCCATACAGAAAGAGGTCAGGCGTTTTGTCTGGATAGTTTACTTAGTAGTTTGTTTTAATTCGAGCTGGGACTGTGAAATCCGAGTTCTCTACAATAGCCGTATTACGAAGCTTTATGGTTAGTTCAGCATGTGTGTCTTTAGTAACCGTTTAAGCTGTCTACCACTCTCGCCTTAAAATGTCTAAATTCGATTAAAAGTACCGGGACACGCCATTGCCCGCAAGATCACCAAAACCAGGTAATGCCAAAGCTAATGCGCCAGAAATAAGTGAGCTTTTTGTGACATGCAGAATAAGCGGTTTGTGTTCAACAACAGCTAAGAAGGTTAGTAGTTGATAATCCGGAGATTGTAATTCACAAATATACAGCACACAAGACCAGTTTTGAAGCCGACAAAAGAGCGTGAATAAGCTTTGTGCTCTCAATGCTGCAAGCTTTGTTCAAGCTTTGTTTCCCAATGTTGCAAGTGATAACGACATAAATCTTCAAATATAAACAAAAAAGCCGCGATAACTTTCTTTCGAGTAAGGTAAATTACCTCTCCTTTTATGTAATCAATTAAAGTAACTGAGGACTTTTTTCAACAAGACTAATTACGATTGTAATTGATTACTTTTCTGCAACGTTTTACAGCACTGCTGTTATGATAGTACATATTGTGAAAGAGGAACAAGTTTAGTCATTTTCTTCTAGATAAAAACAAGTTAAAACGAGCTTGCATCCCTCAGCGAAGTAATACTGGTGTCTCGTGATTAATCTCAATATATAAACCTGACTGCGTGATTTTGTCCTGCTTCAATGCCCGATACCAATTATTGTTGCCAGAGGAAATGTCTTACATGGGTAGCTCCGGAGAAGTCCACAACTGGTTCCCGCCCGAATTACCGATGTGTGATTTAATAAGCAACGCATTGAAATACACTTGTTTATTTGATTTTTCAATGTGCACCTCATAACCCCTAGCATCGGCTGAGTCCCAGCAGTGTGTGCCTCGTACCTTATATTCAGTATTAGTAGAAGGTGAAAAATGAGATAACATTAAAAGAATAGAAAGAATTCCATGTTCTTGTGTAATGGGCTCATCTATTACATGGACACGAGGACAGCTTTTGATTGCAAACAAAGATGCATGGCAATAAAAACCTAGCACTAATTTCACGGTGAAAAGCACTGGATGAAGAGTTTTACTGCAAAGATTAAATATACGTGTAAAATAAAATTAAAGATGAATTATTTCGGCAATTTGTAATCGGTGTGTTCAGCCCGTTTCTATCAAACTAGCTCGTAATTTCCTCATAGTTTCTTCGACAAGCTCTCGTTCACTGTGCTTTTGCATGTTTGCTCATTATTTTGAACGATTGTATTGGTGACGTTGGAGGACATTCGTATTTTGTTTTTCAATATATCATGTAGGAAACGAAAGGTTTACGCACTAATTGATTACAAATCGTGACTCATACACTGTTTCAGTGTTATTTGGCAAAAGTCTAAAGGTTTAGTTTGCCAGTTTGAGTGACACAGTGCAGTTCATGACTATTCTTCGTAGGAGGGTTGACGGTGCATTGTCGGACGCTCGGACACTCTGTTTGACACGCCAGAGCCATAGATTTCGCTGCTTGCTAAGTAATAGTGAAACGGCTATTACATTATTGTTGACACATAATATGACACGACCACTAGGTAAACGTTATGGATAAACGTAATACTGTACCTGTACTTATTGAAGTCGACTTTGTTGCCGTCAATGTCGAGGGCTGTGAACTCGTAGATTGACTTGGCGTTTTTCCAGCCCTCATCGGAGTTTGCCTTGAACGTAACAAAATAAATTAAGAATTGAATACTAACGAGGTATTAGGCTAAATTTGAGCTGTATACACAACATACTTTCTGTCAAGAGGGCGGAATAAAAAAAGATAGAGCGGATATTATTACCTGCGCAAGTCCAGCAACCAAAAGCGCTGCGGCGAACGTCAAGGTCAACATGGTTCTTGCGCCTGTATACAGAAAGAAATAAAATATGAAGCCGTCATTCTTAATTGTGTTACTAAGGCGAAAGCCTTGTATGTCTCATCGGTCAGTCGGCCTTCAAAGTCCTTGAGCAAAAACACGTCAGCAACACGAAAGGTACCAAAACGTTTACGTGACCACTCACGCGAATTGAAGGTGATGAAATTAGGAAGGATGACAAAACGAATTGTCCGTCCTTAATGCATCGGCGCTTGGGCTTTCGCCTTCAAGTAGTTTTAGAGATAACATAAGAGATCCTGTGTTCTGTTCATACTTCACGAGATATGAGGTTTTATTCTAATCTACGTAACTTGTTTTAGATATGTCTAAATTTATTTTTGTTTAAAGTGAGAAAGCTATTGCAAGCATTCTCTAATATACTGAGTTGCGGGGACATATTTAAAACACAGAGATATATATAGTAGAATGTACGCAGGTCTTTTTTACTCTACACTAAGCCTCTTATCACTGATTACACACATACCTGTTCTGCTCATAAAGTTTGATGAAAGAGTAGCGGTAACCTAAGCACTACTCATGTGCCACAACTCCTACTAACCTGGCCATTGCTGAAATAAGCTAGCATCTATAAATCAAATGACGAGCCAAGGTTTAAGCTTGTTTTGTGTTACTATCAGACGAGCCCTGTTCCTAACTTTGCGATTTACTTTCTCCATCTGACAGCCACCGTAAATTTCGTCTGCAAGAACCCTGGGGACTTTGCACTAAAATTTGAATCTCCGTCATAAAATATTGAACAAATTACTCACGTTTGATGTTTCTCTAGACGGAAGAAAAAAATACTCTTCCACTTCTTCGAGCCGACGGTCCCAAATTTTTATTTCGGTGCCGAGTGCCACCTTTTTATATGAAACGTTGTCTCGATAACACAAACAATCGTCTTGTCTATATCCGGCAGGCGCGAGATAACAGTATCCGTTTGAGAACAATGAAATCGCGACGTCCAGAGTGTCTTCGTCACGTCGTGTCTTTCCAGTGTGTCACGCACATTTAAAAACAATAAATTCATTTTGCAAGAGGATTGTCTTATTTGGAATCAGGCAGTGAGGTACATTCGCGCTTCTTTTTTTTTTTATCCTGGTATGTTTTACGGTATACATCGCGAAAGGCAAGGTTTTATATCTAAAAGTTGAGTCATGTTTATTTTAAAGGAAATAAAGTCCCAAAGGAGTGGAAATAAAATCCCAAAAGGTTTCGTCGATTGTCATCTGTGACATCTTCGATTCGCGCGCCAATCAAAAACTACTATCCTTAGAACCTCAGTACTCATTAGACGAATTTATGTATTATTTAGTAACACAGCATCTAAATTTATGTTTGGTGTCTATAGCCTAGAATTTCTTAAAAATTTCCGAACATGTTTCTGCTGACAATTTCGCCCTAAGCCTCTGCTACTATACCGAGTAAAGTTTGCAGAGTATCACATTCAAACTGGTATCACGTGCAACACATGTCATTTCCTTCCAAATAATGCAAATTGTACGCTTGTATTGTTTGTTTGTATTGAAAAATAAATTATGCAGGAATATACGTCTTCTGATTTCATTCGAGTCAACACACTTAAAATAAAAAGTTTTTTTCTTTTATTTTTGTTGCTTCGCACTTTTTTATGTCTCCCTTTAAACCCTAGAATAGCTCACAAGGAGTACATACTTGTATTTGAATTGCCGGACCTCTAAATTTGCTATAAAACAGCAAGGACCGATAGCGTTTTTTTTTTTTTAGTTTGCCGTCTCGGCCAAGTTTATTAGGTCTCAAGAATAACCTGTGTGCGGTCGTTTTGTCAAGCCCAGTACATAAAGTGGTTTATTGTGGGTGGCGGTAAGTTTAACAGAAATATTTAAACAAAAATGCATTAGGAAAATAATATGCATATATCATTGTTGTTGTAATTTTTGTTTCTAGTGGTGATTTACGGCTATCACATTTACATTCATACCCCATAGACCCCATGTTACTACGTCCCGATGACTTAGTGTATTTCTAGCGTATGTTGAAATTAAGTAATTATTATCAAACGACATGCAACAATTACCAGAGGTACAACCAAAGAGGTCACATGTGGCATAACTGCGCAAATTTCGTTTATGCTCATTCGGAAAAATAAAAAGTCTATCTCTGTTGCTTCTATGTACCAACCGGTATTCTTATAAGGTTTTATTCTCACCACATACTTGATAAGTTCTAAAAATATCCTTTTAGAGACACGGGCCTCTAGACGCGCTACAAAACAGTACTTCCGACGGCAGATTTCATGGCGATTGTCGTCTGCTCATTGCAAAACATCGGCGGGAAAATCAACTATTTTGAGCATACTCGCTTTCTAAGACTTTTCTTTTTTCAATTATCTTTGATTAAATTTCCCCATGCGGTGCATCCTACATACCAATAGAGTCTATCTGCACGAGGCCCCATAAATAACTCGCATGTTTAAAAAAACTAAATCTGGATAGGAACAAGCTATTTTCATGAATACCCTTGACACCAGACGAGCATGATGAAACTCAATATGCATAATATTTATATTTATAACGTGTTCCATCTCCTTCCCGAGAGTGCTACTCCGCCTCATGCAGCGTTAACCTACCACATCGAAAATATTTTTGGAGCACTATGAAACTTTCTAACTACTCAACCTCTGTCCACCGCACACAACGGTCCAGCACTTTTTTTTTTTATTAATACTGCTTATCTTTTTTAGAAAGCGTAGCACGAGTAGAAAAAAAAGGAGATACTCATATTTCATCGCGTCCTCATTGCGCCAAGGCACTATAAAGTCTTTTGCTTACAAGTTCCTGTGCGTGATCACACCCGCTACAATAAAGCAACATTACCAAAACCCTATACGCTTTACCGCAGTTCCCCAACCCTGCTGCGGGCAAGCACGCCAGCTGGGCTAGCTGGCGCGAGCTACCGCCCGTCATAAAGGGTGCAGCCGTTAGTGTCCATCCATACATCCACCGTGCGTTTGTTTTCCCCTTGAACGCGCTTATGTCTCCCCCCGAGCTTCGCCAATGACAGCGCGCGCTTGGCTGCCTCGTAATCGCCCGTTCCCTGCGGATTCTCTATGTTGCTTTTTGATTGGCACGCTCTATTCGAGCGTTTCTATGCGCCGGAGGCGTATTTTGAAGCACTTGCTCGCCGTATAGACCATTCCCATAATCGTCTTGTGCGCCCTGTCATCTTCGCGTCTACTGTGCTGCGGAAAGCGTTCTGAGAATGCGCAAACTTCTACAAACTATATCGGATGCCGCGCACGCATGCGTCCGCAGCCGAATGACTCGGCATTGCTCCCCTGATTGATAAGGGCTTCAAAAGTGTACGCACTGCGCCACTGCGCCAACATTGCTCTACCATAGTAACTGTAACTGACAATTTAACAAACAATTTAAGAAACGATAAGAGCGACGAAGAACGAATAAGGAAGCCAAAGGTGCGAACATAATAGGCCAATGTCTGCGTTTGTTAAGCTCTCGATGACTGTATTAATCGTGTTTTGGTTGGTTACCTCAACGTCTGCGCTCGACGTCACATATCGGTGACCTCGTCCGGCCATCATTGAAGCCTGACGTGCATTATTATCGAGTTGCACCCGTTCTTCGCGGAACGATCGGCGAAGCAGATATATATTTCTCGGCACGTGTTAGACAAGGCCGGGATACTGAGGAAGAGGTGAGCGTTTCAGTGTCAAGGGGGTCTAAAGCACCGGTGGGACTAGATAACCCGAGCCGCTTACGAATTGAGTCTGGAATCCTAAAGATACAGCTTTCTGAAAACATCCGCGTGTATAGCAATTGTGTGTAGATATCGAGTAACTTAGCAACAATGGCGTAGCGTACACGGATTGCTAATTAGCTGCTATTTGGACTTTCGTCGGTCAGATAATACCAGACATGTACGTAACGCGTTACAAGTAACGAGTTACTTCTACCTAGTTACTCTTTTCGGTAACGAGTAACGTATTTAGTTACTTTTTAGAAAAGGACCGAGTAGAGGTATTTAGTTACTTTTTGTGGGTAACATTTATATGTCTGGATAATACTAACATGCGTTTCGCGACGAGTATTTTTTGTACGCGCTTAGACAGTTCGCTCGATTGCATTGAGTGTCTTAAGTTCTTCGCCTCTCATTGAAGTCCGCGCCTGTTTCTGAAATTTCTCGCTGTATTTCATGCTGATAACGTACCATTCCTCCCGCCCTTATATAACACCGCGTGTCTCGTCTATGTGCAAAATGGTGTCGTTTTTTTCTTGTACCTTTCGTGTAATAACTTTCTTGTCCTTTTTTTTCTCCTACTTCTGTTTTTTTTTAATTTTCTCTATCCAGATTTAGGTATTTTAAGAAATCATGAAAACATTAGCTCGCCTTCGCCATCATTGCATTATCGGTAAGGTAGTTTGTTTTTATTACGATTTTAGCTTTCCCAAACTATTTGTTGGTCAATTCGCAATTGAATGAAACTCGATAACCAGGCCCGGGGGGGGGGGGGGGGGGCAAAGGGGGGACACTGATTCGTAAACCCGGTCATGTTAGAATAAAATCAAGTAAATACATCAGAGAAATAATCAAAATAAATTAAAAACCCAATTCTCCGGATTTTTTTTTTTTTTTTTTTAATCCATATAGCCCTCTAAGTTGTCTCAACTTACGGTTCGATTTTCACGGGTTTCCACACTCCCGTGTGGTGTTGGACTACTTTATTTAGAACTTCTATATTGTCTTCAAAAGTAAACAGTATTAATAGAGTTGTTTCCATTTCGCCGATGTCTGATCAAATCAACTATTAGCTTTATGGTCATTGCGGCTGTAATTTGTGAGAAACAAATAACACTGTAACTCGTCAACGCAGGCATGTTAACAATATTAATATATAAGTGGTTATAATGAACAAGTTTTAGCGTGTGCACACGGTCATTACGGTTATTCAAGTACAGTTTGAGAAGATTATTTACGATGCCATTGGAGTATAACCGCTTCAAACAAGAACCTCGACGAAAATTCGCCAACTTGATGTTAAACATTTATTGAACAAAGAACCCGACTATGCGTATCTTTGGTATACATATATATAAATATATTGTTCGGTCACCATTCAATTACCATATTTAATTACTGCATTTTTGCAAAATATTTTTCAATAACTACTTCCGCCTAGAGTAATAGTAATCTTATTATTTGAGGAATTAGTAAATTTTTCTAAATTTGGACTACTATTTCAACAACCTTTTATAATACTTTTTTTATTTTTACGTTGCAGCCTTGTTCTGTGCAGTCATTGACAGGACGCAAAGCATTAGACTCCAGCCTTAGTACCCTTCTGCCAACTTATAAGGCGGCTTTGGAAGCACCAAGAGTCACCCGTGTAAACAGAGCCAAGCAACACTGAACCCCCCCCCCCCCCCCTACCCACACACACACAGAGAAAAGAAACAAAAGTTTACGGTTGTGTTTGCATAGAGTAAGCTCGGTCTACCTTTGAGGAGGGGCGACACCAGTTTAATTTTAAACCAACATTAATGGATTACTTTTTACGGGAATAATTTGTAATGGTAATACGTTTCTTCTAAGACCAAGTATTTGTATTTGTAATTCTTTACTTTGTTTTGCTAGCGGGCAGAAGTCTGCTTTTCGAGCAAGTTCGCGTTCAACAATTTCTGCCCAACCAGGCCTGACAGAGACTGTTCCGGTCGACGAAGGTTTCCAAATTGTCGCAAGGAAACCAAGAGCAAAACTTGCCGAGGGGAAGAAAACTGACAGCAAGCTGATCTGTGTGCCATGTCAGCCAAAACAACGGTCGCTCTTTATCTCCCGTCTTGACCTACGTACGATGGAATCGGGCATCTCGGAATCTATGCAAGTGACTTGAAAGGCAAGTGAGCGACGTGTCAAGATACGATAGCCATTTATATTATCATGTATCTCTCGACAACAATTACTTTTTTTTAAAAATCAACACGCAAGAAATTTGGCCAACAAGTTGCCTTTTCTGACCCTCTTTTGGAGCTCTAAAAGTAACTTCGTGTTCCTTGATCGCTCCACAAGACAAGCCAGCCGCTTTGGAGTGTTCGCTCTATTACGAAACATTCGCATAATTCGAAGCAAGTCTTCCGAATTAGTGTCCTGAAATAAAAGCGGCAATTTCACTTTTCTCTGTCTTACTGAAACGTGGCTGTTGTAGAGTAGTCCTAGCGCACAATATCTTAACCCGTGTTATTTAGTATTTCCCAAAGGTTGTGATTATGCTAGAACGGGTTTGAAATTTAGCGGAGGGGTTCTGACATCAGTGAACGCTTTCTCGTGCGCACGGAAACTGCATAACTTTTAACCTTAATCGGTAATTAATATTTTCCACCTAATTTTGAGTAGGATACTTTTGCACCTCACTTTAAAATCTTCCCACAAAATCTAACCTGTTGAAGTATCGTATGAAAATCAATGGACACTCCAATCTACCTGAGATAGACTGGAGTAAAGGTCATAACCAGGGTTCAGTGTTTTCGGAAAATACCGAAAAACTCTGAAAAGTAATCCTAGAGCCGGACTTATTAAAAATCTGGGAAAACCGAAAAACCCCGAATTATAGCTATCCCTCACTGAGAAAAAGCCTGGTTTCCCAGAAAAATATATCTTCAACTACAATTTTATTTTGTGTTTATCTTGAACACAGCCACATTGGACTGTCCGTGAGGCTACTTCCTTCTTCGGAAACCAGACCCCTTATCTCACTTCCTTGTATTATTGGTACCGGGACGTTTTCCCACTATTCTGGCCACGCGCATGTTCTATGGAGGTTGGGGAAATCAATGTCAGTGTCTTGTTTTTTCAACATAAGGCCGTATAAGCACCGATTACTTTCCCCGACATCGTAAATTGACACCGTAAAACACCGAATCTTCTAATCCCCCCCTCCCACAAAAAAAAAAAAAAAACGAATTTTGAAATTTATAATTTTTGAAAACACGGATCCCTAGGACTCATAACATGTCCGCAACCAATTTCTCCTCCCTTAAAGTTTCTAGTCTGCTGCATTTTATTTTTATTAATTTGTTTGCACAGCGGAATACCATCCAGGATTGCGCGGGCAATATACTCGATCTCGTTTTGGTGTCTGTTCATCTACTCAACTTTGCCAGTTACTGACCCTATAGCGTGTTTGATAATCTCCATCCCCCCTTTGTAGTTAGGTTTTTCTTTCCGCTGCGTCGTAGGGACTGCTGAAGCCAGGAATACTTTTTATACAGCCGTGGTGATTATCTTAATATGTACAAATAATTTCAAGGCTGTAGCTGGAACCCGGTCTTGAGAGAAACGTGCGTTGGATCGGCTACTGAAGCTGTTACTAAGGTAGCATCGAGCGCCATATGTAACTTTGTGCCCAAGTGTTTTTCTTGACCAAAGAAGTACCCCTCGTGGTTTTCTAAAGAACCTAGGCTCTGCTTCCGACACAAGTTTGACTATAAAAGCCATTTTTCAAATCTGGATTACAAAAGTGGTATTCAAAATTCAATGAGTGCCGTGGACTGACAATGTGTGTCTTCAAATAAGAAGAGCATATAGCATTTGCCGCAACTTAAGGCCCCGATGCGAACGAAACCTAAAATAGTTGTGATTGTGTGCTTAGAAAAGAAGAGACATTATAATCCGGTTCAGTTACGAGAACATTTTGTTTAGACGTCCGATTCAGGAGAACTTTCCAACATGATGTTCGCAAAGCATTTCAAGCATGTTTTACACCTGTAACAGCACCTAACTCGAGCTTGGCACATCTCACTTTCATTCTTTTATTCCAATCCACGAATTTAAAATTAAGGGAGGTATTCGCAAAGAATACATGAAGCGACAGAATTCCTAGTTTCAGTTTAAAAGGTTGTGCCGAATTTTTGTCTCCTGGTTTATTGCGCATATTTAACTTAACAATACAACCCGTAATATTTCCGTCTCATCTGAAAGGCTCGGTGGTTGTTTTAATTCGGAAGTCGGGTGACCCTAGCATTACAAACAACTACCGCCCCGTTTCATAAGTGTATTTTTTCTAAGTTGTTTGAAATAATATTGCAGGAGCGTTTGACAGTTATTTCAGTAAAAACTAACAAAGCTACGTTCAATGCTTGGTAACCTTTTGTTATACACATTTTTACTTCCGTCGTTTTGGGCATGTTTGTCATGTAAAGAGAGCTTTCCTTAGATATATACGCAAACGGTGCAAGTTGTTCTCTTTTTTGTGGCCCTTTCTTGGCAGTTAATGCTGAGGGCAGTTCCAGATTTACATTATTTTTTGCCTTGAAAGAACGTAGTGAAAATTTTCATCGGGAGACCTAGTCCAGTACTCTAGAGCCAGTTTTCTGCGTCTTATTCTCTTGGCAGTCCCGAGTTTACCACCAGATTACAGCACGAACGTCTTCCGAGTAGAAAAGGCCGGCCCTGTTTTCACTGAGCAACAAGGCCTTTTCCACATCCACTTCAGATGCGCTGTATGAGTGTTTAGTTAACACAAAGTAATACCGCATTCACACGATTACAAAGATCCGTTTAGCTAAGGGACCTTCATGATCGGCGGCGAATCGTTCGTGATTCTCCACGTGTGGTACGTGCTCGCGACCCAAGAGTGTTGGCTGATTCGCCGATTGCAAAGGGGATTTTAAATTGGGACTTTACTAATCGCATATCGTTTAGTTGGCCAAAATAAAGAGGGCAGAAAGTCAAAAGCCAGCTTTTCGGTACGAACATTTGAAAATATAGCGGACTATTTTGTACCTTCTTTCCCTCGAAAGCTCTCCGCCTTTTCACTATGATACATCCGCGGTTCCCAAAGCGCGTCAGCGGTGCCAAGCTGACGTCAGCCGAGCCCAGCTCACGCATTGGACACGAGAACTGCGTCACTCGGACGTATGCGCTCGTCAACAATCAATCCTTCGACGAATACTTGAATTCGCGTTCGTGGCCAATGAATGCTCTGACGGAACATATCGTCACTGGGGAATGACAAGTTCTATGGTGTGCATAAAAAGCACGGAGGAAGCTAGGAGTCATCGCACCGGTGCCGAAGAATGTCACGACGACGTGATTTCACAATTTGCATTTGAGTTGAGGATTAAAGCTAAGGAGGAAGAAGTAGGTAAATCGTTCCATGACCCCTTTAAAGCTACCTCTGTCCATGTGAATGTGGTATAAAACATATTACTTCGGCGTCATGAAGCTCGCCAAGGTGCCAATGCTTGTTCCGCCGTGTGATCTCTCTCAACCCTGCGACTCTTGCCATCCCTCATCCACAGTTCACATCAAGTTCGACTGCAGGAATTCCAACTTCATTGCTCTTTTAATGTCTTCGATTCTCCTAAAAGACACGCGCTTGCTTTGATGAGCCTGCACGTTAGGTGAATCCGTAGGGGCAGCGTCCAGGGTAAATGTCGACATCCCTCATTCAATTCTAAGTTACTCACCGTTAATTCGGTGTGCATATATGTACCTGGGCTGGTAGGAAGGCCGGGAGTCCCATGTCTTCTAGAATCAAACAAACCTAGTCGGGCATTGGTCAATACCAGACTTGGGAAGTAATCCGTTATTTTATCAGCTAATTTTGTAACTGCCGGGTTACTTTGTTTTAAGCAAATGGAAATGTCATTTCGTTACAAATATAGGTACCAGATTACTTTAATTATTCGTTTTTTTTTTTAATATTAACATAATACAGACACTGAATCAATATGTGAGCAAGCAATTCAGCAACGTAAAGATAGCAAGTTCATCAATATAGAACACATCCTGAAGTGGAGTTTAACCGAAAATAAAACACGATTATTTTTAATGACCGGTCACCATACTTCATTTCACCTTAAGTCCGAACGCAGCCGACACTATGAGCTGATGAAGCGAGTCAGACAACGTAAAAAAGCGCACCATCATGGTGTTCCTCATGTTTCTGTACGTGTTCTATCATCGCTAAACCAATCATAAGCAAAAAAGGCTCAGTGACTTGCGGTTTTGACGCTGCTTGATCGGTCCCTTTAGCTCGTAGCATCAACTGCGTCTAAACTTAAACTGAAACGAAGTACAGAACTACTAGAAAAAAACGTTCAGCCTTTCCACTCTCGTAAAGAAGAAAGACCAGCGGAGCTGTACTCGATACACTGTGTGCTTCTTCGTCGTCGTCTGTTTTTCGCGCTGTTTGATACGATGAATTCCCACCAACGCCCAACTATCCAATCTTCTTCGAGCGACGGCGCCATCTACGAGCAACGGCGGAAACTATACTGGTTGTGTGCTTGCCGCCGTCGCTTATAGATGGCGGTAGCTATCCAGGTAGGTTTGTGTCGACATACACGGAGACGATCCTGGGGAACCTAGCCCTTAACAGCTCCGCTGTAAAAAAAAAGGCATATACAATTATGCGAAAAACTAAGATCAAGAAGACAGCGCCAAGTTTGCGTTGTCTTCTGGATCTTCTAGCGGAGGTAGACGCTGGTACTGAGCATACGCACCGCTAGCTTTGTCTGAAGAATCCAATTGCAACCGAGTACGACCGAGAGAGACAAGAACGGTTCTTAAGCCTCTTATGACGTCTTAGAACCAGCTCCGCAGCGGTGCATCCGGTCCTAAGACGTCGCAAGAGGCTTAAAAACCGGTCTGGTCTCTCTCGGTCTTACTCAATCGCATCATGTGAACGGCGCTTTAGGCGTCCTAGAAATTGTGGAAACAATCTACAGAAGTATTTTCGAAACAATGGCTTCCGGAAAACGCTTGGAAAACAAGGAATTGTGTTAGACGCCATCTGTATGCAAAAATGGTGTGGCTAGCGTGACCCGAGGTACTCTGCTCGTTGTATGCTATGTTCACACTACGGCCACGACTACAAGACTACAAGCAGCAAGATCACAACGTGCGAAATTGACGCAAATTTCGAGGTTAAGGCTGCTAAAGGGTTGCCAACTTTTACGCCGGTTAACTATATGACCGATGAGTATTGACCAAACTTGTACTTGTTACTTGAAAAATGTAATGAATTACCGCTACAAATTACTTTCGTTGAAAAGTAACGGATTACTTTACTCGTTCCGTTACAAATTACTTGCACATTAATGTTTTCGTACACTTATCAAGCAAACAATAGAAACAATCTTCATGTTTTCAAAAATGTTCCGCAACACTACATTCAATTTCCCACACGCCAGCGCTATGATAGTCCTTGTAAAAGTTACATATTGTATTTAAGATTATGAATGTAGGTGCACTCCGTTCACCTGTCAGTTGAAGAGTCAGCGAAAGCTGCAACCACACCCGCCATCCCGCTAGCTTACGGCGACCGAAAATGATCCAGTCAGTTTACCAACTAGGGTAAATGTTACTCCAGAAACGTTGATCCGACTTGTTCATTACAAATTACGAGGAAAGCCATTTAAGGTCTGGAGTAACAGGTTATGACCTTAGCGATCATCTTCCTATTTTCATGTGTGTTAAAACCAGCTGTAAAAAGAAACAAGATCCAGTGTATTCTGTGTCAGTCGAGTGTATTACGCCGGACGGTTTGGAGAGGTTTGCGCAGAATGTAGCTAACAGAAACTGGGATCGTGTTTCGAAAATGGAGACCCCGATGAGGCGTACAGTTTATGTTTGGAGCGCTTTAAAAGCCTTTACAGTGTCGATTTTCCACACAAACTAATTAAATAAAAAAGCGGATTCGGAAACCTTGGGTAACGGTTGACTTACTCGGAAGAATAAATATTAAAAACGCTCCGTATAAAAGGTTTACGAAGACTAGAGATCCCAATGACCTCAAAACATTGAAAAATTATCGTAATCGACTAACAAAGGACTTGGAAAAGGTCAATGAGCGTTACCATTATGAATCTTTTAGATCTTCAGTATGCCGCAGTGATCTTATGTGGAAACTTTTAAACGCGGTTGTCGGGCGTTGTATGCGCTCCAATGACATAGAAAGCATTTCTTCTTCCGGCGTCAAGTTAAGTGGCATATCTTTAGCACATGTATTTAATGACTATTTCATAAATTTACCTCAACGTAGTTATAGCGGCGACGCAAGTAAAAATGTCACGTTTAGAAACAGCGACTCTATTTGTTTTACGTCCAGTCACTGACACAGAGGTGTTTACGGTTTTTATGGAATTAAAAAAAAAAAAAACAGTCATAGTTGGGATGCGGAGGATATGCAGATTAGACCAATCAAGTATTTTTACCTTTGATCACTCCCTGTATTACGCATATCTTTAACTTGTGTCTTTCAATCGATGTGTTTCTGCAACTCATGCAAACAGCTAAAGTGTTTTTTGTACAAAAAGGGAGATAAGAACGACTTAAGCAATTACAGGCCAATCTTTGTCCTTCCGGTATTCTCAAAGGGCTTGGAAAAAACTATACATATTTGTGTATCTCACTTTTTGGGTAAGCACCAATTAATTACTATTGCTCACTTCGGCTTTCGGAAAAATCGATCTTCGGAACTTGCATTGCTTCAACAAAAAACTTTTTTTTTTTTTTTACGGAGTTCAGAAAAAAAAGAAAGTGTCCCTTTGCATTTTTGTAGATTTTATAAAGAAGTTTGATTATATAAATCACAATTTACTGCTAGAAGAGCTCGATATTTACGGAGTTCGAAGTCAAGCACTTACTTCTGTTGCTTAAATCATATTTAGGTCACCGTAAAGTTTGTTCATCTTAATGATTTCGCGTCTTCAACAAAGACAATTATATCCAGTGTACCACAAGGAAGCATCTTAGGGCCTTAACTCTTTAATATATACGTTAATGATATTGTAAACATAAATCCACTGACTAAATTCGTAATATATGCGGATGACACGAGCCTCTTCTTTTCTGGCGAGACTGGCGATGATCTCATCAGCTGCGCAATCGTGACCCTAACAGCGTTGCAAAAATGGTCCAGAGACAACGCGCTAAAATCAATGTGAGTAAGACGAAGGCAACCATCTTTCGGCCTAAAAACAAAAATATTCCTACAACTAAGACCCTTGGCCTGGATGCAAATGATATATTGTAGATAAGTTTAAGAGTTTAGGTGTAACTTTTAATCAGTACTTATCTTGGAAAAATCATCTAAAGGATTTACGCACCAGATTGTCAAAGGTCATTGGACTAGTCTCTTGTAACCGTTTTATTCTACCGAGAAATGTTAAGCTTGTTTTATACCAGACTTCATTTCTTTCTCACCTCAATAATTGTTATCTAGTTTGGGGCACAAACACCCGCACGTATCTACAAAGAATACTCTTATTGCAAAAAAAAAAAAATATATGTGCGTCTCACTGAGAATGCTTCTTCCGACTCTAGCACTCAGGGTCTGTTCATAAAAAAAATAGTATACTTCCTGTTTACAACATGTGAAGTATAGACTCGCGATCAGTTTTAAGTTAGAAAACAAAAAAAGAAATGGGGATAGCTTAGTAAACCTTGCGGAGTTAAAAGAACACGCAACTTCCTACCCAACTCGGTCGGCGGAACGACTGTGCTACTGTGTCACAACAACTATTCAATGCAATCACTCAAATGCACACTTCCTAGTTCCTACTATATATGGAACACCCTAGTAAATTAACAATGATATTATTTCTATTGCAATTCAGAAATTACGAACTAATGTGGGGGAAAAACGAATGAATCGATGTATGAGACGTGTTTGATTTTTGTATTTTACTTTGTTATGTCGGTTTTCTCAGTGTTTTTCACTGTTGCTTTGTTTTGACTTCTGTATATGCCACTAGAAGAGAGCAAGGGGCTCCGTCAAGCTGTTCTCACAGCTTTTTTCTTTTGTTTCTTCCATTTATGTATCAAAATTAAAAACAAAGTCCCTCAATCATTTTAATAACATAAGCTAGAAATGAAGTGTCATTATACTCTGCGACAACTTTTCTTGCCAATGCAGTGCAGAGGAGGAGAGCCCGCGCACAGCTTTAATCAGCGCTCAAAATGGGAGAGGGAACGCGTGCCTGTACCCTCCCCTGCATTTCCAAGAAAAGTTGTCGCCGAGTATAGTAGAGTTTTTAAGGTTCCAACATTGGCGGTATCTTTTGTGTTCACCATTGTGCAGAGATTCCACAGCTTCCAACAGAGGGCACACTTGCGAAAGGGGTTTATTACATATTTACAACCAAGAAGCAATGGTACAACGTTCTGGGTCAACAGCATCATGGCAGAGTTCTCTTTTAGCCGCACCTGCGTTCTATAGACCTTTGTCCGGAAGTGCTCTTTTTAGCCTCGACCGCAAGGAGCAAAAGCGAACAATAATCTCGAACCCAGACGCTCACGGCGAGGAGGGGCTGCGTTGGGACGCCTTTTTTGGAGGTCGATACGGGGCAGAGCGAAGTAGCAGAGTAGTATTTTGACGTCTGTGACGTCATGTCTTGTTTTAGTCATTTACTTTGACATCTTCACCATCTTCACTTCGCGTAGGCTCCCAGCTCGGTTCTTCGAAGTCAACACAACTGTCATAGTTGGTAAAAAACGGCCCGTGCCAGTTGTTTGCAAAGCGACGTTGATGGAAACAACTCGCCGCGGCGTTTTTCGCGGCCTCGGAGATGCAGGAGCGAGCCGACGTTAAAAAAGATACGTTTCAACTACGAGAGTGTCGGTAAGAGCCACGTGAATACCTGTGCACACTCGGAGCGGACGCGCACGCGTGATCGAAGTGCTTCGGGACCGATCTTTTACGAGTACCAGTCGTTACTGACGTGGCACTCGGCAAAGAAAGGTGGAACCGGCATTGCGTAGCTCCCACTAACTCCTATAGCTCGGCAGTAATGTACTATCGGAAACAATTGAGCGTGAACGCGCCTCCGCGGCGACAAGCGTGTCAGAATAAAAATGGCCCACTAATAACAAAGTGTACAATACCGTGTTGCGAAAGTAATCCATACGGCGTTTATTTGAGCTCCATATCACACAAAACCAGGAGATTGAATCGACGACAGCGTTCGCCACCACTCTTTCGGAAAAGATGATGACAAGGGGAAGAGAATGACACCCCCCCCCCCCCCTCCTCCCTCCTCAATCTGAAACTGAGGTCAGCGATCGAACTATAATACGGAAGGGTCCACAAGGGTCGCGCGGGCGCGTATTCCATTCAGCAAGCCAGCCGGTCGGTCGTGGCCCGTGGGCAGACGGTCGAGACGGTCTTGGCCAAGGACCGCCGGAGCAACGCCGGCAACATTGCGACGAGTCGGAGTGCCCGTTGGCGACGTTGTCGGTCATGTTGATTTGATCGTGGAAAGACGGCTCCGGAGCTGTTGTCGTACGTACATTCTTGGCGTAAGATGTTTCGTGTATCCGACCTGTTCTTTAGCGTATACCGTATACGGCACTGCAACGCTGCGACCGCCGCCTCCCCCCGCCCCAAATAGACGAACAAGAACAAACCGCAACAAGCTCTCCGCCAAACGTAAAAAAAAAGGAGAAAAAGAAACATTTTTTTTTGCTTGTTTTTACGTTTCCGGGAGTGACGTCACGGACGTCACTGCCCCGTATCGACCTCCAAAAAAGGCGTCCCGGCTGCGTTGGGCTGCGTCGGCCCGCGCCGCTGCTTCCCGCCGCGGGCTTCTTCGCTGGTGTGCCGACTGCCGTTTCGCCGGCATCGGTCCTGTTTACCGCGGTATGTGAGTATAGTGCCCGTAATGTGAGAGCCGTTTGTCCATACGCCACTTTGCCGCTGTTGGTTTCCATCTAGCCGAGCCAGAAAACATCTCGCGACGAGTTGGCCGCGCCGCGAGTGACGAAGAAAAAGCAAACATGGCTACAGTTTGTACGACTGCTTTGGTGGCTCCTGTGTTGTTTGTCTTCAACGTCCTCGTGAGAAGATTCCCCTGCCCTTCGAAGTTATTGCAAGCACCACGAGTGGCACGCAAGATGTGGAATCACCGTCTCAACTACAAATAAGCAGGCCTTCACGAGCAACGACGATGCCGAGCAGGCGCTCGGCACCGTTGTGTCGTCAGATGTTCTACAACCCCGAGGTATTTTCATTTATCATTTGAAATGGCTTCAAGAGTGGGAAATTAATCTATTTCGCGGATTGTTAACGCCGAGGCGAGTGCCCTCCGTTGCAGTGCCGTTGTCGCGCAAAGTGTTGCAAGTCGTGTTGCAAGTTGCGCCAGGGAACGGTGACACGATAGCACGGTAGGACAAGGGGTTTAATTCGTTCGGAAATGAGTCAAGCATGCCGGATAATAACCGTAAATGATAATCGCACGTTTGCATTTTGAACGATTGGCTATATTTTTCGTTCCAAACGGTGCACTCGAGGAAGCGCTCGAAGAGAAGCGAGTGGAGAGCCCGATGCGTCATGGGATATCAGGCGCAAACAAAAACAGAAAGAAAAGATTTCCCGCGCTCATGGAGTAGCAAGGCAGGCGTGCTTATGAGCTTTGCCCTTTGCGCGTTACAAACGAGCCGTTCGAAGTACCCGTGGGGTGACGAGCGTGTGGCTGGCCCAAGGAACTCGTAGCTTCCACAACGCTGTCAGCTTAGGGCTGAACGGCGTGGGGAAAGCAACTTTTGTTCGAGTTTTGAGGGACGGGCTAATCTTCTAGGGGGAGAATGGCTGTTTCCGGTTGCACGAACAAGGGTCTGAGAGAGAGGGGAGTCCTTCCTTTCCGTCTACTTGGATCGTTTGGTACAATGCGCGATTTGTGAGTTGAGCTAGGAGGAAAGCTAAAAAAGGAAAATGTTGAAATTCCAAAAGGCGGCGCTGCTCCGAAGGAATCTGCTACGTCACGCCCTTACAAAAACAGGTCTCAACATTCTTTTTAATTTCTTTAGACTTTTTATTGACTTTCCGGGATCCTATTGAATTCCTTTTTAAAGCACTTTGTTTTGATTATTGTCAAAAAAATTTCAAAAGAAAAAATACTGAAATTTTTTTGTAGACTTATTTATAAAAAAATTAAAAAGAAGTTTTAATTACGTATTTCTGTAGGTTATTTTCTAAAAAAATTCAAAAGGAAAAACAAGATTTTGTTTTATAGACTTATTTATAAAAAATTAAAAAGAAGTTCTAACAACTTTTTTTTGTAGATTATTTTCTAAAAAAATCTTATTGACATTATTTCTTTTTTATTATTTTATAAAAAGAGAAAAAAAAATTTATATGGTTTGCGGTTGTGTGCACGGTCCGGCATGACGGCGATGGATACATGGTTCTGCAAACCCCTGTAAAAATGTTTTTTGACTTTTATTGAAAATGTGTTGACTTGTTCACCCTGATTACTTCCTTTTGACATTGACTTCCTGTTGACATGGTCAACAGAAAGTTTGCTGATTTTGTGTTGAAACTTTTTTGATGATTTTCTTCCGCCTGAGTCAAAAGAAAAGCTGTTGACTTTCTATAAACTCTACGTTGATCTTTTTCTGTTGACTTCCTGTTGAAAGTGTCTTCAGAAATACTGCAGACGTTCTGTTTACTTCGTGTTGAAAATATTCGGTTGACTTTCTGTAGCCAGTGTCAACAGAAACGCTACAGACTTTCTGTTGACTTTTTATTGACCACGGTACATCTCGACTAAATGTCAAAAGTCACTAAGTTTCTCAATACTCTCTGACAAGTTGAGAACCGCAGGAAGGTGCTTCAGTTCTCCTGCCTCCAGCGCGAGCCTTCTATCATTGACAGCGCTTCGACGTCTCGCGCCCCTCGAGCTCAAGCGCGCAGTCAAAGCACGACAGAAGGCATGGGGCGCGTGCTGGAAGCCAGGCGTTCCGAAAACACGCTCTGCCGTCCTCACTTTGTAATGACTATCGTGACTTTATTGACTTTATTCAACTAGTCAACTAGTAAAGTAAAGCAAAATAACTATTTTATAGTGGAGCAAACGCCTTGACTCGCTTCGTCCTTAGTGGTGCTGTGCAGAGAAGCGATAACATTTGTTCTAGGAGCCGTTTTTGTGGATGTTGTTTTAGCGACTACGCGGAATTAATATTAGTTGTACCAATGCGTTTTAGTAAGAGATAGAGTCCACGACCTTCGAAACACTGTCTTCTCTTTGAAAGACTTTCGAGAAGGGGATCAGACACTTGGAACCTTAGTAAGTGCTGAGGTGGTCACCGTCCAAATGATTACCTTCAATATGTAGGCTATATAAGGCTCTGGAGCAGGGAACGAGACTGTGATTCTGGTGTTGAGTGCTTTATGGTGTTTGTGTTTGTTTTCAGTGCTTATTTGTGGGATGTGTATGTATCATAGGGACACTATTTCCTAACAAAACTCGAAATATATATAAAAAATTGAGTTTTTTTTTAACGGCAATCTGCGGAAAAGTCAAAAAGAATTCAACAAAATGTATGTAAGAAGGAATTCTAAAAAATATATGTAAGAAGGAATTCTAAAAAATGTATGTAAGAAGGAATTCTAAAAAATGTAAGTGGCCAATTTTAACTAGGAGTTAAATAGGTTGTCAAAATAAAGTCTAAAAAACATCAATAAAGTTTAAAAAGAAATTCAATACGATTCCAGAATATTTTCAACAGAAATTCAAAAGAATTTAAGTAGAGATTTTTGTAAGGGCGACTACGTGGCAGATTCCACAACGTTGCTAGACTACCTCCCAAATAGGCTCCGCATGCATCCACCAGGTGCACATTGAAAGATCGTTTATTTAGCTTTAAAATTAGTTTTCTTGTGCTTTTCAACGGAAGATTGGTGTTTTTGAGGTTAAGGTGCAACATGCAACACATTAAAGCTAAAAAATGAGCGCTGAAATTTCGTTTCCATACCCCTTTAATATGGCGATCGGCTCAGAGCCGGGTACGTTCTAGGCACGGGCGCAAGGCACGAGTTCATGCGCACGAGCGACGGAGCTCTATCTGCTCGGCTGCTCAGTAGCGCTATCCAACACAAAGTGCAGCGAAAACCGGGTGGCGATGGCGGCGGTGCTCTTTGATCGCTTTGATCTTGCGTCGTCGGGTTCATGGAGTCCGAAGTAAACGTACGTACGTGCGTCTGCTGGATCGGTGTTTTGGACTGCCTCAAAACTCTTTCTCACGCGCATTTTCCTTGTGAAGCTTAGTAGCTCATTACACTTCGTCGTCGACTGCGCTCATTTGACTACGACGCACGAGCCTGCGTGATGTGAATTTCACTGCCTAAGATCTTTGGTGTGCTGTAACGAGGGATAATAAAATATCACCGCGAACTTATGAACAAACGAGTTGAAGTTTCGTCTATTATCATAACTGATCGCCTGTCACAATATTAATCAGTAGCGTTCCTAGACTCCGCCCCCACAGGCACCCTGCTTCGTAGCCCGATAGTAAGTGTCTCCTGGTACCTCGTAGGATTCCAGCTCCCACTTCAAGTAAGTACCATCCTTTATAACTGGCAATTCTTTCCCAGTACTGGCAGTACTAGCACGTTGCCGGCGTCGGTCTTGTTTACCGCCGTGTAATGTATCAGAGCAATTCGTCCGGACGGCACTGTGCCGTTGTTGGTTGTACGAACAACCAGAGGAAACGCAGGGTTATTTTGGACACCCACTGCCCGTCACACAATTGCCTAAAAAGCGAGTGCGGATGCGACGTCTACGGCTTCCACAAGTTCCGTCCCATGCAGCTTCTCGGCAAGAATGGACAGCCGCACTCAGAAGAAAAAACTTCACTCCGAGCAAGAACTCAAGAGCGAGTGCCAGTGTAGCAACAATTTTTTTTCTATACGTACGTTTAGCGTGCGTGATGGATACAACAGAGATGGTCACTTCTCCGTGATCAGTCGGCAGGTCGTTTACGTCGTGTACGTACGCTAGCTACGACTGGTACCTTCGTTTCGGTTTCGGTTTCGGTTTAGGCTCGGCAGAGCCGCGCTGCCACAGAAAGGCAAGTAGATCGCGAAAATCGGTCTCAAACGTGCCACGAATGTAATGTCGTATACAAGAAGCCAACAATCAAGCATTTGAAAGCTACAAGAAAGGGGTAGCGAATTATTTACTACGCAATGAACCCGGACTGAAACGCGGATGTCAAGGGTCAGCAGACACCGAGAACACTTAAGACAAGAAAGGTTTTCCCTTGTTTTCTTGATCGATATGGGTTCTCGAATGTTCACGACATCTTACCTGTTGAAGAACGGGCCGCGGAGGCTTCTGGTGAAGACATCTTTCACGATATGTAGGTGCATTCGGACAGCCTGCCGCATCCAGCTCCCCAAAGCAACGCCGCCAACGCAGCCCCCCCCCCCCCCCCCCTCTCCTGACTACCAGTTCTTTCCGCGTGGTGGCGCGAGTGAAGATAAACATGGCGGCGCCTTGGAATCGGCGCGGACACTGGTCTATAGGCTCTGCGTTCTATCCGTTCTATTTGTCTCGCGCACGTGTCTCGACACTACTACCACTTCTCTCGGGGGTGTCATTGGTGTCGCTGCCGTAGAACAAGTGGGCTTCCACGGCTCACAGTATCCCACCAAGGTCCTTGGTCGCCGAACAGCAAATTCCCTGAGCGCCGCGCTTGCGGATGTGCCGGTCTTTGGGAACCGCCAGACACGTCAGCTTGTCGTAGAAGGCGCTGGCTCCCCTTTCTTGCGGCTGCATGCCAGGGTTACATATACCGCTGGTGAAGCGCTAAAAGCCGTGGGATAACGATGGGGTTCTGTCTCAGAAGCTCGTGGGCGCCGTTAATAGAAGTCGGGACCACCTGAATCCTGGTCGAATTCCTCGACTGGGTTCTTCTTACAGCACGCAGGATGCAACAGCCCAGCAGCCATGAGATAAAACATAATTGCAGAAACCATAGGGGTGATTATCTATGAATGCGGTAACATTTATCGTTGCACACACGGGCAGGTGTTCGGTCTCCACAACCAATAACTGGACCGCATTTATTTTATTTTTCAGCGGGGAACCTGAATTTACACCAATTCAGGTTCCTCGCCAAATTTAGGGGGACCTGTTTTGGTGCATAGGTCGTGCCGTTAATTTTTCTGCTAAATTTATCGGGAACCCAAAATGGTGTATTTGTCATGGCGTCGATTTTTTTGCTAAATTTTGAGGGGAACCTGAATAGACCCTTTCCGGAATTCAGTTTGGCCACTTTGATCACTATCATCATCTGAAAAATGACGTATCTGCTATTCGCGACTCCAATTCACTATAGGCGGCGCCACTCGTTTTTCAAAACGGCGGTTATAGTGGGGTGGTTCCCGTTTCGACCCATTCCCAATACAACCTTCCCGTTTGTACCTTCCCGTTTCGACCCGGCTCGAAACAACCTTCTCGTTTCATCCTTTCCCATTTCGCCCTTTCCCGAAACAACCTTCCCGCTTCGGCCATCGTTCGGTTCGTTTGTATTGTTCGTTAACAGTTGATTAGGTTCAAGTGTCCAGTGTCTGCTCTGCTTGCTCACATCACTTCTCCCTCTCCCGAAACAACCTCGGAGACATGACACCGTAAGATAAACGCTGCGTCAGGGAGGGCTCACCCGAACATTTACAATTTCATCGACCTGCAAGCGGGATGAGGCCTTGACAAGGATATCGCTGCAGCAGCTTGCAAATGGTGGTGCCGTGCGGGCCAGGTGACCGCCGCGAACTATCACAATTGGAGTGTCGCCCTTCTGATGCCGCGATTTTCCTGCTCGACTTCCTCAACCAAGGCGATAGCATTTTGTAGTTTATGATTTTTGCCTGCGTACGCGACGGTTCTGTGTTTAAACATGTAAAAAAATGAACTCGCAATCATATGCCCGTCAGCCTGTCTGATTTATCACTTCTAAAAATACCCCGCTTACTATAAGAAAGTTTTAGAATAACGTACGCAAACGCTTTGGGTAACCTAAAAATAGCGTCGCGATATAAAAACTTAAGCAACGCAAATTTTTGGTTACTCAAAGTGCTTGCCTGCGTTACTGTAAGACTTTATTAGGGAGTTTTCGTAGACCGCGTTTCCCCTTTCGCTAAGCCCTCCGCAACAAAGAAGCCGCTATTGCGCTTGCGCGCCGATGGCCTTGACTGTAGAGTTCTTGGTATCGTAGCGGGTTGCGGAGAGCGTCGCGTGACGTCGAAAATGGCGTAGGAAAGCTCCCTGTTATTGTACAGAGCGCGACACCGTTAGCGCGAACAAGCGATTGTTGGTTTTAGCTGTTTGTCTAAAAAATATCAGAAGACTGCCATCAATATTATTAGTGTGGCTGAAAGTGCTCACACTAGTGGCCCACACTAACCCAAGCGGTAAAATGTGGTACCTTCTAATACCATTTCGAAGTAAAATTCGAAAAATCGCCAACATCGTGTTCGTGGTAACGTTGTCGCGCAGTGTACATAGTCCATTTCGTAGTTACACATTTTGGGGACAATTTTGAAAGAAACATTTTAAGTGGTTCAAGTAGAAATATATTTCGTTGAAGCTTGTCTAAAAGTACTGCATATTTTAAGAATACATTTACAAGCAAAAATATTTCACAACATAACTGAATTGCTCGCCTGCACCTTTGGATTAATTGCATTAACATAATTTCGGGACATATTCTTGAGCAGAAAAACTGTGGAAACCAGGATTAGAACGATAGACACTTTTCGCGAAGAGGTTGAGATGTGCGGGGCTTTATACCAAAGGGTTCAAACGGGACGAATTCAAACGTAAACTATGTCTTGGCTACGGGTTCAAATATGAAGGGCGTTTCGGGAATGGGTTGAAACGGGACAGGTTTAAACGGGAAGGTCGTTTCGGGAATGGGTCGAAACGGGAAGGGTTCAAACGGGAAGGTCGTTTCGGGAATGGGTCAAAACGGGACGGGTTCAAACGGGAATGGGTTGTTTCGGGCTACACCCGTTATAGTGAGGGTCGGAGATGCATGCCGCTGTTGAGCCAATCTAGTGTGCTGGCTTCACTGAGTGACACAAATTATTTCTAGTAATACGAGGAATCTAGGGTGTTATGAGCGCAAGTCACCTCTTTATCCTAAGAACAAGAACGGTGTTTAGTATAATGTTTACGCCAGGAGGAACGTTTTAATTCTGGAGCGAAACCGAAACTAAGCTTTATTTTGGACTTAATTTCTCGGAATAGGTCTTAATTTCGGATTCTTTCATAACTCGAGATGTGTCTCACACCGTAAGTATTTAGTTAAAGTAGTTGTTCTAGGAAATTTGATTTTGTGACATACGTGTATGATCCAGGCACTTCGAAAAGTTTCAGAGATTTCAGTGTCCTTTTAAAACAGTGTCTTTCATGCACCATAGAGGTAACATGGAATATTGTATTTGTTCGAAAAGTCTGTGCTGATATTTGTGCGTTGTCGCTACCTTTTCTCGCTCAGATAATTGTCATGTGAAATAATGAATCGCGGGCCTTTTAATGGGTTTTTGAATATTTAGATGATTAATTGCTTTAATATTATTTCAAGCATAACAGAATAAATTCAATTCATACAATATGTTCAAAAACATATAAATTAAGAAGTGCTGTTCTCACTACAAAAACCCAAAGACGGAATCCAAATCAGACAGCTGAAATGTGTGTTTTTAAAGCAACGCGTGAGGCGTGACGCATATGACTTTATATTGCATCCAGTGTTTGACTGTTTGTCTATCTTGATAATGATGTCAGAGTGTTTCATATTATAAAAAGAAAACAAAATGAGATCTTTCTGAAAGGGCTATTATGATTAAATGGCGTATTTTTGTGATCGTGGCGTTAATTGGGGGCATGCATTGCCGCGATTTGTATTAATATTATTAATATTAGAATTAGGATGTTTCAATGCGTAATTTTTCAAGCTCTAACATAATTTGTTGCCTATAATCTAATAGAAAAATGTGCTAATTATCATCACTGGTACAAATTGCAGCATTTTTAATTACCAAGGTATAAAATTAAAATAGTCTAAAAACAATGAAAACATTCTAGGTAATGTGAGAAATCCAGGTAAAATTATATTAATTGTGGGTAAAGCATATGATGCTCTCAAAGTCGCGACTTTTGACAATCGGCAAAACTTCCAAAGTCACCGACACTATCCTTCCATTCCGAAAAAACGAGTTAGAGGTATATTTTAGACTATCGTTATCTCGTGAATTTGAATATTGTCACGGAGTAAGGTGAAGAAACGATAAATAATTAACTGAAAGGAAAGTTTAATCGGCGAACTTGTGCAGAAAACAAAATAAAGAACGAACGTCGAGATAGCAGAAAAGTGGGCGGCGATTTGGCGGCGTTACAACAAGCGACAGCGAGACTGACTCGACAAGGTCGCAGGCAGCTCCTTATCTGGGGCCCTAATTCGACATTTGGCGAAAAACTCGGCGAGAAATCCGGCGGCTACGATTGGCCGGTGCCAAGGTCAAGTGTGGCGTCGGCCAATGACGGCCGCCAGATTTCTCGCCGGCTTTTTCACGAAGTGTCCAGATTAGGCCCTCTGGTGTGCGTTGACACCGCGAAAATTCGGCCCAGAAGTTTGGAGCATCGAGCGATCGGGGTGAGGGTGTGGTCAGGCACTTTCGAGAACGAGAAACTATACTCCGTTTCAGCTTATGTTGTACCGCAGCGAAGGCTAGAAGCGCGAGCTCATAGCGTTGGCAGCTGCCCTTGGTGCACGAGAGCTTGTGCCGCCAAGATGTGCCTTAGAGCAAGGAGCTCGCGCTTGTAGCCTTTCCTGCGGTACAACACAAGGTGAAAAAGTGTATAGGGCGAAATGATCAAAGGTACGCACCGAGTACGCACCGAGTCACCGGGTGCTATTTTCTCGGTCCTGCGCGTGGCAATATCACGTTCGTTTTCCCCGACGAATAAACTAAACGCGACAAAAAAAAAAAAAAAAAAAAAAAACACGGAAAACCTCCGACCACTCGTTACTTCATAGAAGGAAATGTTGGCCACCAAGCGCGTGTCGCTCGTGTGGGCAGCGCGTGCAATTGCAAGCTTGCCAGGTATTATACTTCGTTTCAGCTTCGGTCCGAGCGCGGCCGGTGTTATGAGCCGAAGGGCCAATCAAACAGCGAAAGAGGCACAAAGTCATGGCGTGCTCTCTGCAGTTGATAGGGCCAGTCGGTATTCGCCGTATCTCTGTGCGTGCTCCTCCGCCGGCTCGTCCTATCAAGCGCAGAGAGCACGCCATGACTTTGCGCTTTTTGCGCTGTTTGATTGGCCCTTCGGCTCATAGCATCGTCCGCGCTCGGACCGAAGCCGAAAGGAAGTATAGTGGTGAGAGGTTTTGGTGGCGCCTTCCTATGGCTCCCTTTCGCCACGTCACTATCTTGCAAAAAACAAGTTCGATGGAATTTGTAATTAGCATGGTGGACGCTTGAAATCATTGCCCTTTGAAATTAACACTGCCTACACCGCCAAAATTCAAGTTCTTCCATTACTCTTATTTCCGTCGATGAGAAAACCTTTGCTGACGTCATTAGGCCAACCGTGGCAGACCGATCGGACCGATCACAGCGACGTTTTCGATCGCGCACGTCGCCAATATTCCCCCGCACTGACACCTGTCATGACCTCTTTTTTTTACCTCCTTTTTAAAAGTAGCAAAAGTGCGCGTGCATAGCTTTGATAGGCGCTGAAGGTGCGCGAGAGCGGAGGTTCCGAAAACTCCTTTTATCAAGTAACGCTCCGGGAAGGAGGGGCTTCAGCGGTAATTGAAAAAGATTTTCTCTAGGGTGCCTTAAAGGGATACTGAACCATAGAATTTAGTGTCCATAATAAGTGGCGCACGTTCTTTCCACGAGCCAGCAGCCGCCGGTGTGCGCGAGCACACGCAACAAAAATGACGTCAAAGATCTCCATTCGCGGTTAAGATGGCAGTGAAATGCATGGGCTTCGGGCGAAAGGAGAATAAAGACAAGTTTTTCATCTATACAGTGGTGTCTGGTGTAAAAGGTAAGCGATTAATTGGTCTAACAAGCATGTAGCTTTCACTTGTAGAGATGAAAAGCCTGTCTTTATTCTCCTTTGGCCCGAAGCCCATGCATTTCACTGTCCTCAAGCGCGAATGGAGGTCTCTGACGTCATTTTCGTTGCGAGTGCTCGCGCACACCGGCGGTTGCTGGCTCGTGGAAAGAACGTGCGCCACTTATTATGGACACTAAATTCTATGGTTCAGTATCCCTTTAAAGGAGCTGTGCAACGATATTCAATTGGAATGTTTTTCACTTTACACGAGCTTACTGGCACTAGTGGGACTCAAGGATACTCGCATGCAATGCCACTGGCCAAGAAACTCCTTTGTTGCGGTGTAATTTCAAGGACAAAAGCGATCATTTTCATTCAATCTCTCCCTTGCAAAATTCGATGACGTAACGCGGGGATCGCAGTACACCCGTATGACGATATTTGAATGCGGTTCATAGATTGGACCCGAGCATTGCGTGGGCACTCGATTTAGGCTCGTGATAATTGATAGCTCGAGAAGCATTCGAGTAGTGGCCCGTGTCCAATCGCTGCAACGACGACAATAGCCGAGCCATAACAATGTCTGGAACTCAGCGCGTGTCCTGTGCTTTGCCAACCCCAGCGCGTGGCTATGATCAACATTGGCGGCATATAATCGGCTCCAGATCACGTGGCCGCTTGTTCTGGCTGCGAGTTGAGGGCGTGAACGCTGCTCGTTGTTTTTTTAATTTTTTTCTGGGACTTCTAATGCGTCGGGTGAAAAACGAAGGCGTGTTTCATAGGTCATTAACGTCAGGGATCCGTTCTAAGCGGTATTTGCGCAAAGTAAAAAAATTGTTGCATAGCCCCTTTAAAGGGATACTGAACCAAAGAATTTAGTGCCCATTATAAGTGGCGCACGTTCTTTCCACGAGCCAGCAGCCGACGGTGTGCGCGAGCACACGCAACGAGAATGACGTCAAAGACCTCCATTCGCGCTTAAGAGGACAGTAAAATGCATCGGCTTCGGGCCATAGGAGAATAAAGACAGGCTTTTCATCTCTACAAGTGAAAGCTACGTGCTTGTTTGTCCAATTAATCGCTTACCTTTTACACCAGACACCACTGTGTAGATGAAAAACTTGTGTTTATTATCCTTTGGCCCGAAGCCCATACATTTCACTGTCATCTTAACCGCGAATGGAGGTCTTTGACGTCATTTTTGTTGCGTGTGCTCGCGCACACCGGCGGCTGCGGGCTCGTGGAAAGAACGTGCGCCACTTATTATGGACACTAAATTCCTTGGTTCAGTATCCCTTTAATGTCCTGTTTAGAGTGATGCCACCCTTTGTAGTACCCGATGCCAACAGCACGCGCTCGCGGGTGAAATACAAAGAAATCGACGAAAACAAAATGTCGCCATAGCACAATCAGCGTCACAAACGCGTGCAGGGACACGCTCTTTCACGCGCTTCTGAACAAAAAAGAAAAATAAAAGTGTGGGACAAAATGGCCAGATGTCTCCACCCTAAGCAAAGCGCACATGAAGGCACCCTAATTTTCTCCAGCCTCCGTGCACCAAATTGAAAAATAAGTTCGATGTTCGTTATCCTGGAGGCCACATGAAGCCGATTGAAGTGTTTTTACTTAAGTACAGAACCGCTTCAGAGTCCCTTTAAGCTCTTTGGAATGCGTAAATTGCGGTAACTGTGGATTAGCATAACTGCAGTTATGTGCGCCCGAGTTACTAGGCTATTAAAGAATGGGTGAAGCGTCGGAATGCGCTAAACTTTCCCCTCGTGCCGTAGGCCTTGTACCTGCTACACGAGTAATAGCCCCTTTAGCGCACTTCCTCGCTTCACACGTGCTTTGAGTCTTCCTCAAATCTGATTTAGGAAGTTTCCATTACGCTCAGCAACTTTCCTCTTGAAACTATGTGTTTATCTTCGCTACTTAAAACGTTTATTAGTTAATTTAACTTAAGTTATTTAGATAATTAATACGACTTTTGCAATTCCTGACGCGTCCCGTGGATGACAGCTTGTTCCCGCGAAGAGTTTCTTTTTTTCTCAGTCACCCTATCGTAGGAATTATTGAAAGACTTCGCTTAAATACCCGGTATACCGGCCATTTGCAAAAAACAACATTTTTTCCTTCACAGAAAACGTAGGGGTGCACTGGTTCATTTAAAAAATTCAGTGCAATGTCAATAAAATAATTGTGTAACGCCACATTCATGCGAGCATACACCTTTAATACGCCGCCACTGTGCTACGCACTGATTTATTTAAGCTTCGCGCTCAAGGAATACAGCAGTAGTGCATCTTTTGTGGAAACCTTCATCAATTTGCGTTCACGGAAAGTCCTGCAACGACTTGGATGTATAGCAGTCACATTTATCGGTCCTCTGAAAAGTAGCTCAGTCCGGTGGCACAAACCAACACCACCTAGACAGAAGGCCTCCGCACCATCCTCACAGTCAGATCGATCGAGGAGTGAGATTGGGCACGAGTGCTGTGTCAGTGTGCGGCTGGGGCTCGAGTCCAATCAGCGAGTCGAAGGTCGGGCTCGGGCCCAATAGCCGAGTTAGCGCTATCCGAATTTGATGACGTTTCATAGAGGAAGAGGAGACCATGCGGAGGCCTTCTGTCTCGGTGGTGTTGGATAAACGCGGCTCCAAGCCATCTTGTCCTGTAGCAGAGGCATCGTTATCGAGGTCAGGCCAGCCCCTAAAGCTATTTTACAAGTGCCCGCACGAAACACTAATTTCATTACCTTACGTAACAATAAACCCTAATGCGCGAGTCACATTCAATGGCAAGAAAACAAAAATTATATTCATCCCGCCTGGAATAGCCTCTTTTTAAAAGTGCCCAATCTATTGCCGCGCTAATTCCTCGAGTCCGCCATCACTTGATCACGTGCTCTGAGCGCCTATTGGACACGAGGGCTGCGTCAGTGTTCGGCGAGAATTCGGAGCCAATCACACGCTCCGAACCCAAGCAATGGCTGACGGCTAGTGTTGCTCGATGGGATTTTGAAACGGATCTATTGATGCGGGAGGAAAACAGACCTAGCCTCCGGGTAAATCTCGCCTGTCCAGCTCCGAGATGACAAATGGCGCAAGAGCACTATGCGGAATACTACCCGACTCTGTAGTCGTTATGGGGAAGGAAAAACGTCAAGGAAAGTGAACTGGGAGCAGCATTCTGGATGTTGGTGTCTCCTCACTTCGCAACTCCGACGGCGATAATTTAATCTTTCTTCCTCTGTCTCGCGCTTCAGCCACAAGGGCGCGTTACTTTTCGCTGCACACCGAAAAACTTTGGATGGGTAACGTAACGGCCGCCCAAATAAAAGTATTTAGTCGTATACATGCATTCATTCACTTGGATGGGCGGTAGGTCCCCGCTTCATTCCTTGACGTTTTTTTTCTCTGCGTGGGGTCGCTTCTCATTGAGTTACGAATTCCAATATGACAATAATATTCAGCCTCAGTAAAAAACATAAATTACAAATATTTGAGGTTCATGCTTCAAGTCATCCATTGTGTATAGTCACTTGTACCGTTCTTTGCCCTCCCTGCTTGCACCATTGAAATAGTCCGCAGAAAAAATAAAATAAAGAAATAAGAGGAATTGGAGAAATGTGCAAACATTTTCCACTGTTACCCGTCAAGCCTAGATCGCATTTTTGATTGGTCGCGGACGTCATCACGTCATCAGTGACCTCTCTGAGCTAGCTGTCAGTGTTCCCCACCGAAAAAATACAAAAAAGCAAAGGCAATATCTGTTGTTGTTGTTTGTACAAATCGCTTCAAAACATTGGCCTCGAGGCGTTGAAAATCTGGAAATAGTTTAGAACGCCTATATGTTAGTTCGTCGTTGACGACACCAAGCCAAGAGAGTGAACTACAGCGAACGCCCAACGGATTGAACACATTTTAAATAAATCGCAAAAATTAATTTCGTATACTGTGACATTGTAATTTAGAACGAAGGTACTACTGGGTAGTGCATTTGCCTTTTGGAAATATCAAAAATCAAACTTGCTTTTGTCATGAGTTACAACTATAAAACCAAAATGTTCTATGACTCAGTACGCAGTTAAACCTTTTGGGGAGCCAATGTGAACGAGAACATTGTTTCAGAGGTTGTGGAAATGCGGTCATTTCCTTTCCTCGAGAGGCCCTAAAGCGGCCGCGGAGCGAGCCGCTGGATTCATTTGTTCGGCCGCACGCATCCGTCGGGGGCGAGGGGGACAGCGCCATCAAGAAGCTGTACCCTCGTCACCTCCTCCGAAAGGGGACGCGATTGTCCCCAAATCCTGGGACCCCTGTGGTCGAGGGTGCGCAAGGGAGGCGACGACGAGAGGGTGTCGGACGCCGAGAGGGGGACTCTCCGGGTGGCCATCATAGCGGGTGGTTGTGCGTCGGACCCGTCTCCAGTACGTTGGCGCCCGTCGGTTCTCGGGAGTGCATCGGCCGGTGAGTCAATTCTCGTCACCGGTGCCCAGTGTGTCGCGTTATTGTATGCCCTGTATAGTATCTTGCGGTGATTAAACTGTTTGGTCACCCGGCACACTGTGTGGTACGTTTGTCTCTTCTATTAGAGCGGCGCTGTGCAGCAAACGAACGAACCCGCCGCGGCGGTTGAACGTGAGTACGCTGCGGGGTGGGTGTTGGAACACGGGCTCTCAGTGAGCCCCGGGTCTTATTGTTCCGCGAACGGTGTTTAAACCCCCACATTTTGGCGCCCAACGTGGGGCACTGCGGTTTACTATTTTATCGCAACTTCCATTGATTGTTTGACTTGCACAGTTGTTTGTCCTTCCGCGCCATGCCGACGCACTCCGCCGACTTTACGGCGTTGAACACGTTGGCGGACGTGGCTACGTGGGGGCAGGCAATCGTTGATCGCCCCGTACCACAACGAAGTCGCCTGACCGCAGTTGGTCACGCCGCGGCTTCGCCGACACAGCAAAGGACGGATCTCGTTCGAACCGACTTGATGGCGCAGAGGTTACAGCGCGCGTCTTCCTCTGAGGACGGCCCGCTAATTAGTTTCGCTACGGGCGTTGCTCTCTCTGGAGCAGGCTCGGAGTTTACGCCGAGCGTCGCCCCTCGTGGAGCTGACCCTTCGCGCCCGGGCGTCCCGACCGCTTCCTCCGGAGAGGATGGCGATCAGTTGGAACGGGCCCCGTCTCCCGTCGCGCGCTCGGCGGCCGCTGCTCCGGCCGCACAGCAAGCGTTGCTTCAGGATGCCGCTCGCATGATCGAAAGCCTTACTGGCGCAATGCAGTCTATCCTGCAATCCCCTCGAGCGGTGAGACCTCCGGTTAAAATCCCGGTCCCTAAGTACCGTGGATATGGCGACCGGATCAGTGCGACCGACTTCCTCGAGGCTCTGCTCCACTATCAGCAGGCCACAGGGTGAGACGATCAAGAGATCCTTGGACGGATCCTACCCATTGCGCTGACCGACCAGGCGGCCCGCTGGTTCCGCCTCGTCGGACAGCACGCGCTCACGCTGGACGAGTTTCGGGCGGCGTTTCGCCAGGAATTTCTCCCTGCCGACTATGAACGCAGGATGAGGCGCGAGCTGGAGCGGCGTACTCAGCACCCCGATGAGTCTTTGCTCGAGTACGTCCGGGTTATGCAGGAGCTCTTTGCTCTGGCCGAGCCCTCCGCTCCGGACGCTGAGAAGGTGGAGCGAGTGATCAGGCAGGCTCATCCTACCTTCGCAGCGTACCTCCGAGGCAGCCGATTCCGCAGTCTGGATGAGCTCGCGCTCGAAGCTAGGCGCATACAGGGTGACATTCTTGCCAGCCCGTGCCTATCGGCCCCCGCCGCCACCGTCAGCCTCTCTAGAGCCTCGGTGCGCTTGGAACGGCGGCACTCCGTCGCGCCCGCGTCAGGCCGACGCCGCCACTGTGCTTGCGGATGGACCGGGCGGAGTCACCCGAGACATTTCTCTCCGTGCGCTCGACCCCTATACCTACGGTCAGAGAGAGGCCGCTGCCTCGTCGCAAGGTAACCGGCACCATCGGGACCAGATTTCGGACCCAAGACCAAACGCGCAGAGCCCTCAGGGCCAGCAGTTGTCTGCCGGACCCTGGGGAGCCGACGCGCAAAGGAACGCGCGTCGCAACTCGCAATCGGGGACCAGCGTACGTTGCTTCCAGTGCAACCAGGTGGGACACTTTTTTAGGGATTGTCCCGAACAGCGAACGTCCTCAAGGCCCGCTCGTACGGTTACGGGAAACGGACCAAGCCGTCGGTGAAAAGGCCGGCGGCTCGACGTGTGACAGAGCACCCAGTGGTCGCTCTAGCGCCGTCGGTATGCCGCGTTGGCTCTTCTTGAGGTGTACCGGCCCCGTATCTGACATTGACGGTCGCCGGTCGATCATTCAAGGCCCTCCTGGACTCCGGAGCCAGTGCCTCGTTGTTCGGTGAGGAAGTGTTGGAACACCTGCAGAAGCGGTCTATTCGCTTGAAAGAGTGCGACACTATCTTCCGTCTCGCCGCATGCGGCACCGCGCGGTCTGGCGGTGCAGCGAGATTGGTGGTGCGTTGGGAGAATCGTGTGAGACGCCATCGTTTTATTCATCTCCCCGGTCTGTCCGCGCCACTCATCCTCGGAAGAGACTTTCTCGCCCGGACGGGCATGGTAATCGACGTTAAAAACGGCGGTTATCGGGAGGGTGCCTTTGGACCCCTAAAGCCTTTCGTCGAGCCCCCAACTTTCACACCGGCTCAATTACCTGCGAATCCGGTGGGGCGCGTCGACGGCCGAAGCGGAGCCCCTGTCTCCCCAAAACCGGCTTCCCGACCAGCAGAAGCCGCCTCACTTAGCGCGGCCGTGTCGAGGGAAGCCCCCCATCGACTGTTGTCACCTTCGGGCAGTCTAACGGGACGTGAAAGGGACCGTCTCTCGTCGCTGTTGTACGATTACGACACGCTGTTCACCGATCGACCCGGTTGCACGAATCTGGTGCAGCACCGCGTCGACACAGGAGATGCGCTACCTTGGAAGTGCAATCCGAGACCGGTGAGTATGGCCAAAAGAAAGGCCATTGACGTTGCCCTGGACGAGCTGATTGACTCCGGTGCAGTCCGACGGTCTGAGAGCCCCTGGGGCTTTCCCGTCGTCCTCGTGCCAAAGAAAGACGGTAGCTCACGCCTCTGCGTGGATTATCGCCGGCTTAATCAAGTCACTCGTAAGGACGCCTATCCGTTTCCCAGCATTGACGCGATTATCTCCAACCTTGGAGGGGCCAGGTACTTTACCACGCTCGACGCCAGCAAAGGCTATCTCCAGGTACGAATGGAGCCCAGTGACGCCGAAAAGACTGCTTTCGTGTGTCACCGAGGATTGTTCGAGTTTTCTCGGATGCCGTTCGGTTTGACGGGGGCGCCTATGACGTTCCAACGGCTGATCGACCGCGTCCTGGGAGATGCGAAATGGGCCCATGCCCTCGCCTACTTGGACGACATTGTCGTGTACTCGATAACTTTTGAGGACCACTTGCGTCACTTACAGGACGTTCTCGAGAAACTGAGCGCTGCAGGGATCACTTTGAACCCAAGTAAGGCTCAGATTGCTGAAACCCGTATCTCTTTACTGGGGTTCACTATCGACCGCGGGCGCGTCTCGCCTAACCCGGAAAAGCTCAAGGCAATCCTAGAGTATCCGGCGCCGACGGACGTCAGCGCACTTCGTCGCTTTCTTGGTATGGTGAACTATTATCGCCAGTTTATCGGGGGATGCGCCGCGCTCCAGGCTCCTTTGACTCAATTGTTGAGGAAGTCTGCGAGATGGAGTTGGGGTCCCGAGCAAGAGGCTGCTTTCAGCCGGTTATCTAAAGCGCTCGCGGACACAGCTGACCTCAGGCTACCCGACTTGAACAGGCCGTTCGTAATCCAAACCGACGCGAGCGACCTGGGCTTAGGAGCTGTTTTGCTTCAAGAGCAGGAAGGTGTTCTCCGGCCGGTTTCCTTTGTGAGCCGCTCGTTGAACCCGGCGGAAAAGAACTATTCCACCGCCGAAAAGGAATGCCTGGCGATCATATTCGCTCTGCGGAAGTTCCACATGTACGTGGAAGGGACCACCTTTGAGGTTCAGTCCGATCACCAAGCGTTATCCTGGCTTTCTCGCATCCAAGAGCCGTCTGGTCGGCTAGCGAGATGGGCACTAACCCTGCAACAGTACGACTATGTCGTGCGGTATCGGAAGGGGAGCACGAACGTGGTGGCCGACGCTCTGTCGCGGGCCCCAACTGTGAGTTCGGCTTCCTCCGAGGTGGGTGCCTCGGCTGCGCAGGTTGGAGCCTCTGCTTCAATCGCAGTCGGAAACGAGCCTGACAGAATTTCTTCGGGCGAAAGCGTAAACCTCGTTGATCCTGTCAGCTCCGTGGAAATCGCATTCAGCAGAGAAGAGCTACTCGAAGCTCAACGGAACGATCCCTTTTGTCGACGCGTGATCGACGGACTCTCAAAAGAGTCGGACGCTGCCGGTCCGGACGGTAATGCAGTCGGGTGCTCGATAGACCGTACAACTATCGGCGCCGCGCCTCCGAATTCTGCTGGTATTGCAGATGAGGCATGGGATTCGTATCTGCTCGAGGCTGACGGGCTCCTGCTGCGGTACATTCCATCTGAGAACGACACCTGTGCGCCGTTCAAGGTGGTGGTGCCTCGCTGTCTGAGAGGCGCTCTTATGCGCTACTTTCACGACTCGCGACTGGCCGGACATGCAAGTGGCTCCAAGACTTACTATAAGTTATGTCACTTCGCTACCTGGTCGGGAATGAAGCGCGACGTACTTCGGTACGCCCGCTCGTGTCACAGTTGCCAAAGTGTGAAGCCGCGAGGTGGCAAACCACCCGGGCTTCTGCAGCCGATCGACAGCCAGCACTCTTGGCAGCTCGCGGCGTGTGACGTCATGGGTCCATACCCACGAAGCCCGAGAGGGCACCAGTACCTACTGGTTATCACGGATCATTTCAGTAAGTGGGTCGAATTATTTCCTCTCCGCAAGCTGTCGGCAAGGGTGATCCTCGAAAAGCTGAGAGAAGTGTTCTCGCGCTTCGGCTATCCGAAGGCGCTTATCAGCGACAACGCGTCATGTTTCTGTGCGAAGGTGTTCAGGGAGACATGTGCTGCTCTCGGAATCAAGCACAGGAAAACGACCACGTACCATCCGCAATCGAATGTGACGGAACGCTGCAACCGGAACATCAAACCGATGCTGGCAGCATTTTGCCTGAGTCACAAAGACTGGGACTCATCGATCCCCGAAATTGGGTTCGCTCTGCGGTCTACTGTGAATCGGTCCACCGGTTTTTCGCCGGCCTATCTCACTTTTGGGAGAGAACTGTTGAACCCCATGGACAATGTTCTACGGAGTAGCGGCGAAGAAAATGCCGAGCCATCAGCCTGTGCTGATTATGCTCGGGGGCTACGCGACAGGATGAAGGAGGCTTTCTCTAAGGCCCGTCGAAATCTTGGAGTAGCACGAGCCAGCCAGAAGGCTCAGTATGACAAGACCCACCGGGACATCCGCTACAAAGTGGGTGATCTGGTTCTCAGGCGTCAACACGTTCTGAGCGACGCCAGCAAAGGCTTTTCTGCTTCGCTGGCACCGAAGTGGTCTGGGCCATACCGAGTACGGGAAACTATTTCTCCGCTCGTGTATAAGCTAGCGGACTTGCAATCAAGACCCGTTGGCGGGCCGGTGAACGTCTGTGACCTCAAATCCTATGTCATGAGGGAGGGGAGCGCGGCTGGGGAGCCGGGCATCTTGAGCCCGCAGGCACCCCGCTGCCACGCGACGTGGGCGGCAGTTCGCCCGCGCCTCGATACGAGCTGCGGCGCCGGCGACATTAGTGTCGTCAAAGCCGCCGCAGACAATGGCAAAAGCCAAGCACGTTTGCTTAGAAGCAAGGCAAGATCGAAAACGGTTTTTCAAACTTGTCTTTCCACACAGCGCGCGGCCACCTGGGAGTCGACCTTTTCTTTTCGACCCCGCGCATCTCCCTCTCACCGGGAGGGGCGAGCTTGGTCCGATGTTTCCCCATTTGGTGCACTTGTGCGCCTCCGGGGA
This sequence comes from Ixodes persulcatus, assembly GCA_013358835.2. Classification (NCBI taxonomy): domain Eukaryota; kingdom Metazoa; phylum Arthropoda; class Arachnida; order Ixodida; family Ixodidae; genus Ixodes; species Ixodes persulcatus. The sequence continues at coordinate 343,409 of JABSTQ010010676.1, forward strand.
AGCAGGTCAACGAACCCGTTCTCAGGGACCTCGCCGCGCGCGGCCGCTGAATGGCCTCTATGACCTATCGGGTGCCAACGGTCTGGAGACGGCGCGCTTGGTTCAATGCCTCCCCAATTTGGTGCGCCTATGCGCCGCCGACGCAGCGGGTCGACGAACCCCTTCCGAAGTACCTTGGTGCGTGCGGCCGGCGAAGGGACTCTGTGGTCTATTTGGCGCCTATGAGTCTCCAATTGGCAGCTTAGGCGTGCCATTAGGCTCGCTCATCCCCAAAGTCGTTTGGGTGGTGTTGTTGTCGGGGAAGCGGCAGCCGGAGAGAGCCCTTTGTGTTCCTCCGTGCCGGGCCTCCGGGCACGGATGCGGGTGGGCCAGCCGGCGCTTGGAAGACCTACTCGGGCGGCGCGTCCCTGCATCAACAACTTTCGGCTGCCACCCTGCCTCCGGCCTGGGGACCTCTTGGACCGTCCTCCTCCCCGTCGACCACCCAAAGAGTGGGATCTTGCCTATAACTTCGCCGCCTGGGAGGACCCGACTTGCATTCCCCGGCTTTTTCTTCGAGAGGTCGAGACCGTCACCATGAGCCCTCAGCGGAATCATCGCCAGCGCCGTTCCGGCCGACGTCCTGCCCCGGCTCCTCGCGGACCTGAGGCGCCCTCCCGGAAACCAGCCGCCGGCGCGGGCGAGGGACCGTCAACCTGGTCCTACCGGCAACCGCGGGTCTTCGCGGCGAAAAGAGTCAAGGGCCCGGGGTGCGTCGTCCAGAACGGTCGCCACGTGCACGTCGCAGGTGGGCTCGGAGGCACCGCGGGTTTTCGTCAGCTGGGCCCGATGGAAGCTGCAGCGGAGGCCCGAGCGGGGCCAGTCATCGGAGCATATTCCATCTCTGTTCCGCGGCCAGACCACCGAGGACGCGGACAGAATGGCCGCCGGGGCATTCCCCGGCGGACGGGGCAACCTGCTGCTCCGACTGCGGCGGCCTCGTGATCACCTCTACGACGGAGGCCCAGCACCGAGCTTCCCTCCTCCACCGGGACCGAGTCGGCGGAGACGGCGGCGGCGGCCACGTTCGGGACGTCGCCTTCCTCGAGCGACCTGAGGCCGTGGCCTGGGTGCTGGAGAGCTTCCAGCGCGATCCAGCATTCCGGGACGCGGTGCTGGCCGGCGTTCTGGCCGACCCCGACCGTCCAGACGGAGGGGCGGCGATTCCGGCTTCATGTCTGGGGGCTCCAGCGGACCTCCCGGGGGCGGCGGCAGCAGCGGCAGCGGCACCGGCAGCGCAGTCGCCTGCGCCGGCGGACGAGCCCGGGCCAGTGGTGGGACCTTCGAACCCGGGGGCCCCATCGTTCACCTTCGACGTCGCGATGCTGCTGTGATGCTGCTGTGAGTGCCTGTGCACCTCGGTAGCACCGTTTTTTTTTTTTTTATTTTTGTCATTTTTGGGGGAAGAGAGCCAGAGCCAGGTCTACTTTTTTTGACCGACCGCGCATTTTAAGGGGGGGAGGATGTGGAAATGCGGTCATTTCCTTTCCTCGAGAGGCCCTAAAGCGGCCGCGGAGCGAGCCGCTGGATTCATTTGTTCAGCCGCACGCATCCGTCGGGGGCGAGGGGGACAGCGCCATCTTAGAAGCTGTACCCTCGTCACCCCCTCCGAAAGGGGACGCGATTGTCCCCAAATCCTGGGACCCCTGTGGTCGAGGGTGCGCAAGGGAGGCGACGACGAGAGGGTGTCGGACGCCGAGAGGGGGACTCTCCGGGTGGCCATCATAGCGGGTGGTTGTGCGTCGGACCCGTCTCCAGTACGTTGGCGCCCGTCGGCTCTCGGGAGTGCATCGGCCGGTGAGTCAATGGACCTTTTGGCGAATATGTGCTGCCACCTGTGGGGCGATGGGCGAACCTGAGGCGCACTGGGTTGGAGAGTATTTGTAGAGAAAACAACGTGCACGTTAGGCTTCTTGTGTGCTACCGGTTCGTTTTCTTTTTTTTTTTTTTTTTTTTGGGGGGGGGGGGGAGAGATCGGTGGACGAGTGGGCTAGCGCACACCAGCTCGGAGCACGTAGAGCGAAAGCTCGCGCTGCAGAACCCAGGGATCCTGGGTTCAATCCCCACCCCTGCCCGTTTCGATCTGGATGAGCATCGTACCGGCGTGCGGTCGTGTATCACTACTGCGTGGTGCACGTTAAAGACCCCAGGCTAGCGGTTGTACTGCACTGGCTAAATTGCTCATCTACAGCGAGTGACTCGTCGCAACTTTAAAATGGCTGACCAACGACTCGCTGTACAAATATCCACACAACCCCAATTATTATTTCTTTTTGGGTACACTCGCTGCTTTTCGAAGCATTTTGAGTCGCGATGTCTCGGGATGAGAACATCCCGTTCGCGTTTGACGCGGACCACTGGGTACGTCATCCCCCGGACCGTACGAACCTCACCCAGGACCGCGTATGGAGCTACCTCAAAAATGGACAGTTCGTTGAGGCAAGCGCATCGGGGATGGTCCTTCAAAAAAGAAGGCTACACAGTTCACCGGCATGATTGCGGTGCACGTCGTAATCTAGAACGGGCGTCGTCAGTACGATGACTCGTGTTCACCTTGTTCGCAACATCAAAACTTGAGTCTCGACTCTCGATGGTCTCCAAGGCGCCCAAAGGCGAGAAATGCAAGATGGCGGATTGTTTGGAACTAGATACTCTCGAACCCAGGCGCATCAAATACTCCGCGCATGCGCACCGCGTATTTCTACAAAAGGTCCATTCTCGTCACCGGTGCCCAGTGTGTCGCGTTATTGTATGCCCTGTATAGTATCTTGCGGTGATTAAACTGTTTGGTCACCCGGCACACTGTGTGGTACGTTTGTCTCTTCTATTAGAGCGGCGCTGTGCAGCAAACGAACGAACCCGCCGCGGCGGTTGAACGTGAGTACGCTGCGGGGTGGGTGTTGGAACACGGGCTCTCAGTGAGCCCCGGGTCTTATTGTTCCGCGAACGGTGTTTAAACCCCCACAAGGTTTGAGGCGTTTGATTTAACAGGTAAAACAAAGAGGGTAAAGGCAAAATTACTGGCTTAGGGCCGTTCCAGCTGGTTTGCCAAATAAAAAGAAACGCTTCAGTGACCCATAGAAACACTTCTTCCTTTTTAGTCAAAGCTGACGATATTTAATATCCTTTGTAGACTTTCGAGCGTGCAGGTTGAGTCGAGGAACACCGAAAGAATATGACAGATGTGGGACGAGGGACGAGGTACAATTTATTTAAAGAAATTGTATGTCGTTCCTTGTCCAACGTTTGTCTTATTCTTTCGTAATATCCTCTTCTGACATTTTTCGACAGTCCTTCAACTAAAAGTTGACAAAGTTTTGAACCGGATATTGTGAGCATTCGGCGATTTCCATCACCACACTGACGCACGCGAATCGGAATATCTGCCGGCGCGAGGAGGGTATCTGCCCAAGAACAAGCCGAAGGATTGCGCAATCCTCGAGTCCAGTATACCTTGTCTACAACCGCTGAACATAGCGCATTTCGGTATTGACTGTGGCGTGAGCCTCTTTTGAACTTCCCGCTTCCTACAAGCGAGGCACGCACGCGCGTGCCGTGGGGCCCGTGGCTTGTGCAGGGCCACGAGGGAATAAACGTTCTTTTTGGTTTGCCGTGACACGGAGTCAGTCGCATTTCTTTCGGGTGCCACCGAGCACCGATACATGGTGTCAGAAGTGGGATCCCGCCGCCTCTGAAGCTTCGGGCGTCGCCTTGTAGTTGCGGACCGCACCGAGTCATGGATCGGGCAAACGTCGCCACCGGACTCGCCCTCAGGCCGCCTGAACCCTTCCACTTTGGGAACGCGTCGGAGTGGCCGGCGTGGATCGCCGAGTTCGGCGATTTCCGTCACGCAACCGGACTGGTCGCGTACGAACGCTTCTCTACGTCATGGGTCGCCAGGCTAGGCAAATTTTCAACACCTTCGGGTTATCTGACGCCGACGCCAAGAAGTATGGCACCGTGAAAGCGAGATTCGACGGTCACTTCATTCAAGTCAGGAACGTAGTATACGAGTCTGCATGTTTTAATAGACGGGAGCAGGGGCCCACTGAAACAGTGGACCAATACGTAACCGTGCTCTACAACATGGCGGACCGATGCGACTACGGAAGCCTGCGTGACCGCCTGATTCGTGACCGCTGCGTTCTTGGGCTGCAAGACAAGTCGCTCTCGGAAGCTCTTCAGTTAGACGCTGCGCTCACTCTAACGTCCGCGCTTGCCAAGGCTCGACAGAAAGAGTGTGTTCACAAGCAGCAGCAGTTGTTGAGAGAGACTGAAGCGCAAGCGCCTGTCAAGACTGAAGACGCCGACTTGGGCGCAGTGGCGAAAGGCTCGTCATCTAAGCTTCGCAGCGCTCCATCTTCTTCGAATGCGAAGTGAACCTCACAAGCAAAACAACCAAGCTCCACGTGCGGTTATTGCGGAGGATTGCGTCACGCTCGTTCTGAGTGCCCTGCGCGAGCCGAGAAGTGCGCTCGGTGCAAGACCAAGGGTCATTACGCACGTGTCTGCAAGAAGATGCCTGGAGGAACCAAAGGCATTTCCTCAGTGGAACAGAATCCAACACCGACGGTTTTTCTCGGCGCCGTCGACGAATTCGGTAGACGTCCAGACGCCAAGTTCGCGACGATAACCGTGAACAACGTTTCACTGACTGCAAAGATCGACACCGGTGCAGAGGTCTCAGTGGTCCCAGATACATTTTCGGGAATACCGTCTTCTGGCCTGTGCTCAGCAGAAGAGGTCCTTTCGGGGCCCATTGGACAGGCCCTGAAGGTGTTGGGGAAGTTTGACGCTGTCATTAGGTGGAAGGACAAGTCCACAAGGCAAGAGGTTTACGTCGTACAACAACTTCGCACTGCCCTTCTTGGATTGCCTGCCATACAGAACTTAGGGCTCGTCAAGTTTCTCTGCAGCACCGAAAGCCTCGAGAAGCGCTTTGCTCCACTCTTCAGCGGCCTTGGGACACTTCCAGGAGAGTACACCATCCGACTAGACCCAGCGGCGGTGCCTTACTCGATGAGCGTCACACGTCGCGTGCCCATCCCTCTGAGAGATGCTGTCGTTCAAGAACTCAGAAAGATGGTGGATCTGGGCGTCATTCGCCCTGTTGAAGGTCCCACCGACTGGTGTGCTGGAATTGTTCCAGTCCTGAAGCCTTCCGGAGAAGTAAGGATCTGCATCGACTTCACTCACCTCAACACCTCCGTCCGACGAGAGCGTTATGTCCTTCCAACTGTGGAGGAAACGCTTGGCCAGCTGGGGGCGGCGGCAGTGTTTTCGAAGTTGGCTGCTAATTCCGGGTTCCATCAAATCCGTCTCTTTCCCTCGTGCCAAGAGCTGACCACATTCATCACCCCAATTGGCCGTTTTTGCTTCACACGACTACCTTTTGGGATAACATCAGCTCCGGAATATTTCCAAAAACGCATGTCGGAGATCTTGAGCGGACTGCCCGGGGTTCTCAACCTCATGGATGATGTTCTTGTCTTCGGCAAGGACCAAGCTGAGCATGATGCAAATCTGCACAAGACTCTCAAGCGCCTAGAGCAAACTGGAGTCACCCTGAACAAAGCCAAGTGTGTCTTCAGCACAAGAGAAGTTAACTTCCTTGGATGTATTATATCCCGCCACGGTGTTCGACCGGACCCAGCAAAGGTCAAGGCAATCAAAGATCTTCCGGCTCCAGAGGATCCTGCCGGCGTCCGTCGGATCCTTGGAATGGCGAACCACCTGGCAAGGTTTCTTCCGAACTTGGCACAAATTACGGCGCCGCTCAGAGACCTGCTTCGAAAAACGTCGGAGTGGACCTGGGGTCCACCACAAGCAGCCGCTCTGCAAAGCGTCAAGGATCTCCTGTGTTCAGATTGTTGCATGGCTCACTACAATCCGTCGTATCCCACAATACTCTCCGCGGATGCGTCTTCACACGGATTAGGGGTAGTCTTGCTTCAGGTCCAGCCCGATGGGAGGGAAAGAGCTGTGGCCTTCGCTTCACGGTCCCTTACCCCTATACTGAAACCCGATACGCTCAGGTGGAAAAAGAAGCATTGGCTTTGACCTGGGGAGCAGAGCGGTTTCAAGACTTTTTGCGGGGCCTAACGGCGACTTTCCTGACCGATCATCAACCTTTGCTGACGCTCTTGGGGAAATCGGCACTGGATGTACTCCCTCCTCGTATCCAGCGCTTCCGCATGCGTCTGATGCGGTTCAGCTACAGAATGCAGTATGTCCCTGGCAAGAGCATCGCGACGGCTGATACTCTCTCAAGGGCTCCGGTGAGTGAGGAAGAGCCAGCGGAGACACTGACCTGCAAAGAGGTTCAGACCTTCACTGTTGGAGCAGTGAAGGTCTGAAGCAGAAGCAGCACTCTGCATCCAGTCAAAGAAGCCCAAGAGAAAGACAAAGTTTGCCAGATGCTTCGGGAGTACTGCATGAACGGATGGCCATCAAAGTCAAGCCTTCCTCTCGACGTGACGCCTTTTTGGCAGTACAGAGGAAGCCTGTCCCACTGCGAAGGCTTTCTGCTATACGGAACCCGCCTCCTTATTCCTGGTTCCCTAAGAAAGGAGATGCTGAAACGACTCCACGAGGGACATCAGGGAATTGGACGGTGCAGGCAGCGCGCGAAAGAAGCTGTCTGGTGGCCAGGCCTGTCGTCCGAGCTGAAAAGAGTTGTCAATAATTGCGTTGTGTGCTCGAAGGTTCGTTAACAAAACGCCGAGCCTCTCATGCCAACGGTGACGCCATCTCTGCCATGGCAAATGGTTGGGCTGGACTTGTTTTATTTACGAGGCAAGGAGTATTTGCTCTGCGTTGACTACAGGTCTCGCTTTCCCGAGATCGCCTATCTATCTTCAACGAAAGCTGAGGCTGTCATCGAACGTCTGAAGAGCATATTCGCCCGCCATGGGATACCTGCAACGGTAGTAAGCGACAATGGACCACAGTTCTCCTGTGATGCTTTCGCAGAGTTTGCCCGGAACTACGGTTTCCAGCACACTACCAGCAGCCCTCGTCATCCTCAGGCGAACGGAGAGGCTGAACGCACGGTGCAAACTATGAAGAGTCTGCTTGAGAAAGCAGAGGACCCGTACTTGGCTCTACTTGCGTACCGGGATACCCCGGGTTCGACAGGGCGGAGTCCAGCCGAACTCCTCATGGGGCGACGTCTGCGGACACGGATCCCGGTGTACCCAGCTCTTCTGATTCCCGGCCAAGTTAACAACAACGTCGCAACTAGACGCGACCGTCAAGTGAAAGAGCGCCAACGGGCACACTTCGACCGCCGACATGCAGCTCGACGGCTACCCAAACTGAGTACCGGATCGACTATGTGGGTGAAGGACCTCAAGTGCCCAGGGGAGGTCCTCCGTCAAGCCGACACGCCCAGATCGTACTGGGTCAGAACCACAAGAGGGGACGTCCGTCGCAACCGAAGAGCCCTCAACAGAATTCCGGCTCATTCTGGTCAACGCGACGAGCTGCTATTGTGGAGAGCCAACACGACCGCTCCTGACGGGTCTGCCCTACCCGGGGAGGACGTTACGGAGCACCCGCCTACACTGCGCAGGCTTCGCAGTCGCAGTCATCAACGCAGGACTGCAGAGTCCCCGTGGCAGTAACAAGGGCTGGAAGAAAAGTGTTTGCCCCCCAGCGGTTTGGTGAATAACTACAGACTACTCGAAACTCTTGTTTATCCCCAGAGGGAGATGTGGCGTGAGCCTCTTTTGAACTTCCCGCTTCCTACAAGCGAGGCACGCACGCGCGTGCCTTGGGGCCCGTGGCTTGTGTAGGGCCACGAGGGAATAAACGTTCTTTTTGGTTTGCCGTGACACGGAGTCAGTCGCATTTCTTTCGGGTGGCACCGAGCACCGATGCTCTGGTCAAAAACATTCCACTGTGAAAAGGCGGTCCTTCTTACGAACTCCAGAATAGCGCTTCAGTTACTCTAGCCACTCACAGCTTAAGAATTGCAAAGCGGTGCTTGTGATAATAGAGAGTTTTAGTAGATCGTTCCTATAACGATACCCTATAACGATACAATAACCATACGATACCGATACACAGAACAAGAATGCACATTTAGTAGACCATTTTGAAGACGATACATCCGATACGGTCGCTTGAGGCCCTAGTGGAAACGATTTGCACTTTCCAAAATGAAAAATAACGAATTAAAAGAAAAATGTTTCACTGAAGGAAAAATAACAGTTCTTACATTTAATACAATTAAAAAACTTCAATTAAGTTTTGTAAGTTGCAGAAATTACAAAAATGCAGCAGCAAGCTACATCTAGCCAAGTAGAGACAAACCAATCTAGTCTCCTCCGGTGGCTTGTCACGGGAAGCCATAGGAAGCACGGGTGGCACGGGCGTGAGCGAGTCGAACCAGTGACCAACTTGAGCCATGGCAACGTGCGTTTTCGAGGATCCCTTGGCCTTAGCATTTTTGAGGGGGGACGAAATCGAAGAACTCTCCTTTCTGGATATGGAGTACCCCGTTCCGCGGAGGTTTAGGTCCGGGCGAGGCTACTTGGATGTGCTCAACATAGATCGTGAAGCTTTCCGCCAGCAGTTTCGTTTTGAGCAGATGGACTTAACGGAGCTGTGTAGCGCGTTGCGAGTCCCTGATACTATAAGGACGGCCCAGAACGTCGCCATCCCCGGGCAGGAAGCTTTTTGCACTGTCTACTGTCCAGGGTGTCTAGCGACCGGGAAAACCGGGAATTGTCAGGGAAGTTTTAATTACCGGAAAAAAAAAAATCAGGGAATTGTCAGGGATATTGTCAAAAAGCGAGCCCAGTCAGGGAAAATGAGCCGGAAGTGCCATCGAGTGCTTTGAGCGAAGACTTGTGGACTTGGGGCTGCTTAGAGCGGAGCGCGAGCTCTGCTCATTCGATGTAGAGAGTGTTACCCAATGCAAAGGGAAGAGCCGACAAATCCAGTCCACACCTGAGATTAGATTGGATTGAGAGCGCGGCACTAGGCTAGATCAAATTACAGCTAGGTTTAGTAACAAATGGGAAAGCCGTATAGACCCCATTCCAATCCAAGCCGAAAGTATCCGAAAGTGCCTCTGGCCGCCATGTTGCCATTTGGTTATTGACGTGTGTGTTTGAGCGTCATGTTTTCATCGTGTTTCTGGAAGTGGCCTAGCTCTTCACCGACAATGTTGGCGGCAAGAAAGCGCTCGTTTATTCCGGACTGGACGAACCCGAATTTTTCGGAACATGCAAGTTAGATTAAGCCCGTGCAAAATGATCCTCACTGTGCTCAATGCCTTGTGTTGTAATGGTTTTACATATTTAACCACCTCTACAGTGGTCAGGGAATTTCAGCTTTAATTGTCAGGGAAAACCTGGAAAGGTCAGGGAATTTCAAAATATTATTTTGCTCGGCACCCTGACTGTCTCACGTTATTGCTTTGCCTGTTATTGCCAACATAGCATTTGCTGTCTGTTCAATATTACACTCAACATAGTTCTTTGTATTGTAATTCAAACGGGCCTACCTCTGCCGTTTTCTCCCAACTACATTGTTTAATAAAATGAAAGATTTATTGTAGTGCGTATTAGGATGTCATACCGCTTGCTCACACTTAACTTTGCTTTTTCATTTGACCATTCACTACCTGAACGTAATGTTCTTGCAGTTGGAGACGATGTCTCTTCTCCTCTGCTGCATCCTCCTGCAGCACATAAAACTTTTCTTTTTCAAACGCTAAGCGATCCTCGCTTAAGGTCACCTGGCGCTCTTCAATGGCCAGGCGCCTCTCTATCTGGCGCTCCTCCATGGCGAGACGCCTCTCTTCAAGAGCGATCTCTAGTTTTTTTTTTTTTATTCTGCGGTCCTCTTCTGCTCTCTTCTCCAGCGATCCAAGGTGCTCCTTGTACCGCTTCTGCCTAGTTGCTGGAAAAATACAACAAAGAAAACAATGCACATAGCATCATATAAACAACTTTTTTTTTTTAATTTTTCTTAACGCGTAGGTTGACAATTGACTGACTCTTTATTGGACCTGGCATTCAATGAAGGTTTCCAAACAACAAGCTCGCGCTAGCTCGCAGTTGCGCCAGCTGTTGGACAGGGTATGGCAGTATGCTAAAACTAGAGTGCCTCAATGTCCTTCTGTTTAGGGTGATGTCATCGTTTGAAGTACCCGATGCCGACAGCACGCGCTCACAGGGAAAATAGAAAGAAATCGCAGGAAACAAAATGTCGCCGTAGCACAGTCAGCACCACGAGCGCGTGCAGGGACACGCTCTTTCACGCGCTTCAGAACAAAAAATAAAAAATAAGCGTTCGAAACAAAATGGCCAGATATCATCACGCCAAGCAAAGCGCACATGAAGGCACCCTAGCTAAAACGCTTCTGAACTTTCAAACGGGACTCAAAAACTACTTACTTTCTCAAGTTTGTGCGGTCGTCTCGCTTGAACAGACCGAGGAGCAGATCGCAGCGGTCTCTCACTCCGCGAACACTGAAGTTCCTCCCCAATGCTTCATTCAGGTTGGCCGCCACTGTGTCCCACCGCGTAAAATTCACAAAGGGATTCATCGCAAGCACTTCCCTTAAAAGGAGGATATCCTCGACGATCGTGAACCGTTTTCGACCCGCTTGGGCAGAAAGAGGCTCGAGTGGAGCGGCCATGATCGCTCAGCTCTTGCCGGATCTCGTCAACTCTCGCGAGGCACGGAAGTGCGCGCGATATTTCCCGATATTCCCGATAACTGCGCCCGAAACAGCCGATACTCTAGCGCATGCGTAATGGCTCTGGCGCAGTATCGGGTATCGTTATCGGAGTGAGAAACGATCTACTAAAACTCTCTAATAACGCTTCCTGCTTCCCGATTGGTTCTTGGGCGCTCTTATCGGCTGATGCGCAATCTCATTGGCTGCAGAGCATAAATAAGATGACTCGCCACGCGCTGCGTTTCTTAAGCTGTCAGTGACTAAAGGCACGTTCACATACTTGCGACTCTTTAAAGGGGCACTGACAACCCAAAGGTCCTATTTTTTTTTATTGTCTAAAACGATGCAAGTTGTAGTCACGGAGACGCAAAAAAAACCGCATCGCGAAAAAAAATTTCCCCGCGCGCGCGTGAGCCTTTTTATTTTTGGCGTTTAAATTTCCCGCGCTCACCTCCTCGCTTCTTTCGATCGGTGACGTCAAAAATCAGGAAATTTAGAAGCTTTGTAGGTGACATTTCTATAACATTTAATAACGGCAATCGTAAAACATGTTTTTTAACGCAATTGCGAACGCACTACGGCCCCTCTTTTTGAAATACCAGAAATCAGAGTTCGGTGTGATGTTGCTTCCTAGATTTGTACCCTCCCACGGAAAACTTGCCGGCGCTCGTCGGCGAGCAACACGGCGAGTCGGGAAAGAAACCGGTTCTTTCCCGCGCCGGCGTGATATCACCTCCTTCTCGCTTGGGGTTGCCGTGGCAACGGCGGAGGCCTGAAAGAAAGTCGAGTCGCAGGAGACCGCAAAATTTGACTCACTGTACTGGCGCGGATCGCGCGGGAACTTCAAATTCGGCATTTGGAAATTGTTTTTTTAATTCACAAATACTGAATTTTCAAGTTTCGAATTTTGAGGGTAATGTCCCGGCATCGTTTCAATCGTTTCAGATAATAAAAAAAAATATGATTTTGATGTGTCAGTGCCCCTTTAAGGCCCGTTCACACATTCGCAACCGCCTCTTGCGTCGGCTCAGGACCTGCTCGCAACAGCGCATCCGGTCCTACGCCGTCGCAAGGGGCTCAAAAACCGATCTTGTCTCAGTCGGTCCTAGTCGGTTACGAGTGTTTGAACGGGCCTTTAGAACCGAGTGCCTTAAAACCTCTTAAAATATCTTACAACGAGAGAACACACTTAAAGTGCTTTAAAAACACTGGCACGCTGGCGCCGTCTATGCGGTGACATTGGAACTGCAATTTACTAGAGCGAAGGTTTCGCGGTATTTTCTAGGTTGAATGTTCGTTCTACTTATAAGAAAAGGTCGTCTACAACGTTGACAAATGTTTTTTTCGGCCAAGAAAGAAAGGATTATGCGCGAAAGAAATAGGAAATATACGGGACCGCCAGGTCTTCCACCGCTACCCGATAGATGGCACCAGTGTGTTCTCTCACGAGAGCACAGATATTCTAAGTGAAATGAAGAACCAGAAAGTTAGGAAAACAAAAAGTGGGATAGATTCGTTAAAAGTAGACGGGAGGCATCCAGCTTGATTAACGAAAAGATTCAGAGGAAGTGGTCGCAATGGCTTTCTGCAGCAAATAGAAAAAAAAAAGATAGAAAGGCGCCCAGGAAGCTTTGAAACCACTTGAATTCACTGGGTTATAAAACAAAGTCCGAGCAGAAGTATAAAGTTATGCCTGACGGTAATCACCTTGAAGAGGACGATGCAATGGAATATATAGAAACACTAATGACAGAGAAGTTCAAGCAGCAAGGATACGTAGGAAGCGCCTCACCAGTGGAGGATAGTTCAAGTACTGATGCTCTGGCTATCGGACAGAAAGAATGCCAAAGGCAGAACGGAGAGTTCTGACGAATACATCAACAGGTGCAGTTGGTATACCAATTAAGTTGGTATACCAAGGGATACAAGGCCATATGGGGTGGTCCCCACTTGAGGGCACGGAAGCTAGCAGTAAGATAGAATTTGAGGATAGGATAAAAGAAATAAATGCAGAACGATGGGCACGAGGAGTTCTTAGCTATTTACACATGAGAAGCTTCGATACAAAATAAAGAAATCGGACTAAAAAAACCTAGATATAAATATATGTGCAATAGCAGGGAGGCGGGTGAGATTAAAGGAACCGAGAGGGAAATATGTGTAGCAGGATGGTAGACGAAACCAGCCTTGGAAATTTAGAGGTCATTTGAGAAGGACATTACTAAGAAACCCATCTTCGACAATTTTGTTTTCGGGAGGGGGAGCTCCTTGTTGTTCGAGGTGAGGACGGGAGTGTTGCGGACTAAGACATATAAAGCTAGATATCAGGAAGTAGATACCTGTATGTAAAGCTTGTGGAGAGGAGCAGACGGCAGAGCACTTAATACTTTACTGTAAGTGGCTTCACTCTCTAGTACCTGAAGAGGCGACTAATTTAACAAATACACTGAGATTTAGGAATAGTGAGGGAAAAATAGACATTGGGAAGGTGGAGATAACCAAGAAGAGATCATCTGACTGGTGGCATAGGTCGAGGGAAGGACGAATAATTTTCTATTCTTTTCCGGGTGACCGGGGGCACAAGCCTTCCGCCCTATAGGGTGGAAGGCGTGTGCTCCCGGTTGCATAGGGGCGCCTCCATCGTATGGATTGTGTGTAGCTTTTAAGAAGAAATATCTATATATATGACTCTGTGTTAATTAAATGATAGGACAATAAAAAAAACACTGGCTAAGTGGCACAAGCCGCCACCCGATTCAAAGGGTTAAGCTTCATCCATCCATCCGTCGTAAAATATTTTAAGAGGTTTCAAAGCACTCGGTCCTAAGAAGTTGCAAGTGCGCGAACGGGCCTTAAGAGCAACATGGACAATGCCCGCACGATTCGTCGTGCACATCGCAAGAAACTTCAAAACGAAAGGCTGGCAATCAGCCTTTCTGTTGTTCCTCTCACACGTTGCCATTTCGATCAACGAGACCACCGGATCGTCTTGTTGCAGATGCGCACCTGTTCCTTAAACCCGGGGTCACACTGCTTATACATTATATAAAAGAAAGTCTGCAAACAGATTCGAACGCGAGTCACCGCGAGATCCGTGCTTTGAATGCCGCATGACAATGATTTCCAGGAGGAAACTTGGCACGCGGCATTCGAACCACGAATATTGTGGTGACTCGTGTTGGCGGACTGTCTTCTTGCATGATGTATGAGTAGTGTGACCCCGGCTTAAAGGGAAGCTGAAGAACGTTTCGATAAATCTAAGTTAGGAGAGGACTTCATAGCTGTCCTGTGAATTCAGTTTTCGCACTTGCGCTCAAGTAAACGTAAACCACATATACAGTATTTTGAGAAGAACAACGCGTTATCATAGTTCCTTCTCATTCATTACTCTTTCTTGGTATTTAATGAGCGAACATTTGGAATTTCTTTACTTCCAGGTTAATGTTTTTGTGGCATTTCTGATGGTACAAAGGCGGCGACATCGCGACGCTCAGCACAGCGGTGTCGGGAACTCGTTAATGCATGATATCACTTACGTTGATCATGAAGTGGTGGTAGGCGTTGGGCGGCAGCACGAGGACATCACCTTCGTTGAACTGGATGCGAACCCACTTGTCCTGCTAGTCCCGGATGTGGAAAAACTCCGTGCCTTCGGACATGAAGCGGACCTCCTCCTCCGGGGGGCGGTGCTCCTTAACAGGCTTCCCTGGCTGCAAGGAATTTGGACAGGGCGTAAAACGGATGCATAGCATTTAAAGGGCCAACTATCAGCGCTTTGGCGTCCGTGGCAAATAGGCTCGGTGACGACATCACGCTGGAGACGTCACGGTGGTCACGTGATGTCGTCAGCGTTTTAAAAGGATCGCCTTGACTCCATCACGTGTACACCGTGATGACCTCACGGTGACCACCCAATGTCATCGGCGTGACGTTCGTCACGTGACATTACGTGGCACTGGGGTCCTGATGTCACGCGACGTCAAAATGTGATGTGACACTCGTGAAGTGAAAAATTCATACCCTGCGTCAGCAACTTTTCTCAGAGATAGGGCGAGGAACTTTGCGAGGTCATAGTATTTGTATCTTTGAAGAACCTGGCGCGCGTGAGAAAAGAGAACCGTGTCTTTCGGCCCGCGAAAAGCCTGTTTCACATGCAGCGACGGTTGCGAAAAAAATCGGTGCGACAGCGGACGCAGCGAGTGCGATCGCAATGTTTCCAACAACCACGCGATTTCTATCGGCGCGGCCGGCTGTTCGGACACGGACGCGACGCGTTTGACTTTGCCTAAAATACAACAAAAACGTCTTAATAAACACGAATGTTTTACGAATACAATATGAAATTAGAAATTTTTAATAATTAAGCATTAAACTAATAGTTTTAGTTTGCGTAAATTTCTTTTCGAATACGCACTATCGCGGATGAAAGCTGACTAATGAACGGCTGTCTGACGATGAAGTGATCGCACCGACTCTGCGACAAAATACCAATTTGGTGGAAACCAGTCGCAGAGCCGCTGCGACAGTGCGAATGCGATTTTAATAACACCTTTACTGGAAATCGCACCGACTTCGGACGAGAATTGCAGCATGTGAAACAGCCCTAAATGAACTGTGCGTCGCAGTAGGCTTAATCTCCGTGAAAATTTGACGCTAGCGGTTGTGATAGAACATAAAAGTTTGAGAATTTCGAAAAATAAATTTTTCAGCCAGCCGATGACTATCTAAGCCTAATCAAAACAACTGAGATTGTGTACGCATGTGGCATGTATATCTGTGAAAAAAAAAAAAAAACATTTCTTAGCAAGAAATAAAAAAAAAAATTTTTTCTTTCATGCTGACAAGTTACAACATTGTTTCTTTGTTGTTGTTGTTTCTTTTTCACTGGAATAGATATTGATGTTTTGACAATACGGAGTTTTCGTAGATCGTTTCTGTCATCCCGCAACGCTTTTCGCAACCCGCTACGAGATCGGAGTTTTTAGAGCGCAGCTCTTAGGCACCCGTTTCCGGGTTGAGCGGCGTCGGTGTCGCCCTCGCAGTCGCTCGGCGTCTGAGACAGCGTAGCCGCGCGCGTTGCATTGTGGGACGTCACAGTTTCCGCGCAAAATTTAGCGGCGAAACTGAATTGGTGTTGAGGTCCCGTGACGTCAATTTCCCCGCTAAATTTAACGGCGGTACTTAACCCGCTAAACATAGCGGAAAACGTTTCGCTGAGTTTCCACTAAAATTGGTGGGAAACTTTTCGCAACATTTTCGGCTAAATTTAGCCGGAAAATTTTCGCTAAATTTTTACGCTCCACCCATTCATTCGATGGCCAAGGCCATCCAATAGATGGATGGTCTTGGCCATGTTAGAACTTTCTTGCTGTAAAGACTGTACCTGAGTCTTGAGCTCACTGTTTTCCTTGAGAAGTTGCTCCTCCTTGGCTGAGAGGGTTGGAGTGGGGCTTGAGATGGGTGAGCCAGAGGCGATATTGGCTTAGGTGACCTGCGGTCTGCAGTGTGGAGCGGATGCGGCTCCTGCTACGGCTACGTTTTTTGGGGTGCAGAGTTCTGTCTTCCTCTGCTTTCACTTCTTGCCGGTTTCTGCTCCTTTCACGAGGAAGTGAGTTTTTGGGTTTGGTTGTCCGGGGTCGATGCCTGTGCCGACACTCTCTGCTTTCCGTAAGATGCGTTTCCCCGCATACTGCGCATCTCGGTTCACAAGATTGGTCTCGGGAGTGAAGTTAGCCACAGCGACGGCACATGGGAGTGTCGGCCATGGGGCATACATTTGTCTCTGCTTGGTGCTACGGCATCTGCTGCAGTAAAGTGTTGATTTTATGACGGGGTAGCAGCGGAGCTCCCCTCCGGTGAGAAAAATATAGAGCTGTGGTCTTTTGCCTAAAGAAGTCAGAAAGGCGGAGTTGAGTTTGCCCGTTCTTCGGGCTTGAATGAGTGGAGCGTCGTGGGCGCAAATCATTTCCATTAAGTAGTTAGAATCGGCTTCGGGGGGGGGGGGGGGGGGGGGGGGGGCATGTTGAATAACATCATGCACAGGGTCGTTGGGGGGAGTTTGGTAAGCTCTGAACTCGTACACTCTGCCGCCGAGGTGAAGAACAGCCAGTGTGGCTAAATTGTTGGCTCCTTCTTGTCTGGATGTGCCGATAATTATAATGTTTTCATCCAGGTCGATGCGAACGTTTTACGCCTTGGATATCGCGATTGGAGCCTTAGTGGCGAATCGAACGCCAAGGCAGAGTTGAACAGGGCTAACTTCTGCAAGGTTGAGTCCTCTTGGGTGATTAGCATCTTTGTAATCTCTCACCGGTAGGGGAAGTCGTGGCTTCCTTGCGGCAGGACATGACGAGCTCGGGGAGCCGGGGTACGGGCCGCTCGGCTGCTGGAATAAGTCTTGCTTGTCAGATTTTTCGCCCGTGACGGTATACAATTTGAGACAGGTGTTTTCGGCGTCTTGATGATCCATATTTGCTTGCGGAGTGGTTGTCAAGTTTGTGGGAACCGCCACGTCACCGTAGCTGGCCGGCTAACCCTCGGCTTAGGGTTTGCACGGCGGTCGCCGCTTTGAAAATGCAGAGACTCGAAAAATGGGATGGCTTGCCTGGTGGAAATCGGTATCCCGGTGATTGGGTCGACAAGTTTTATCGATTGATACTAGTTTTGTGGCTTTGGAGGCCGTCGGTGGGTCTTAGGAGCGGTACTTAATGGACCCGATGTGAGGCACCTTGGCGCAATGAGGAAACGATGAAAAATGTGTATCTTCTTTTTTTTTCTACTCCTGCTACGGTTTCTAGAAAGTCCAGCAGCATGAATAAAGGAAGTGCTGGACCACTATCTGATGTGGGCAGAGGTTGAGTAGTTAGAAAGGCTTGGGTATAGGCCATATGCAAAATCCTTGCCAGCTATCATCATCATTCCATTAGCAGCCGCCATATTGGGGGGTGTATCACATCTTCCAGTTGTGGACGAGGCGCATCTGCATTTAACTCGGTTTTCATGATATTAGGGCGATTTATTTGTACACTCAACGGGTTGCTGGTTTGTTTCGGTTCAGAGAAGAAAAGAAAGACGGCCGCGAAATTCTGGAAAGGGAACTGTCAGCAACGAGGTCGCAAGCCTCGTCACTCAAGCAGTGAACTGGGCCATCCAGGTCAATGAACGATATTTCTCGAAGACGTCCTGTGAAGGGTTCGTACTGGGCTTGCAGCAGGTGATCATATTTTACTTCTACGACTTCCACTTTGCCGGGACTATTGTTTCTCGGGCGAAACCGTTGGTACGGGAACCCCCCAATATGGAGGAAATCTGATAATTGATCATGAATACACTAGATGGCGCTTCTTTTCGCATATGAAGCTTCAAAGCGCTCGAAACATATTCTCCAGATGGACTGTCAACGCTGCACGAGATGGAGTAGCACTCTTTGGAAGAAGATGGAACACGTTATAAAAACAAATAATATGTGTATTGAGTTTCATCATGATTGTCTGGTGTCAAGAGTATTGATGAAAATAGCTTGCTCTAATCCCATTGTAGTTGGTTGTTTAACTTGTGAGCTATTTATGGTGCCTCGTGCAGAAAAACTGTATGTGGGAGGCGCCACATTGGGAACTTTAATCAGAGATTTGAAAAACCCCATAGAAAGCAAGTATGCACAAAATACTTTATTTTGCCTTTATGTTTCGGGGTATGCAGACAACAACCCCAATAAAATTTGCCGTCAAAAGTACTGTTTTGTATTATGTCTAGAGGCCTGGTTCTCTAAAAGGATATTTTTGAACGCATCAAGTGTGTGGTGAGCATAAAACCATTAAAAATACCGGTTGTAACTAAAAAAATAAAGACAGATTTTTTATTTATGTGAGGGAGCATGAATGATATTTTAAAAAATTGTACCACATTTGACCTCTTTCGTTGCACCTCTTGGTATTTGTTGTACGTCTTTTGGTAATAATTACTTAATGTCAACAAACGCTACAAATACACTTTAAGTTATCTGGATGTAGTCACATGTGGTCTATGAGGTGTGCGTTCAAATGTCATAGCCGTAAAACTCCACAAGAAGTAAAAATCTAATGTTTTGTGCATACAGTGTCCTATAAGGTGTTTTTTCAATATTTCTGTTCAAATTACTGCCACCCACAATAAACCACTTTATGTATTATACTTGACAAAACTACCGCACACAGTTCACGCTTGAGATCTTATAAACTTGACCCAGTCGGAAAGTGTCAAAAACACGCAATCGGCAGTTGCCGTTTTAAAGCATATTTAGATGCTCGGCAATTCAATAGAACAATATTTACTCCTTGTGAGCTATACGATGGTTAAAAGGGGGTCATTAATAAAGTGTG
>JABSTQ010010676.1:367500-429915 GCA_013358835.2 Ixodes persulcatus
AACACTCTTCATCCATTGCTTTTTACCTTGAAATGAAAGCTAGGATTTAATGGCATGCACCTTTGTTTGCTCTAGGGAGTTACCCTCGTGTCCGCCAATTACAAGAGAACATGAAAGTGTTTCTAATATTTGTATGTTTTTAATTTTTGCACCTTCTACTATTACTGAATATAAAGTACGAGGCATACACTGCTGGGGATCAGCCAATACTAGGGGCTTATGAGGTGCACATGAAGAAAATCAAATAAACAGCTGCATTTCAATTGCTTGCTCTCCGAGTCACACATTGGTTGTTCGGGCGGGAACTGGTTGTGGGTTCCTCCTGAGCTACCCATGTAAGACAATCCCCTTAGCAGCAATTGGTATCAATCATTGAAACAGGACAAAATTACGCAGTCATATTTAAATATTAAGATTAATAACGAGACACCAGGATTACTTCGCTAAGGGAGCAAGTTCGTTTTAAACTGTTTTTAATCTAGAAGAAATTACTAGGCTTGTTCTTTTTTCCCAGTAATTACTATCGTCGCAGCAGTCTTGTAAACGATGCATGAAGTAATCAATCACAATCACGATTACTAGACGTAATTGTGATTGTAATTGGTATCAGTAAAAGTATCAGTAAGAGGTGTCAGTAAAAAGTATTTTGATTTCCCATACACAATTATATTCGTATTGTAATTCATACTTAATAAAGTAATTAAACGCTACAAAATGACACCAAAAAGTAAATAATTGCAAGTAATGTTTTTACCTGTAATGAGTACCGTACAGTCTGCCGGTAACATCAGGGCTTCGTTGTTATTTTCTCCAGATCACATCTTACCTCGTACTGGAAACGTGCGCAGAGATACCCCCATTCTTGCTTCATTTCAATTTGCCATCAGCAGTAGCGGAGGGAAATATATTGAGTAACATCGTTATTTCCTGCACCCCCTCCCCCTTCCCCCAAAAAAGAAAAAAATAGAAAAAAGTAGTTGTTTTACAGCACAACGAATCGGCTACTCGAAGCTGCTCTTGCAGTATGTATGAGCAACGATCTGTATAGAACACTCATTTCTGCTATTTCTTCTGTATAAGTTATAACATAGTTTATATTTTCGTGTCACAACGTTTCAGTGTTAAGTTCTATGTTTTAGCTTTAACGATGATGTTCTAGAAGCATGCACTTCTTGTGTAATCCCCGTATGGGAGCTCAAGGTACAATGCACGATGATGATGATGATGATGCCACAAAAGGAGTAATGGTTGCAACGCCTTCGTCACAGAGAACACGTGACCCTGATTGTGATTGTCGCTTCCAAGTGCACGCTGACACAGGAGCACTACGCGAAACTGAGCGCGCTCTATCACAAGTACTCGGAATCCAAGGGCCTGCGCATTATGGCTTTCCCCACCAACGACTTTGCCAAGCAGGTGAGGATCGCTTTGCACGACTTCTTTTTGCTTACTTCAACCCATATTGATGCAGGGGTACTAAAATATTGGAATATAGTTTGAAGGTGGGCTAGTAGGTTAGGTGCATACTGGTAACAGAAAAAAGCAGGGCAAAAAAGGCACAAAAAAGACGCAAATTAAAATACACTTTATTGTTTCTATGTATTGAAGATGAGAAACAAAAGAGCAAAGTCGTGAGTCAGCGCTTTGTTTGTGTCTTTTGTCTACCGATCCTTGTGTCTTTTTTTTGCGCTGTTTTTTTTTGTCACTAAAAGACTGACACGAATGGCCACGTGTTTAGGAACCCTGGGCGGAACCTGAGATCAAAGAGTTCGTGAAGAAGCAGTTCAACGTGACCTTCGACATGTTCAGCAAGATCAGCGTCAACGGCGACAACGCCCACCCGCTCTGGAAGTACCTCAAGGAAAGGCAGCCGGGTTTCCTGTTCAAGTAAGTGAACTGTCCGCCACAGGGAATCTTAACGAATTCTCTAAGTGGAAATAAAGAAAAAGGTATCACAATATATATTGCCGAAATTAAGTTGCTAACTAGTTCACGCGTACGCAGCGCCATCAAATGGAATTTCACCAAGTTCCTGGTGGACAAGAATGGACAACCCGTGAAGCGTTATGGACCCACGGACTCCTTCGAGGTAATTTACATGTCGCAATCACGCATGGATCAGTTTGTGATAACTATAAGAATGTTCACTGGTACAAAATGTGCATACTTCAACTAATTTCATTGAAAAATTATAGGATTTTGTTGTGATGTGAGGCAAGTTGATTACATGGTGAACTGGTATACGACTTACAATTGACTTTAAATTTGCGTTTTTATTCGTGGTGATCATAAATTGAACGGTAAGAAATTTTGGAGACAAAAATCTATAAGTTAGACTTTCTCTTTTTCAACTTTCTCAGCATTACCACAGAATATAGTCACCCTTCCATTAAAATGTATGCCTCATTAAATACCAGGTGTGTTGTACTCTAACACTCAACGAAGTCTGATCATTATAGTCTACAGCGATCCCCCACTTGTTCATACACCCAAATTACTATAACCAAGTACAGCATAGAAAACTCTCCACAGCTAAAGCTAATCTTTTCCGGAAGGAACAAATAAAATACTTACATGGCTTTGAAACCTTTTCACTTAGTATGCATTCACGTCACGTCACTCCTTGTCAGTCGATGCAGCCAGATTTGATAGCTAAAGGTCTGGTTTCTTCTCTTCTTGGCCAGGGGAGCAACAAAAGGAGGCCAGGGGGCTTGTGTGAATAAAATATCGTCGTTCTTTTATTGTCGTGTTTCTCGTTAGTTGGCCTCTTATGCTCTTGTATTCTATTGGTGTTGATTCAGGGGTTCTGACAAAACAGGAAAATCCTTATTTAATCCATTGTTATCGTTTTTTTTTTTTTTTTTTGCGGCGCGTTTAGAAGTTGTTTTTAACTTTTTATTTGGATTTTCTTTTTTTTGTATTACTGATGCTATTTTTTTATTAATGAACCCAGTTTTCTGTTGCTTAAAATCGCGCAGTAAAAAGTGGTCTTATGGTTCGTTTACACTTGCGTATTCGCCAGCGAATCCGCCCAGCTTTTGCCGCTGGGGCGAAACGCTGGGCGGAAAACGCGCCAGCGAGCCGTATAGGTCCGGGACCTATTTTTGCCACCGAACAAGGCGTTTCGCTGACCGGAAGGGACATTCTTGCGCAGCGCCTACGTCATCCTACGTCATCCTTTGACGTAGGCGTCTGCCTACGTCATGAGTACGCGCTCTTTTGGGAGCAGCAACGCCCGGGCGAGACAGCCGAGGTGGGAACTCTCGCGCCTTCTCGTCATATTTGACGGGATGTTACGAGAACAGATGCCGCAGCCGGCGCCGCCGCCGCCGCTCGAAGGAAGTAGATGTAAACGCAACCCGCTCGTCGCCGCCGCCGCCGGGAGCGGATCCGCTCCCACGGCAG
The DNA here is from genome assembly GCA_013358835.2 of Ixodes persulcatus. Taxonomy (NCBI): domain Eukaryota; kingdom Metazoa; phylum Arthropoda; class Arachnida; order Ixodida; family Ixodidae; genus Ixodes; species Ixodes persulcatus. The sequence goes on from JABSTQ010010676.1 coordinate 370,906, forward strand.
CGGATTTCTTCTCAGGTGTAAACGTACCATAGTTTTTCAAGGGCGTTGAGTTTCGGCACGTGTGATTTATTATAGTCCTACAGCGGGTTCCTCTGTCGCACCTCTTGTTTTGTTCGGTTATCAGCAGCTGCGAGGGAGTTGAATATATGGTAACTCTTTCTACAGTTTTCGCGGCAATAACAACCTGGATGAAGCTACGCATTTCGGAGGTTTACTTCTACACTCTGCAGAGTGCACGGGAACTTGCCAGCCATGTATCTACCCCCGTTGTCTCAAAAAAAAAAAAAAAAATTGGTTGTGAACCATACTTAGCGTAACTAGCAATTTCATTGTGTAGCAGATATTTCTTCTGACATGATCGCTATTCGACGAGCAAGCGAGCGACTAGTGTGTGCATGATTATGACTTTCCTTGTCTTTTTTTTTCAACTTTGTATGTGTCTTATTTATTTTTCTATTCCAATGAGAGAATGCCACTTTTTAGGCGAAGTTCTGTTTGTGGACCCATCAAAATAAGAATTTATATTATTATTGTGGAGCGAACTAAATCAATCCGCACTGAGCATCGTAGCACGAAAACTACAACAATGCGTGGATTTCTTTTTACTGACAAAGGCGCTATCAAGCAGCGCGGCATGCCCTTTTACTGCGACAGCAGTTAGTGGGGCACTTCGCGAATTTCGCGCCGTCGACCGCGCTCCACATCGACGCGGACCATTTTCGGCGCTCCGCCAAAATATTCCAGATTGACGTCACGCCGCGCATCACGTCACTTGGGCCGGCTTGCTAGAAACAGCGTCTAAGCCGAGAATGGGTGAAAGAAAGCACTGCCAAAGCCGGCGCACGAGCTGAGCGGGACTCAAGACGCCCGCGCGCCCCAGCCTTTGCAGTGGTTTCTATCTCCCAGTCTCCGCAGAGTCGCTGTTTTAGCAAGCCGTCCCTGGTGCCTGGCGCCAGCTGACACCGTGACGTCACATTCTGATGTGAAGTCAGGTTGCACAGTGACGCCACGCTACTTAAAGACGTCAGGTGACACCGTGAGTCACGTCCTGAGGCCTTGTGACACTGCGAACTCACGTGATGTTCAAATGTCACGTGACAATACGTCGTCACGTGACACTATGACGGCACGTAGAAACATAAAAGTGAGACTGCTGATAATGAAAACAACAAGAACAGAGCCTTTTTGCTCATTATGCCCGATAGGTTCTCGGGCGATAAAACTAAAAGCTAGGTGAATGTTAAGCTGGCGAAACTACGGGCGTGAAATTAAGTGAAGTTACATGCTTGAAACTAGAGTGTGCGATTTTGGAAGTGTTCCTAAGTGACCGCAAGGCGACGTTGTTTGTGTCTAATAACATTGCATAAGACGTTCAGGCAGCCACACCAACGACAGGGAACGGTTCACGCATACACATGCAGTTCTGTCGTCCCCCGGTTCTCAAACTTGGCCGCGCGATTTTTGAAGTCTTCTTCAATTACCACAGGGGTGCCTTAGCTTGTGTCCAATAAAATTGTTAACAGGTTCACGAAATGCTCGCTACTTAATACAGCGTCATTGGTTCCGAAACGCTACAGAATTTTCGTTGGTGCGCGCTCGCACATTTCCCGTACATCGGTTCATCTGCTGTGAAATTACACCTTAGCGGCTCCAACGTCACAGCTCAGCTGTCGCAGTGTTTCACCTTACGGGTTGCGTAAGTGACTTGACTTATTTTCTAAGATATACTCAAAAAAGTGGCGTAGCGCGATGTGTGGTCGCATTTTAACAGAAAAAAAAAATGGCATGCGTGTGACAGTTGTGACAGTGGGGGCTGCGGGTGTTCAGTGGACAAGGCGGCAGCCGCACGGGAACGGCTCTAGGTGATCGGGTGTTAGAAGAGGAGAAAGACGACGGGACTACGACGGGGCACTCGGTGCTTGGGCTTGGGCAAGTGGTAATGTTCTGGTGATATATAAACCTTAAATTGTTCACATAGCTACTGGCGACGAGATTAAGACAACGAACCATGATTTTATAACAAGATTTTGACCGGGCTCTGGCAGAATCTACAGGTAATATCATGCCTAAGTTAGAGCCGTTCACGGGGGAGACGGTCAGGAATGGGAAGAGTATGCTGAGGTTCTGGATCAGTACTTCCTCGCGAAAAACATTGTCGCAGACGAGCAACGAACCGTATTTCTGAGCAGCTGTGGCAGGCCAACGTACTCATTGCTGTGCATACTGCTGGCATCCATAAGACCTTCAAAGGCCCCTCTCGCCAGACGTCTTCAGTTGCTGACAGAGCATCACTTACCGCGACCGTCGGTGATTGTACAATGGTATCATTTCTACTGCCGCACGGAAGACATCAGGGAAACCGTCAAGGAGTGCGAATTCGGGGTGAGTTGTCGAACAACTTTCGGGACCGCATCGTGCACGGCATTGGAAATGACGAGATGTGGAGGCGGCTAATGGAAGAGCCAAACTTGGCGTTGGATCGGGCGGTGGAGTTAATCACAAGCATGGAAGCCGCCGCAAGAGGTGCTGAACAGATAACCGGCCGAGCAAGCGGGACAGCCGAGACAGCGGTGGACCGCGTGACAGCACCGTCGACATCGGCGCAGTCAGCGGAGGAACGACGGAGCTTTTTCCGTTGCGGCGGCCAGCACCGGGAGTCAACGTGCAAGTTTGTAAATAGTGTTTGTTTGAAAGGCCGGCAACAAGGCCATATATCAAGACTGTGCCAAAACAAGACACGCCACGATAGCAGAGTCAGCAGCAACGACGAGCATCAAGTAGGAAACAAGAAGCAGACGCTGAACTCGACCCAGACACCAGCAAACCTTTCGGTGCACGTTATAGAAGCTCAAGACAGTGGAGAGTCAGATTCGAGCGTCGTGGGGGACCTCCGGCCGTTAACTCCGAGCGAAAAAACAGCGCTACTGCGAAATGGGCGGAAAGAAAGACCAGAGTTCAAGGACCCGCCATTTTTTGCAGAAGTGACGATACAAAAAAAGACTGCACAAATGGAGCTGGATACCGGAGCTGTGTTTACGGATATGGATGAGACTGAGTTCGAAAGGCGGTTTCCAGATACCGTCATCGAACCATCAACTGTTAAACTGCGGGGCTCCTTCGGTCAGCTGGCTGCCGTAGTCGGCAAGGCAACGATCACCGCGGTGTTTTGCGGGAAAGCTGAGTTACTACCTTTGTTTGTGGTACGAGGTGGTTCCCGGAATTTTTTGGGACGGAACTGGGCAAGGGCTTTCCACATGCCTCTAGATGAGCTCGTCAACGTCCATCAAGGTAAGCCGCACTGAAGAGTTGGCAGGCCAATTTCAGTCAGTATTTTCTGAAGGGTTAGGGACGCTGAAAAGAATGAAAGCGACTATCGGCGTACCGGAGGGAACCAGACCTAGGTTTTTTCGATCGCGAGCTGTACCTTTTACGTTACAAGACCTGGTAGCGCAAGAGTTTCAACGCTTACAGCGCAACGAGATTTCGACCCCCGTACGAACATCAGAGTGGGCGGCGCCTATCGTACCTGTACTAAAGAAGGATGGTAGGATAAGAATTTGAGGCAACTTCAAACTCACAGTCAACCAAGTGGCCATTACAGAAGTGTCTCCGGTACCGAGACTGGAAAAAATGTGGGCGAAGCTTGCTGGGGAAACGGCGTTCTCAAAGTTAGATGTCCGCGATGCGTACCAGGAGATCGAACTGGAGCCGGCAGTTAAAACTTTTGTCACAATTAACACGCAGAAAAGTCTGTTTCAATACAACAGGCTGCCTTTCGGAGTAGCGTCGGCTCCCGCCATATTTCAAAGAGAGATGAAAAATCTTTGGCAAGAGTGTAACGGCACCGTTTTCTATTTCGACGACATCCTGGTCACAGGGGCCGCAGAAAATGACCACTACCAGATTCTTGAGGAAGTCTTAGAGAATTTAAGTGAGACCGGATTGAAACTCCAACTGGCAAAATGTTCCCTGTTCCAAAAAAAGTGTGGAATACTTGGGACACAATATTGTTGCTGAAGGAATTCACCCCGCAACAAAAAAAAATCTAAGCGTAATCGAGGCACCAGAATTATCGAATGTTGAAGAACTACAGAGCTACCTGGGATTACTAAACTTTTACCGGACGTTTATACCAAACGTGTCATCGGTGTTGCATCCCCTTCATAAACTTCTGAAAAAGGGGGAGGCCTGGAGTAGGCATGCTGAGGAGCTAGCGGCGTTCAGTACGAGCAAAGCGATGTTGACGTCTGCATCGGTTCTAGTGTATTGCGATCCGAGCCAGCCAGTGGTACTATGCTGCAATCCGTCACCATATGATGTTGGCGCGGTGTTGGCGCACAGAACAAATTCCGGTGAAGAAAGGCCTATAGTTTTTGCATCCAGGCGTCTAAACGCAGCTGAAAAAAAAAAAAAACTACAGCCAACTAGATAAAGAAGCCCTGGCAGTAATATGCAGTGTGACAAAATTCAACCAATTCGTGTGGGGCCGACAATTCGACATTTGCACAGACCACAAGCCATTGATGGGTCTTCTAGGACATGATCGGGGAATTCCACAACAGTGCACTCCTGAAGTGCTTCGATGGGAGTTAACGTGAGCGCTTTCTGCTATCGACTGGTTTATCGACCAGGGGTCAATCTAGGCAATACCGATGGGCTAAGTCGGCTGCCACTGCCTGAATCCTTGGTCAAGGACCGCGTGGCCGGGGAAGTGTTGATGCTGGAAAAGACATTTCCGTCGTTGTTGTCGGCAACAGTGGTAGCACAGGCTACAAATAAGGATCCCATGGTGTCGACAGTAAGAGAGGCTTCATGGTCTGGGAAGCGTCTGCCGGAATCTGCTGATTGGAGGACATTCTCATGTCGACCAGAGGAATGTTTCGTGCAGGACAGTTGCGTATTGTGGGGTTGCCGAATAGTATCACCAACATCACTAAGGCCAGCATCGTTGAGTGTGCTACACGAGACACATCCGGGTATTGAGAAGAGGAAAATGGTCGCTCGGAGCCATGTGTCGTGGCCGGGCATAGACGAGGCCATTGAAAAGAAAGTAAATGGTTGTGCCTTATGTCAAGTTCACCGGCGGGCACCGAGGTCGGTGCAACAAACACCATGGCCATTTCCGGAAAACCCATGGCTTGGGGGGCCGTTTGAGGGCATCTATTTCTTGGTGCCAGTTAATACATTCTCCGAGTGGGTGGAAGTGCACCGGGTGCCCTCCCCATTGGCTAAAGACACCGTGGAGTGCTTGCGATAAATTTTTGCAACACACGACCTACCTGATGTGGTCGTCAGTGATAACGGCCCGGCGTTCGTCAGTGCTGAATTCAAAGAATTCCTGCCGGAAATGGAGTTTGTGCCATCACTATTCCATCGTATCACCCAGCCTCAAACGGCGCTTCAAAGAGCGTGGTACAAACGATCAAAGAAAATATAAAGAAAGCTGAACCAGGATATTTCGAAGTCAAGATTCTAAGAAATATTTTTAATAACAGAAAGAAGCTACACCACCTGACTGGACAAACACCAGCAAAGCTGTTGATGGGACTATGCCTAAAAAAAAAACTTTCCTGGACCTGCAGCACCCAGATCTTCGAGTCAGAGTAGGGTTCAAGCAGCTGCAGCAGAATGAGCGAGTGGACAAAGCGGCAAGGCGAGATTGATTACCATAGCTTGGTGACCGTTTTTCAGGCCCGGAGATCGTTGGGTCTCTGCGATAGCTGAGGATTCGACCAGTGCATTGTCGGCACAAGTGATGTTGGAAGAGAGCGGCACCTGTATTCGCCACGGAGATCACCTGAGGCAACGAACCCCAGTCCCACCACAAGGCACCTTGCATGTGCAGCCGCCATTGGTGAGTGCACAAGACAACATGATGTGCAGCCGCCATTGGACAGTGTAGTGAACATACCTCTTAGACAACAAAGCCTCATGCAGCCCCAAGACAGTGTAGCTAGGCAGACACCGTTAGAAAGTGTGGTAAACCTACCTGGTGAGCGTGTGCTTGACACGGGAAGTCCTTGTGTGTCTAGAGCCAATGTACAGACTCCGAGTGCGATGCGGGAATGGACAGGACAGGACGTGCAGGCGGAACCTTTGAAACGATCAACTAAACAACGCAGACCCCCACTACGGTACTCTCCTTGATTGACACTGTGAGTTGAGGGGAAGGAGTCTGACTGTTGTGACAGTGGGGGCTGCGGGTGTTCAGTGGACAGGGGGAGTAGCCGCACGTGAACGGCGCTAGGTGGTCGGGTGTTAGAAGAAGAGAAGGGCGAGAAAATCTGGGAGCCGGCTAAAGGTTAGCCCGTGATTCACGCTCAAGCCTTTAGCCGTCTCCCAGATTTCCTTGCCAGGTAAGCGCAAGAAAATCTGGGAGACAGCTAAAGGATAGCCCGTGATTTACACGCTAGCCATTAACTGACTCTCAGATTTGCTTGCCCGGTGAGCGCACGTAAATATGAGAGCCTGCTAAAGGATAGCCCATGATTCACGCAACGCTAGCCTTTAGCCGACTCTCAGATTTACTTGCCCGGTAAGCGCAAGAAAATATGGGAGCTTGCTAAAGGGTAGCCCGTGATTCTCACGCTTGTTCTTAGCCATCTCCCAGATTTGCTAGCCCGGTAAGCGCAAGAAAATATGAGAGCCAGCGAATGGATAGCCCGTGATTCGTGCACTAGCTTTCAGCCGACTCCCAGATTTTCTAGCCCATTAAGTTCAAGAAAATCTGGGAGCCTGCTAAAGGGTAGACCATGATTAACGCGCTTGTCTTAGCCGTCTCCCAGATTTGCTTGCCCGGTAAGCGCAAGAAAATATGAGAGCCAGCGAATGGATAGCCCGTGATTCGTGCACTAGCTTTCAGCCGACTCCCAGATTTGCTAGCCCAGTAAGCTCAAGAAAATCTGGGAGCCTGCTAAAGGGTAGCCCATGATTAACGCGCTTCTCTTAGCCGTCTCCCAGATTTGCTTGGGAGCTGGCTGAAGGACAGCCCGTTATTCACGTGCTAGCCTTCAGCGACTCCCAGATTTGCATACCCGGTAAGCTCAAAAAAAAACCTAGAAGCCGCCTAAGGGTGGCCCGTACATGATTCACACACAAGTCTTTAGCCGACTCCAAGATTTGCTTGCCCGGTAAGCACAAAAAAATCTGGAATTCGGCTAAAGGGTAGCCCGTGAATCACTGAGTCGCGTTTATCAACATCTTAGATAAGAAGCCTTAAATTTTAGCCTTTTTATCTTGGTCGCAAGTGTTGCGTGAATGATTGGTCACAAGTGTTGCGAGAGCAAGACTCGTCTTCAATCAGCGAGGACACGAGTCACAGCGAAACGCGGACGCAGTACCCGTGTCCACACTGTTCCCAGCATTCGCCTCCTTGGGCGACGTTGAAAATTCAGCCTTCTTATCTACACACGTATTACCCTCAAATTATCAAAGTAAAAAGAAATCCGACTTCTCGCGGACCCTTACTAATTTCCTTTCTTAATGCGTTAAATTAAGATGTGTGTAAGTGCATCTTAGATTATCCTTGTTGTTTTTTTTTATTAAAGTTTCAAATGCAAAAAGGCATCGTTTCTTCATCCGACAACAATATCTTGTAAGAACTATACTTTGTGCGGCGCATGACCTACTGGTCGCTTCGAACTACAACTTCTGTGGTGTAAAACGAACACGGTTAACCGAACGATCGCGGCGAATAACATTCTGGCATTGCCGTGAATGACGTCACTTGCAAGCTATGTATAAGAGGTGTCTAAGCTTCGCCCCGCTCTTCTCGCTCCACGCAAACCAGACAATATGACGTCCATTAAAACGGAACAATCAGGGTGTCGAAATTTACCTGTTCACTTGCTCCGCAAGCTTTTCCGAATACGCTCGCCGGTCCCCCCGCGCAGCAGATGTTCAGTGTAGAACAGACCTATTGCTAAATTACCCAGGCATCAAGAAAAATGCAGGGATTGGTGTTCCAGGCACCACACGTGCACGCCTTCCCCCTACAAAAGATTCCAAGTCAATATCCAAAATAAAGTATTGACGAACGCACGTGCATGATGCATTTTGTTTTAGGCATTTGCTTTAGAAAAGTTACTACTGCTCAGTGCAGCACTTGCGGCCCGTGGAACACCAATCCCTGCACTCTTGCTTGATGCTCGTGTAATATTAGCGGGGAGATATTTTGGTGGCGGCCTCCTATGGTTCCCCCTTGTGACGTCATTACCTTGCAAACAACAAGTTCGATGGTGTTTGTTATTAGCATGGTGGAAGCTTGAAATCATTGCGCTCTCCAAGGAACACTGCCAACACCGTCAAAATTAAAGTTCTTTCATTCCTCATATTTCCGTCGATGACAAATCCTTTTCTGACGTCATAGTCAGCGTTCGGCCAATCGTGGAAGGCCGACCACAGCGACGCTTTCGGTCGCGCACGTCGCCAATAGCAAAAGATCTATTTGTGAAGACGTTTCTTTCTTTTATTCCGTATATATAAACCCGATTAACCACCGCACAGGAGTCTGCCACATAAACTAGTCGCTACCAACACTGCGAGCCATTGAAGCCCATTTAGCCTCTTGGAAAGCGTGTAGTGCGATAACTGTGGCTTAGCTTAACTGTGCAACGATATCCAATTGGAATGTTTTTCACTTTACACGAGCTTACTGGCACTAGTGGGACTCAAGGATACTCGCATGCAATGCCACTGGCCAAGAAGCTCCTTTGTTGCGGTGTAATTTCAAAGACAAAAGCGATCATTTTCATTCAATCTCTCCTTTGCAAAATTCGATGACGTAACGTGGGGATCGCAGTACACCCATATGACGATATTTGAATGTGGTTCATAGATTGGACCCGAGCATTACGTGGGCACTCGATTTGGGCTCGTGATAATTGATAGCTCAAGAAGCATTCGGGTAGTGGCCCGTGTCCAATCGCTGCAACGACGACAATAGCCGAGCCATAACAATGTCTGGAACTCAGCGCGTGTCCTGTGCTTTTCCAACCCCAGCGGGTGGCTATGATCAACATTGGCGGCATATAATCGGCTCCAGATCAAGTGGCCGCTTGTTCTGGCTGCGAGTTGAGGGCGTGAACGCTGCTCGTTTTTCTTTAATTTTTTTCTGGGACTTCTATTGCGTGGGGTGAAAAACGAACGCGTGTTTCATAGGTCAATAACGTCAGGGATCCGTTCTAAGCGGTATTTGCGCATAGTAAAAAAATTGTTGCATAGCCCCTTTAAATGGAAACTGAAGCAGTTATGTATTTGAGTAAAAACACTTAAGCGCCTTCATTTGTCCTGAGGTATAAAAAATATCGAGATTTTTTTTATTTTATTTTTTTCACTTTGGTGCACGGAGGCTGCAGAAAATTATTTTCAAGGTACCGCTAAAGCCCCCCCTTCCCGGAGCGTTATACGTCATAAAAGAAGTTTTTGGAATCTCCGCTCTCGCACATCTTCAGCGCTTATCAAAGCTATGCACGCGCACTCTTGCTATTTTCAGAAAGGTAAAAAAAGAACGTCGCGACTAGTGTCAGTGAGGTTGCAATTTCACGCGCTACCCACACGAGCTACACGCGCTTGGCGGCCGAAATATCTTTTTATGACCTAAAGTCTGGGTATTTTTGTGTGTGTTTTCTAGCGTATAGCTACATCTGGGGAGAAAACGAATGTGATATTCAAATTCACGGAATAAAAATACTCTAAAATTCACCTCTAACCCTTTTTTTTTTTCAAGAACCACTTGAGATTTTCTTTGACTGCACTTAACTGTACACGATTTACCAGGCTATTAAAGCACGCATGAAGCGTGGGAATACGTTAAAGTTTTCACTCGTGCAGTAGGCCTTGTTCCTGCTAAGCGAGTAACATCTTTAGCACACTTCCTGCCTAAGGCGTGCTTTGTGTCTTCGTAAAACTGACTGAGTTAGGAAGATTTCATTACGCTCAGCAAGTTTCTACTAGAAAGCCTATCTTTTTTTCACTAACTAAAAAGTTACTTAATATATTTTAATACTTTATCTAGCTAATTAATATGACTTTTGCAATCCCTGACGCGTGCCATGACTGCCAGTGTGTTTCTGCAAATATTTGTTTTCTCGGTCACCTATTCGAAATAATTATTGAAAGCCTTCGCTTAAACACCCCGTATAGTGACCGGAATGTTAAATATAAAAATGGCTTAACGCTCACAGTAAACGTGGGGCACTATTTGTATAGTAAAAGAACATTCCGTGAAATTGCAATAAAATATTATTCTGCAACGTATCATTCACGTAAACATATGCCTTCAATACGCCGCATGTGCTACACACTGCTTTATTGAACCCGCGCAGTCAAGGAATACAGCGGTGACTCTTCTTCTGTGCAAACCTTCACCAATATGCATTGACGGTACGTCTTGCAACGACTTGGATGGATGGCAGTCACATTTCTCGTTGCTCTGCAGTGTAGGTCTGTCCGGTTGGATAAACGCGGCACAAAGCCACTTTGCCCTGTAACAGAGGCATCGTTATCGAGGTCAGTCTGGCCTGGAAAGCATTTTGCAGATACCGGACAAAACATTAAAGGGGTCATGAAACGATATCGGGCTGGTATGTTCATGACTTTAATAAGGTGCAGTGGTCCTAGTCCGGCCCAAGTATACTAGAACAGACCACCACGGATTCAAAAGCTTCTTGGTCGCGGAGAAATTGCGAGGATAAAAGAGGAATATTTCTTTCAGTCATTGCCTTCGCGAAGCTTGATGACGTAATGTTGGGATCGAAACCACTCGCCTGACGACAGACGAGCGCGGCTCAGGAATCGAACATGAGAACTGCGTGAGCACTCGACTTTGGTTCGTAACAATCAATGCCTTGGGGGACACTCGAGTAGTGGCTCGTGGCCAACCACTGCGCTGATGAACCGAACTCTAACAATGCCTGGAGCTCAGCACGCGTCTTCTACTTTTTCGACCACCGCGCGTGGCTATGATTTACGTTGGCGGCATAGGGTAGGCACCAGGCAACGTGGCCGCTTGTTCGGGCTCCGAGTTGAGGGGATGAACGATGCTTATATTTCTCGAATTTATTTGCCGACTGCCATTGCCAAGAAATGGAAACTAAGGCAAGTGTATTCGGTTATTAACGTTAGGGAGTGATTCTGAGTAGTATTTAGCGAAAGTAGAAAAATCGTTTCATGGCCCCTTTAATTTCATTACCTTACGTAACATTCAACCCTATGTGCGAGTCGCATGAAACGGCAAGGACAATAAAGCCTCTTTTTTAAAAGCGCGCAATCTACTGCCGAGCTAATTCCTCGAGTCCGCCATCACTTGATCACGTGCTCAGCAGCGGATGGAGCCCACTTTAAATGAATCGCGAAAATAAATGTTGTGCTCTAACATTGTAATTTAGCGCGGAGGTGCGGCTGGGTGGTGCATTTTTCTTTTGGAAATATCAACAATCAAACTTGCTTTCATCGAGAGTTACAACTATAAAACAAAAATGTTCTACGATTCAGTATGCACTTAAGCCTGTGTGGGGCCAATCTGAAAAGAAAAATTGTTGTAGAAGTTTTAAACGTTTGATTCACCAAAGGAAGCAAAGAAAGTAAAGACAATAATACTGACCTAGGCCCGTTCCCTGTTTTGCCAGATAAGAAAAAAAGCTTCAGTGACCCCACCGGAGCGCTTTTTTTTTCTTTGTAAAAAATGCCCAAAGACCGACGTGCACTTCTCACTTTCCACTTTTGCCCACCTCCACCTTTCCTACATCCTCTCCACTTTTTACCTTGCCCCAACTTGGATTCCCTCGCAGCTTAGGAGAGAGTGAGCGCTAAGACGATTATATTCCTTGCAGAAAACCGAGGTTGTACGTCTGCCTTTAACTGCATAATGAGTCATACGAAATTTTCGTTTCTTAGTTTTTAGTAAGTTTGGATTGAGGCAACTATGCTTCTGAATATTTTCACAACATATTGCACCACTCATCCGTATTCTTGAACTGAATTGGTCCGAGTTTGATATGTATATATATATATTAGGGTTGTGCGAATATTCGAAATTCCGAATAGTAGTTCCGAATAATACACAAATCGATATTCGCTTCGAGAAGAACTGCACTGTACGCGTTTTTCGAATTATTGAATGCGGTGGGTTAGCCCCGTTGAGTGCGCTTCTTACCAAACATCAGTGCGCTGCGGAGAAGCAATACCCGCAAAAGAGAGCTCCGCGGGTGTTGCTTTTCTGCATTACATTGGTGCTCGGTAAGAAGAGCACTCGACGGGGTAACCTGCCGCCTGCGCGGACTGTACTTGAAAATAAATGAAAACTTTGTGAATGTGTATATCTATATTGTAGTAAATGTTTCAAAATTAAACTATTGTGCAAGAGTATGCTAAGCTATGCAGAGATGCCCTTACAACCTGCGTTCATCATGCACGATTCATTCTTATTTTTAACTCGAGATTAAAGAAAGAATATTTTATATAGCAAGATTTGTAAATTCACTTCATTGGGTATAGTTGGCCGTCTCTACAATATTAACTTTATGTCAAATCCGTCGTTTCCTTGCCATCCCATGACACCAGACCTTCTGAGATCACAGTTCATAAATAGAGATAGATTAAACTTAGCTTATAAATGAACAAGTGAAATAATCTTCACAGGTTTAGCTGGGTTTTCGTCTAAACATCATGCAATGGTAGTGAAAGGCGTGGAAAAACTATTCTATATTCGAATCAAAAATATTCGGCCAAAACTAGTATTCGCTTCGAATTCGCTTCGAGCTCAAAATCCACTATTCGCACAAGACTAATATATATATATGGCCGGTTTCATTCAGATTCAGGCAGTGGGTGGGAATCGTATTTTTGTTTTTCTTATATTTTTATATGCCAGGGGCGGATGCAGGAATTTCCTGAGGGGGGGGGGGGGGGGGGGGTCAGGTGTTGGTCAGCGTACCATATGTCTAGGAACCCCCTCCCCCTATCCCTCGTTTCACGCCCTAAATTTTACACTTGCAGAAATCAAGAGGGGGGTTAGGACATCCGGACCCCCCCTCTAAATCCGCCCCTGGTTGCGCCGCACACTTTACCCAGAACAACGCTTTTTATTTTAATCGTCGGAAATTTTTAGTTTTCGAGAAATAAATTCCCAAATGTGTGGGGAAGAACAATGCAGTTTTGACCGCTGTCGCGTGCAGCATGTTTGAAGCTCGTTCGGTTCTATACTATTAAGAGCAGAGCCCTTATAATATTTTGTGGTAATCTACGTATTACTGAGTGTTATTTATTTTAGAGTTATATTTTTATTCATAAATATTTTTTTTTAAATAGCCAAACTTGCCACCTATGACGGTTATGCACAAAGATTCAGAATTAATTTTTAGGTGAAACTTTTAACGTATGACATTCCATTTTTTTCAATGACAGAGCGTTTCATTGCCTTTTCAAAAATGCATGTTTCATTTGTCTAAGGTTTTTTTTTTTTTTTTTACCGAAAGATAAATTTTAAAATTGATGAAGTTTAAAACTTTTGGTCAAAATCAGCGCGCCTTTAAAAAAAAGGCCATTTTTAATATTTCTTTATTTTCTCGTATTTTCCTCTCCTGATATCCTTCTTTTATCAGCAATATATTTTGATAGGCGTTAAGCAGTAGTTTAGCAATGCCGAGCATCTCAATATTCTGTAAAACAATAACCACTGACAGCAGATTTTATGACAGCTGCCGATTCTTTCAGGCGCAAAGTTCTCAAAGAGGAGTAAAAAAACATCCGCAAAATTGTCTCAGCTCCCATCGGCAGATAATACTCGTTTCTGCTGTGGCGGTGGAATCGCTCCTAACGTTAGCGAGTTGAGTGGTCGACTGCGCCGCGAGATGGACCTTGAACCCAGCAGTGCGAGCAGTCGACAGCGGGATACCCGAGCTGCCACTTCCGACCGAGAGCCACACCTTGAACCCCGCAGAGCTTGAAGAAAAGCTCTCACGTATCAGTCACGTAATTTGTGTGTTTACCGCGGAAGTATCCCAACCGATTATTAAACCCGATACACGGGAAACGCGCAACATGAAGAAACTTGGTAGAGCCCAAACAGGGGCCACACATTTGTCAGTGTTGTATAGGGTCTCTGGCACTTAGTCTTAGCCACTCGTGCAAAGAAGGTTCGAAATTCATCTAGAGAACAGGGAGCGTTTAGCAGAGTACTCTTTCGCGTGTGTGCGCGTACGGACTATCTACGAATGCTATGGCCGAGACGTACGGTGGGAAGCGCGCTTTCTGTGCGGACTATCGAAGACGGCATACGAAAAATGTGCTGTGGCAGACATGCTTCAGGTCTGTGAACGATATGGATCGGAAAATACTCAGGCAAATTTTGGATCCTTCAACTCCCATCTCGCGGACGGATCAGCTGTGCCACAACAACTTCAGGTATTTCAGTTCCCTCGTTGAAGATCGGCATGAAGCATGCAAAGCCGGACCCTCGGATGCCCACGAGGACTTGGTTGACAAAACAACGGCTGTCAATGAAATAAACGAGTGCGTATCATCACTGCAGATAGAGGTCTCACCATTCAGGATGCGAATTGAGAAAAAAGTCGGCTCGTTTATACGCCGAAAAAAAAAGTCAAGTCGAAGAAGCGGTAAAGAAACGAATGCGGCGTAAGATCAGTGACACGTATCACAGCAGACAACTGGAGCATCTTGGTCCACAATGTGCGCCGAGTGAGAAGCAAACGTGCGAACAGCATTTCAGAAGAGCGCGTCTATAAGGTGTCAGTTGCTCACACTGTTTCCAAACGAGCAAGCAGCAAATACCAAGCGTTGTTCCCGAGGCAACCATGTACTTGATCGACAAAGCAAGACGCCTTAAAGCAGCCCAAGGAGTATAGGCACTTCCTGATCAATTTACTTCCGCACAAGCTCAGGGAATCGGATATCGCGACGGCATGTCGTGTTTTCTTAGAAGACGAGATGGGCTGCTCCATTCAAAGTCCGAGCAAGAGAGACGTCATCACGTTAGAAACATCGGGGTCGAAGGATTTTGTAGTGAAACGATATATGACGCGCTCTATTCGTGTATCCTACTCTCTTTTGATGAAAACCTATCCGGACATCAAGCTTGGCCTAACCAAATTTTATACGCTGCGTCCGAAGTGGGTGAAAATTTCTCCGTACAAAGACCAGTGCGTGTGTGCGAATTGTGCGAACTTTCAACTCGTGGTGGCATCAGTCAACAACGCCTCATCCCGCGCTTTCTCTGAAAAAGACATCACCTCTCTCAGCATATGCTCCAACCCTCCAGAAGCCTGTATGCTGCCAAAATGCAAAGAATGCCCTGGAGTGAGGAGTCTTAGTGCACGTACACTATATCTTCATTGTGAGGAGGATATTCAACTGGCGATTTGGGAGTCGGGAAACTTGATAAAGAAGACGCTTACTGTGGCCGTGTTCCTCAAGCTGACAAGAGATTGCGTGGAAAAATACATTACTCATGAATACATTACGAATATTCAAAGAAAAGCAATACGAGATGTAACACAAAGGTCAATTGTGTTACACTTTGACTTTAGAGAAAATTGGAGCATTGTTCTTACAAACCAAGTGTAAGACTACTACTGGAATAAAAAGCAAATCAGCATTTTCACATGTGTTGCCACAACAGCCAACTGAGCAAGAAGCTTTGCCACAGTTAGTGATGATCTTCGACACGATTCTGCAGATGCCCTTCTGGCGCGAAGAACCATCGTTATGATCCTTGAAGAGGAAGAACCCATCTTCAAAACGATAATATATGTATCGGATGGCGCCGTGATGCGCTACAAAAAATTGCGTCACTGCTCCTCGCGCTTGCGCAGCACGGCTCTTTGAAAGCCACGCGAAACTGCTCAACCTCGGCCAGTGTAGCTCACGCTGCAAAACAGATTTCAGTTGTATGAAATGGGGAAAAACCACGTCCTGTGGCGGTGGTTGTTCTCTGCAAGTGACCATGGAAAGAACGCCTGTGACGGCATTGGTGGTGCTTTAAAGCACCATGCCACATTACACAAAATCAAAGAAACTGCTAATTCTGCAATCCTGACTTCTCGCGATTTTGTGTCTGTCCTAACAGCGAAGGAAGTCAAAACGCGCATTATCGACTTGCCCACCGAAGAACTTGCGAAGTTCAGAGAAGAGATGAGGGAAAACTGGAGCGGCATTCGCCAAGCGCCTGGACTGCGTTCGTGTCATGTTTGGTATAAGCAATCACCTGAAGCCTCCATCGGAAACAGGGTGCACGTAGCTAGGACTGCAGAAGACATTAATTTTTGAACTAGAACCATTACTTCGGTTTTGACGAGTGCCTAATGTATAAGGTTGCATTGTGCTGTGCCTCGAGCATTCAGCTGCCTAGCTTTCACTAAGTAAATATATCTTATGGCGCTGAAGCCAATTTAGTTTTCATGTTTCCACGTATATTAGCTATGCAAGGAACAATTGGTTTAATCACATTATGAAAAATGTGTGACCATAATAAACAGTTCGTATTGTTAAAAGATTCTAATTTAGCTTGACCATAATGTTGTTCTTAAGTAGTATTTAATAACACAGCAAACTTGGTTACAATCGCTCTGCTATATCGTAAAAAAGAACGTGCCAGAATGTCCAGCTCCTTCCCCCAAGAAAATACTTTGTGATTAGATGTAACAATCCTCCTCACCGTCAGCAAATTCATCCGTGCCTACTTCTCTCTATTTGTTTCCCCTTTCTCTCCCTCCCCCAACCTGCTCGAGTCCTGTGACTGCCAAAGGGAGATAACATTACGCACAAGCATACCTCTTTTCCGTTTTCAGATATGCAACAACATCAACAACTGCGTACGGCCCCGAACTTCGTATCCCTATATCACACGTCCATACTGCTCCGCAAAGTATTGCACTCTTCCACACTTGGAATGGACGTCGCTCAGTTCCTTTTTTTTTTGCTTGCTCGTATGCGCAAGCGCAGGCACAAGTTCAGGCTCTTCGGTGGAAACTCGTGACCTTCCGTGAACGTATTTCCCTGCTGTGAATTGGAGAAGCACTCTTCGCTCCTAAGTTTAATTTTAAACAAGGACATGAGTTTTCGGAGCTTCGGGTAAACATAGTTTTGTTTTCACAGTTTAATCCGTAATGTCAACATATACCAAAGTCATTACTTATAAATCCGGTGTGATTTTGTCCTTTACGTGGTGTCAAAACTAATTGATAAGCGTAAAATCACAAATACATAATCTTTCGGGTGTAGTTTGTGGGGGTTCTGCATTTAGCTACCAACATAGGTACCGATAGAGTAACCAAAGGGTTATTTCAACAGCGGCGGCGATCTCAAAGGAGACGTCAAACCTAGCAGCGCGGTCCCCACATCTCCGCGGCAATATAGACGACGTTTAGGGCTACATTACCGCGGGTCGGTTCGATTATTATTACCTCCGTCGGTGCCAATGATCGTCTACCTTGTCTCACTCTCTCGAATATAGCGGAAGAGAAGACACACGTACCACAGTAAGAACAGAGTCCAAGAGCATTTATTAACATCCTCTTTTAAATGAACTAGAATGTCCCCATCCAAAATGCCCCCCGCGCCGGCAAGGTAAGAAAAGGTCCTTACCTGCCAGACGCGGGGTTCCGGAGAGCCAAGACCGGGGAAGCCTCGGAGAAGTCGCCGACACACGTCCGATCTCTTTCGCGGTCACCCGGACGAGTCCCTTTCCCGAAAGCGGGAAAACCAGAGGCGAAGCCTCCTCGCCTGTCAGCAGTGATCCGCATCCGAGCGGGGGGACGGAAAAAGGTCCCCCCGGGAGAGAGTGAGGAGCAGAGCCCCCCAAGCCAGGCGGCTCTCCTATACGCTTCACGAACAGGTCGGAGCTCACGGCGAAGGAGGCCGAGTGTTCCGACCCGCGGCCGTTATCGCAGCCATCGGGGAAGGGAGATCACAGGAATCCCCACATCCCCCCCTCCTTAAAACGGTAGGTGGGTCTCAAGAAAGAATAAAGGAGGCCCACCTGCTCTCATAAAATAATATATAACTCTGCGCACCCCTAACAAATACACGCGACACCCAGCGCGCGTCTTCACAGTGTCCGCCGTCAACAGGTGGCCCGCAGGACCGAAGACCCGGAAAGTTCAAGTCCAGGTGCACGAACGCGGCCATCACAAACTTGCACAGCATCACAGGCGCCATGCTGATACAGCTGGACGCAGGTGTCGCGGTACGAGCTGGCCTGCAGCGGGGGCAGTCAGGCGGGCGTGAAGGCGGAAGCACCAAAAAGACCAACGACCGCCGCCCACCAGCGGAGACCAGCTGGGGAAGTCCCAGACACGCTGCCCGGGGAGTTCGGCGCCATCTCGGCCGCAGTGGGCTGGTGAAGGGGGGGGGGGGGGGGTGGACGACCTTGGAGCAGACCTGCGAAGTCGTAATGCGCCAGCAGCCAACACGCCCAGAGCCGGCCGTAGACCTCCCAAAAGGGAAGAAAGGGCGCCGCAACCACCAAACGAGGGGGCGCGCGCAACCGACACTCGCCTGCCTCGGGCCGCAAAGGCGGCAGAAACGGGCAGGAGCACACGACAAACGAAAACCACAAAAAAGGTGGCCAGTTTGTCAACGGTGACAGGAAGGCGCTCAGTTGGGAAACGGACCCGACGAGTGGCCAGAGGACATATGCCAGAGTTACCCGCTTCGACACCGGAAGAAGAACCCATAAAAGGGAGCCCCTCCGTTCGAAACGCGTCCACATACCAAGCAAACTAATTGAGTTCGCTTAATGTGGGCACCGGGGAGAGAGCTTCTAGGAAAAACGCCGGGTTCTCAATCCTTTGCGCAGGCAGCTAACACAGAGGCTGCCTACAATACCCGGTTTTATAGTTACCGGAAGAGTCCGTTGACTATAAGTGGCCAAAAACAGATAGCAGTCTGCAGCTGGCCCGTCTTCGGAAGTCGAGGTAAATTGATACGGGGACTTCGAAGGGGCGGATAGAAACAAACCGCCATGCATGCGCGTCTGCGAGCGGGGAAGACGCAAGTTCCCGCGCGAAATAGCCGCCATCTTGCTCCCCACAGAGGAAGACAAAAGGGGCCGCAGCTCACACGCTCAAACCTGCTAGCTTCGCCAAATATTTGAGCTAGCTAGCTTACCGAGGCTAGAAAAACATGTCTTGCACTCGATACGGCTCGATCAAGGGCTCACAACGGTGTGGACCCTTCTTTTGAGGCAAGGCCAGGTTTCAGAGCAACATAACTGCTGAGAGTCTTAGAGTCACTCTTCCACCTGGATTACGCGAGTCTGACAGCTAGATATCGCCAAAGGGCGCTCTGGCTACATGGCGCCCGGGTTTCAGAGCAACATAACCTCCGAAAGTCTTAGAGTCACTCGTCCACCCAGATACTGTCACAGTGCGCCTCAGACCGCGTAGCGCCACCACCATAAACGCAAAGGCTAGTGTCGTTCTTGGAAAACAACAGGCTGCCGAAGTACGTTGGCATCATGCAGATACAAATCTTTCCCGAAGAAAACCCTCCGCGCCCACTGCAATACCAGCAGTGAATACAGCGCGCGCGTCAACAGTGTCCAAACTGCTTCTCGACGCCGACGGTTACGCGGCCCGGCTCCCGGAGCCCGTCAGTAGCAGTACCAGCTACTTATCGACGTTATTGGCAGGCGTACCGTTCGACTCTAAATGAGTGTCCGGAACTACTCAGAGTCAAAGAAACGCGAATATTTACATTCCCAGATTGCACTGCTGATCCTTCGCTACTCTTTCTGCCAAGCCTCGCTCACCGCCGGACATAAAAGTCCACCCGGTTCTCAAAATCATCATCAAAACTTCTATATACATTTTCCCTTCAGGACAAGTTGTTGGTGGCGCGCAAGGAACCCAAATACACACAGGTGAAGGGTTCGCCTCAAGCATGGAGAACAAAGGGCCTCCCGCAACAACGAATGTTGCTTGACGCACGCCGATTCAAAACAGGAACACGCGTACGAATCACACTGCGCTCGCTCAAAGGAGTGGCACTGCGGGTTGCCGACTCGGCATTAATCGCTCAATCACAAGTGGCGAGATCAGGACGCTCGTGGTACGGGGCGATCAAAGGCAAGGATGGTCGGCAAATAGGCCGGACAAAGGGACGGAGGACAGGAGCCACGACCACGATAAAGGAAGCCGTGGCCCCACGTTGGGCGCCATTTTATGTGGGGGTTCTGCATTTAGCTACCAACAGAGGTACCGATCGAGTAACCAAAGGGTTGTCTCAACAGCGGCGGCGATCTCAAAGGAGACGTCAAACCTAGTAGCGTGGTCCCCACATCTCCGCGGCAATATAGACGACGTTTAGGGCTACATTACCGCGGGTCGGTTCGATAAATTACCTCCGTCGGTGCCAATGATCGTCTACCTTGTCTCACTCTCTCGAATACAGCGGAAGAGAAGACACACGTACCAGAGTAGGGATAGAGTCCAAGAGCATTTATTAACATCCTCTTTTAAATGAACTAGAATGTCCCCATCCAAAATGCCCCCCGCGCCGGCAAGGTAAGAAAGGTCCTTACCTGCCAGACGCGGGGTTTCGGAGAGCCAAGACCGGGGAAGCCTCGGAGAAGTCGCCGACACACGTCCGATCTCTTTCGCGGTCACCCGGACGAGTCCCTTTCCCGAAAGCGGGAAAACCAGAGGCGAAGCCTCCTCGCCTGTCAGCAGTGATCCGCATCCGAGCGGGGGGACGGAAAAAGGTCCCCCCGGGAGGGAGTGAGGAGGAGAGCCCCCCAAGCCAGGCGGCTCTCCTATACGCTTCACGAACAGGTCGGAGCTCACGGCGAAGGAGGCCGAGTGTTCCGACCCGCGGCCGTTATCGCAGCCATCGGGGAAGGGAGATCACAGGAATCCCCACAAGTTACAGTTCACAAAGGCGTACGTGATCTTTTTTACAGAAGTCGAGCTCACCAATATTAATTTTTTTTTTTTTTAAATATTTGTTCGCTATATTTACATTGCTAAAAAGCAATGTACACGTTTTCTTCCCACTACGTTATGCTCGACTGTATCAAACACGGCGCTGAAAAAACTTCCCCCCAAAATTCGCCGTTGGCGGTTTATTTCTCGAAAACTAAAACTTTCCGACGATTAAAATAAAAAGCGTTGTTCTAGGTAAAGTATGCGGCACAACATATAAAAATATAAAGAAAAACAAATATACGATTCCCACCCACTGCCTGAATCTGAATGAAACCGGCCATATACGAGGGGCGTTCATAAATTTCGTATTATCGGCAGAAAAAAATTGGAAAAAAAGGAACAAAACAGGCATCAACATGAGCGTGCGTCCCTCTAGTTTCCGCACAGTATAAACATCGCATGCTATAGTAGCTTGGAACGCCGATTGGGAGTCGAAACAAAACTGGCACCGCCCGTCGGTGTCAAGCACATTGAGTGATCCGTCTTTTTTATTTGGAGGGAAGAAATGCCAAGGATATTCATTCCAATCTGGGAGCGTCGTTCGGGAACAACACCCCAGTTTATGACACTTCGGTTAAATGGCGCAGACACTTCCAGTGTGGCCAAATACGAGAAAAGCATTTCAAGGACGGCGACCAAGTGATTGCTGAAGTGGAGCGATTCCTGAACCCTCAGGACCAGGAGTACTATAACAATGGCCTCCGGCATGTGGTGCATCGCTAGAAAAAGTGGGTAACTCTTGGTGACGAATATGTAGAGAAAGTCTCAACGTCTACTCGAGTTTGATTGCTGAATCTCTATTCCTTCGTGACAATAATACGAACTTTATGAACTCCCCTCGTATATATCCATATATATCTTTAAAGCGGGGTTGATTAAATGGGCCAAAGTTGTTTTGTAGCTGTGATGCAAGCCGCTTCACCTATGTATTTAGCTGAAAGGTTTACTTCTAGTCGTCTCTTATCTGGCATCTGTTGTAGCTACTATAAATATATAAAGTATTGAAAAGCAACAAATAATTGGC
This sequence comes from Ixodes persulcatus, assembly GCA_013358835.2. NCBI lineage: Eukaryota > Metazoa > Arthropoda > Arachnida > Ixodida > Ixodidae > Ixodes > Ixodes persulcatus. The sequence continues at coordinate 392,872 of JABSTQ010010676.1, forward strand.
GGCCTTCCTCTTAATAAAGGAAGATCCCCAAAACACCTCTATGTATACAGGCCGTCACTTTTGTATTAAACCGTTCGACCCACGAAGATCACGTCCATCAGAAACGTCTAAGTAGACTCGAAGGAAAATGTGAGAAAAAGCTGACGATAGGTTATGTTATATGTAGGGTGACGAGCGTTCTGTTTGAGTTGAGGAGCACCGAAAGAATGAGCCAAAGGTGAAGCGAGGTACAATTTCATATAAGAAATTGTACATACGTCGTCACTTGTCCCACCTTTGTCTTTTTATTTGGTAATATTCTCTTTAGACATTCTTCGACAGACCTTCAACTAAAAGCTGGCAAAGGTATTGAACCGGACATAGTGAGAGTCCGGCGATGTACATCACCACACTGATTGGATCACGCACACCAATCGGGACACCTGCCGGCGCGCTGTAGAGGCGGTAGCAATTTTCGCGCGCCGCCAACACGGCGTTTTGTTTTAGTTTATCGGCATGTTGCGCTGATCTGAGGTCATTCGTTTTGTTTTAGCGCTTGCAAGTGTCTTAGTTTGTTCCGTGTACCACGAGTGGAGTCTACGCGGACACTCGGGGTCCCGGAGCGCTGTTGTCAACGGCTGGCACGCCATTTCGTAAACTGGGCCGCGTCTCGAGCTCGAATGACTTCGTCGAAAACCTTGGGTCAGGTTCCAGTGGTTCGTGATATTAGCTGGAGAGGCACCGGGCGCAACTGGAGTATACGTGCCGACGTGGACTCGGCATCGTTGGATTCTCCGCGAATCGGCTTCCCAGGACGCCCAAATGTGTCTGGCGCGCCTCTCGTTTACTTTAAGGACTCTGCCCGCGCTCTGTGGAGAGAGTGTTTGCCGGTAAAGGCACGCAAATTTAGATGATTCTCGCCGAAACCGAGAATGAGTATATCTTCCCTGGAACACAAACATATCGGCGTTTAGATTCTCAACGGTAGGGCTCGATCTTAATGCCCCCTCGGCGACAGCAATGACCTTTCGTTCGATTGGTCAAGAGTGCGTTGGTGTACCTAATGGGATTCGGACTAAACCCTCATTGAACAGAGCAGGTTCTGGCGCACTGTCTTAACCCCTGACCGAGCGTGTGAGCCTTGAGTTCGAACGGGCTTGCGAGGCGCCCACTGTTCTCCTCCCGCGGTGCGCCGCGTTACCTACCGTACGCGGCAGCCCTTGTTTGCCGGCTACGTAGCCACCGTCCTCACCGTGCGCGGTAGGACACTTGACCTTGTGTCTCGAAATCGTAAGCCCGTGAGGCCAGTTATTCCCAGTCGCTTCATTGTATTGTGTAATCCTGGAAAGTCCAAGTAAATTTTTCGTGCTTTTAATCGAACACTAAACTTCTCGGTCGTCGCACTCCCGAGTCCTCCCCACCTACAGCCATCCCTCCAGCGACCAGCATCGATGATCGTTCCACGGTACCCCGGTCCCCGACGGTAGTCACCCCCAGGATTCCCTTCGAGGTCCGGGACAACCCTTGCAACTATCCTCTTAAGACATTTTTAGACAGACATTCAACTAAAAGTTGGCAAAGTTTTTGAAGCGGACATGGTGAGAGTCCAGTGATTTAAATCAGCACACTGATTTGTCACGCACGCGAATTCAGACAGCTGCCGGCGCGCTGATGGTCTACGCGCAAGCCGAAGGATTGCGCAGTTCTTACTTACTCACAGCTCCTGAAATACGGGGCGTATTATAATGAATACCGATTCTCGCTTCATGATTGGGTTTGGGCGTTCTTATCGACTGATACGGCAATCTGATTGGCTGCAGATTGGTAATGAGATTATCGGGGCTCACCACGCGCTGTATTTCCTAATCTCTCACTGATTAAAGGGCTGTTTATACTCCGACGTTGAGCGCAGTGGACGCAGCATAGCGCAGAACGCGCGCCTTTCATTGGCCGGCAACCAGGAACTCGATATCTGCAACCAATCAGCATCTGTGCGCGCTGCGCTACGCCGTGCCCGTCGACGTTACGTTGGAGTATAAACGTACCTTAAGGGAAACATGGACGACGCCCGCACCTTTCGTCGCAAACATTGCAAGAAACTTAAAAAGGCCCTCAGTCAGCATTTGTGTTGTTGCTCTCACACGTTGGCAATTCCATCGACTAGACAGCCGATCGTCTTCTTGCAGACCTGTGACCTTAAAAGGAAGCTGAAGTACTTTTCGATAAATCTAACTTAGAAGCGGACGTCTATAACGTAGCTGTCCCGTGGATTCAGTGATCGCGCATAATTGGCGAAGAAGTAAACGCAAATCGCATTTATTTTGAGAAATACGGGTTCTCATTGTAAATTACGATTCGTTACTCGCTCTTTGTCTTCAATGCGCCAACATTTAGAATTCCTGCACTTGAGGGGTATTCAACCGCGATTTATTTGTAGCCTTTTCCTTGTTCGCGGTTAGAAGCTCGCTAGGGGCGCTTCCGTTTTCCCTACTTGCGGGAGTGCACGTGCTATCCACGCGGTTATGTTTTAATTTTCATGGTGCATAGAAGTTTGGCTTTGCAAGTGCTTTCACCAGCAGAGGAAGTTAAAGCATCCTCACTCTGGGTTGTGGAAAAAATCATGAGCCATTCGACTATGTGAAGGTGGATGACCAGCGAAGCTGTTCAGCTCACGACACAGTCGTGACACAGAATTTTGAACAAATACACAAACGCATTTATTGTCTTGATCGGTGGTCATCATGACGAAAGGTACGCACACACATTTATTGTTGTCTTGATCGATGGTCATTCTTTCGCGTGGACGACTATTACCGCCACAAGGAGCTGGAGGAAACTAGACACGCGCGATGGGACCGCCACCCGGCGGAAAGTAGACACGCAACGGGACCGCCACCCCGGGAGAGCGGAAGGAAAGGAAACTGGGCACGCAAGCGGGGCTTGGAACGACGACAAAGAGATGACGGTGCGAGCGTAAACATGGCCGACGCGGTCCGCACAGCGGTAAATGTTTGATAAACCTTTTCTATCTACCTGAGAGTCTACTGATCTTGAAAATGGTGCCTATTGATAACTAATCTACTGAATAGACCTATTGCTAAATTACCCAAGCATCAAGGAGAATGCAGGAAATGGTGTTCCACACTGATCTCAATGACAATTGCTGGATCGCGTTTGACCAGCTCTGCCTATGGACCGGAATGCGGCCATGGTCGGCCATCTTTAGGTAGAGTTATATCATCTCTAGCCATCATAGTAATATCGCGGACAGCGCAATGGCGGCAGGCTGCCATAAAATAGCCGTAGATCTAGTACACTGTACCGTGGGTGATATTTAGTGCTTGATTGAAGTTGGTCGACGAAGCAGATTCTTGAAACCCGGCGTGAACGGTAGCCTCGTCTTTGAGGACCCGGCGAAAGTTCTTCGAAAGCGCAGCACCGGGGGAAAGCAGCGCAGCTCGCATCGAAAGCAGACTACGTACCGGCGTCTGCTTTCGATGCTTCTTTCGATGCGACTTTCGATGCGTGCTGTGCTGCTTTTCCTCGGTGCTGCGCGATTTCGTGAAACTTTCACCGGGTCCTCAAAGACCGGGCTACCGTTCACGCCGGGTTTTAAAAACATGTTTCGTCAAACAATTTCAATAAATCACGGAATATCACCCACGCTATTTTGATGGCAGCCTGCAACCACAACTGCCAAAACGCCTTCTGCCATGGATGGATGATGGTGGCTGCCAAGTGGCTTCAGCAGCTGTATCTTGGCTAGAGGTGATATAACTCTACCTAAAGATGGCCGCCAGTAACCGCATTCGCGGAACGGGCAAACGCGATCAAGCAATAGTGATTGAGATCAGTGGTGTTCCACGTGCCGCACGTGCTGGCGTCTGCAGTAGTAACTGGTCTAAAGCAAAAGCCTAAAACAAGTGGCATCTTGCACGCGCGTTCGTCAACACTTTATTTTGGTTATTTACTTCGAATCTTTTATACGGGGAGGGCGTGCAGCAGCAGTAACTGTTTTAAAGCGAAAACCTAAAACAAATGGCATCTTGCACGCGCATTCGCCAACGCTTTATTTTGGTTATTTACTTCGAATCTTTTATACGGGGAAGACGTGCGCGTGCGGCGCCGGCGTCTGCAGCAGTTACTGTTCTAAAGAAAAAGAGCATGCGTGTACAGCTTTGAGCGGCGCTCTAAGCTACGCGTCCGCATATGCGCCTGTAGAGCTGGCCAGAGCCGTTTATTGAGAGAGTTTGGCCATACATTGGTTTGAATAGGCGAGCATCTCGGGGCCAACCACAGGCTGCGAAACAGCCCCTAGTGGTGGTCGTGTGATCTAAATATGTGACACGACTAAACTTCGTTCCACCTTATGTGCGAGCGAAGGCAAAACTGGAAGCGCGAGCACGGAAGCTCCTTGCGTTCAGGCTTTGCTCGAGCGCGCGAGCTGGGGAGAAATGCAAAAAGCGTTGGTCTCGCGCTTTTAGCTTTGGCTTCGCTCGCAGATATAGTGAAACGAAGTATAATTTGAGCCGTGCCGAGCGGAAGCTCCGCGTCTCAAGACGCTCGCGCACCCCACCCTTTGCACTGTTTTCTTTCAGCCAGACTCAGGACGCTGTTCTAGCAGTGCAGACAAAGGCATGGGCACGAGCGCGTGGCTTTGGAAAGTGCCTCCTATGCACGAGGTCTCGTACAAACAAAAGCGTTTTGCTGAGCTAGGCTCACGCGCCTGTGCCTTTGTCTTCACTGCAGACATTTGTGAGATGGAGTAGAGGTCTCCTGATTGGTCGACGCGGTATCACAAATTTAGTTTACGCTCTAAGCGTGGGGGGAATATTCGGCGCTGGCGGCGGCCTTTGCTCCGCCTATTGGCCAAACTCTCCCAATACACGGCTCTGGAGCTGGCTTCATAGCCAGGAAGCCTACTGGCCGCCGCCATGTCTCTGCTCGTGCGGAAAAGCGCGTTCGAGTGCAAGCTCGCCAAACTATGTACACGCGCAAGACGCACGTGCTTGCACGCATAGGGCGCCACTCAGTCTCCATGCCTATCTTACACCCTGCTCCATGCTCACAACTGTCTATAGATCGGCATGCGGGCTTGACGTCACGGAGCTGCGGCGGCGCTGCGATCACGCAGGAGCCGGGTGGTGTGGGCAGAAGGGCGCACGTTTTTGCATGGGTGTCCTAGCATTCCAGCATGACGCAGAGCTCTATAGCTGTTAACTGTACCGAAAGGTACAGCAAAAGTATCGGAGTGCGTTCCCACCAGTTCCCTGCGGACTCTCAAACACGCAGAAGATGGATAATATCCGTGAATCGAAAAGAATGGTCGCCTTGCGCGGACGACCGTTTGTGCGGCAAGCCCTTGCTGAAGGCGAGTGTGGCTTCCATTTCAATCTCCGTCCCGAGGCTTGCTTATGGGCAGAAAAACCGTCGTCTGACCGCCCAGATTTCATTTCCATGGTGTTTGCGCACAAAGCACCGGCCAAGCGCCCGTCGGTGGTTCGCTACGCCCTTGCCAAGCGGAAGGAGATCGGTGGCCGAACGGACAAAGCGTTACCGCTTGCCATGCCTTGTGGTCATGAGGGTAAGAAAAATATCATACCTTGACTCGAAGGACGCTCTGTGTACTTAATCAAATAATAAATACACTTCCGCAGACCCACAGTCTGCTGATCCCACCGGCATCGCGGAAACAGTCTCGAAGTAATCGTAGGCCTTCAGAGACTTGTAAGCCTGCGCCGTGTCGGCCCTGAACTGGCTTGGCGAAAAAACGAAATAAACGGCGACGTGAGCCGTCGACGTCGGTTGCAGCAACTTGACGTAGGAACTCCAGCAGGCCTTGTCTATGGCGTACGGCCATAGACAAGGCCTGCTACGATCGAGACAAGGCCTGGCGTACGGCCAGGCCTTGTCTCGATACTTCTGCCGTTCAGGCTCGAGTAGCGAGCTCAAAGAGTCGGGCATGTCATACGACATACGTTGGCAGGAAATACGACGCAAAAATAAAGCTAGAAGCGTATTTACAACGTTAACAGCGAGCGCACGCCACACAACGCAATGGCGAAAACACGGAGAGCCTGGCCGCTTCTGTCCACATGTCTTCTGCGCATCCGCGGCCTTCCGGCCGTGTTGGTAAAGAGAGCTGCGCCGCGTGTCGGTCTATAGGATGCCAAGCAAATATTGCACTACACGCGACGGACACCGGGCGCCGGCGAAATCGGTTTTGCCGCATAACTGCAAGCTTTTCTTGCTGTCTAGAGAATGTGTCTGAATAAACCTACTTAAATAATTAAAACCTGCGCATTAAAATTTTGATGTTCTTACAGTGAGATCGAGCCCAGACACAATTTGAACCCGAGCGCAGCGTCAACGTTCGGCTGGAAGTCGTGTCCAGTCGACGCGTCGGGCGCGGGCCCAATTGGTGAGTTGGTGCCATGCGAGTATGGGGACATACCGTTCAGTAAGGCGAAGTTGTTCACAGGCCTGACTAAGACGATGAGACGAGGCATGTATGACGTAGTAATGCCGTGACAACGCCCTATGCCTCAACGCCGCGAACCTCCCTTTCACTTTCGAGGAGACGACGTAGTGATGCCTTGACAACGCGCAATATGGGCTCAACGCCGCACGCCTCCCTTTCGCTTTCAAAACCGATACAGCGAGCAACCGCAGCGAGCTATCCGAGCAGAGTAACCCAGTGTTTCAAATTAGCTAACTTTCTATGTCATTTCAAAAAAAAAAAAAAGCGAAGAGTGCACGTGCACAATTATAAGCCGCGCTCCTGCTGCGTGAGTGCACGGACGCGAAAAACTTTGGCCAAAGTCTTTTCTTATATACATGATAGCAAGCAGGGCCGCCGCCATGCCTCTGTGTGGGCAAGCACCGGCAATTGCAAGCCTGTCAATGCCACGTTCATGTATCATGTATCTGTGTATCGTTGCACCTGTTAACCGATATTGTTGAGGACTCCCCTATCTTGGTGCGTGTGCAGAGCAGACGCACCTGCCGATCGTCATGATTTAGAAGGGAGACTTCCTCAGCATTAGATTCGGCGTTAGGAGGCTTATGTAATATTGCTTTCCTCTGTCGCGAAATGTTAAAACATTTGTGGAAGACAGAAAAGCGTTTCCTGTGATTTCAGATAATGCTTGATTTTAAGTCATGATTTGAAACATGATTTTTAGCCACAAGATGCGTAAGTGTCGTTACTCTGAAGCGTAGCTTATTTGGTAGCACTATAGGGTGTTTTCACCGACGTCATTTCATCCACCATTTTGTTGTTATGAGCAGTCTGGCGCGTGCAGAACGCGAGCACTCCGAAGATTCACATCACACCCTCAAATTAGTGGTGCACAAAAGCTTATAAGTTTCATCACGCTGACACCTAACAACAAAATGGCGGATTGACGTCATGTGAAAACACCCTATAGCAAAGCTAGTGCCACTAAATAAGCTACGCTTCTGAGTAACGACACTTACCCATCTTGGTGCTTCAAATCATGGTGCCAGTTATTTGAAGCTTTATTTGAAACCACGGGAAACGCTTTTCCGTGCTCCACAAATGCTTATACAGTACTCGACAGAACAAAGCTATATTACATGAGCTTCCTAACACCGAATCTAATTCTGAGAAAGTCGCACTTTGAATCATGACTCTCGGCCGTTGCGTCTGCTCTGCGCAAGCGCCAAGGTGGCGGTGCCCACAACAATATCGGAAAACAGAGTTCCGATAGTTTAAGCGTAGCTCATTTAGTGGTTCTAGGCATAACCGATCTCGGCGGTGTCAAGCAGAGGACTCGTGCTACCAGTCGCCGTCCGTGCATGCTCGTGAAAACAGAAAGAACATCAAATTCTCTGGTTTGGGGAATTTAGGGGCATTTGGTGCTGGTGTCGCCATCTCGTTGAACCCATTGAAAATAAATCTAGCGAAAACTGCCTCGTCAAATTTATTTTAAATACGCAAGTACCAAGACATTGAGGTTTTCCGTCAGTATCTTAAACTTAGGATAGGAGACACTGCTCGTACGTACTACCATTTGTTTTCTCACGTTTATCAACTCAGTAAATTTAATTTCGAAATTGCCTCATAATGCGCATTTGCCTCACAATGCGCATTTGCCCTCACAATGCAAAATTGCCCATTGAGTGACGAGCGGGTGAATCCGCCTTAAGGGTGCCCTGAAACAATTTCTGAGATCGCCTAAATATAACGACAACTCACTTTGCGGGCTCTAAACACCCAAGAAATCCATAAATCATAGCGATAGGGGCGCGACTGCTCTATTTAAAAAACAAAAAAAAAAATCAAACATGGAACAGACCGAGGTCATCTCCAGCGATGGAAGGAGCATTGTTTCGGCTGCCAGGACGATATGGGACCCTTGAAAACACGAATTTTCGTTTAGATTGCAAGCGCCGTTATTAAGAAATGTGTATGCTTTCGTAGAGGATAAAATCGAATTTGAGTAGTCGAAATATGTTATTTTTCGAGGAGAGGGGGCACAGTACTGACATAATCGCCTCAAAAGCAGCGCGCTGTGTTGTTTTTTTTTCATGTCTTTCGCGGGAAGTGATGTGTCCGGTCGTCAGCTCTCGAGCGCTCGCTCGCTGGGTTGAATCGTGGTCCGGGCTGTATGGGCAACGAGCCGCGTGCATTAGAGATATCACTCCGCAGTTCCAGCGATTGGAGGTGGGAGGCTCCTTGGCTTGCTACAGGCTGACAGTGGTCCTGGTTTCTGAACATGCTCCTCCCATCGCAGGAGATGACCTCGGTGTGTTGCGATCTTTGATTGATTTTAATAGGGAAATCGACCCCGTATCGTCATGATTTAAAAATTTCTAGGATGCTTAGAACCAGCAAAGTGAGTTATCGCCACATTTATGCGATCTCAAAAACCTCCTCAGGGCACCTTTAAAGGTTAATGTACTTGTGGTTTGTCAGATGGCACAAACGTCCTGGCTTCGCAGCGACATGGCGCCGACATCGAGGCGCTCAGCAAAGCTTTTTCGGGAACGCGTTGGCAGATGATACCACTTACATTGACCATGAAGCGGTGGTAGGCGTTCGGCGGCAGCACGAGGACATCGCCTTCGTTGAACTGGATGCGAACCCACTTGTCCTGGTAGTCCCGGATGTCGAAAAACGCCGTGCCTTCGGACATGAAGCGGACCTCCTCCTCCGGGTGGCGGTGCTCCTTGATAGGCTTCCCGGCCTGCCGGGGATTAGGACAAGGCGTAAAGCCTAAGCGTAGCATTTATTGGGCAGGAGATCGAACTATAGGGGGCGCTCTGACCCGTTTGTTTTCCCCACACTCGGTGTTTACTCAACACAAGGCCTGTGCACATTCCCACAGGCCTTATGGGCATGTCCATGTCATCTTCTACAATAGAGCTCGGGGTACAGTGTCATGTAAAAAATACTAACAATCGAAGAAGTGACGTTAAGTGCCGGATCTCTCCCGAAAGCAGTCGTCAGAAAATGCGAGCTTGACCCACTTCGGCTTTTGTGCTGAGCTGGCACCGTGCATACTGCATTGTTCATGCAGGCCGGAGTGATAACAAAGGAGCCCCTCCTTACCCCTCACCGGAGAACACGAACTACAGCCGAACGCTGACGCCGCGTTCGGTTATGTCGGCCGAGCGCTGAGTCATTGTATTTGTTGTCCCCATCCGTGTAGTTCTAAAGTTAACCGCTTGGGTCGTCACGGTCTCTCCTCCTCCCCAATAGGGCCAGCTATTACCGCTTTCACGTCTGCGGCAAATATGCTTGGTGGTGACTTCACGCTGCTGACGTCACGGTGGTCACGTGGCGTCGTCAGCGTTTTATAAGGTTCGCCGTGACGCCATCACTTGAACACCGTGCTTACGTCACGGTGTTCACGTGACGTCCTCAGCGTAACGTTCGTCACGAGACATCATGACATCACGTGACACTGGTTTCCTGATGTCACGTGACATCAAATTGTGATGTGACACTCGTGAGGTGAAAAAAATCACCTGCAGCGTCCGCAGTATCTTCTTGATATAGTGCGAGGAACTTTGCGAGATCATAGTATATCTTTGACGTATACTATGCATCGCAGCAAGCTATTCCTCCCTCTGGGCGGTTATCATTTGAGCCCATTCTCGTTTCGACCTTCTCGTTTCAACCTTCTCAAAAAAACCATTCTCAAAACGTCCTTCTCGGTTGGGCCCCCCGCATTTGGTCTGTACGTTCGTTTTAAAAAAGCCCAACTCCGGCAACTGAACAAAAAATATCCACGACCAGGTTAGGAAACAACGGACGGCAAACTTCACCGGACTTGACTTTTGTTCATACAATACGAGGATCCAATGGCAGACCCTGCAAGATACGATGGGAATGACCACTTTCCAATAAAGATTACTCTCGCTGCTGAAAGGCCAGTGAAGAGAGAGACAATATTTATCAAGTATGACTGCTTCAGGGTGATCTTCGAAAGAGAATTAAGACCAAGAACAGAGCATCCAAAGCAGGGTCTCGCAGCCTTCAGAGCTTCAACCAAAATTTACAACGTCAAGGAAGAGGCCCCGGATCCGGACATTCACCTCCTTAACCTATGGGCCAGCAGGCTGCAAGCGCAAGAACGAAATCGGAAGAACAGGAAGAACGAAGTTGTGAGAGCTAAGTTCAATGCAGCCTCTGCAAAGGCCAAAAGGTACACGATTCAGCTAAAAAGACAAAGCTGGCGGAGACAGTGCCACAGTTTTAACGAGAAGACCAGATAAAAAAAAATGTGAATAAATTTTAAGGGTCTCAACAATATGAAAAAGGCAAAGAAGACAGGGGAGAACATCGCCCTCAGGCTGGGGATATCAGAACAAGAACTGGCGGACACCGCTGGCTCCCAGTTCTTCCCCTGGCGGACACTGCTGGTTCCCAGTTCTTCCCCACTGACTGCAACAAACGGACACTGGAGGACAAACCAGAGTATTCTGAGGCGACACCCATGGACTCTCCCTTTAACACTTCGCTAGTCCAGGCACTAGCGAAGGCAAGGAACACGACAGCGGGCCCAGATCGAATCACCATTGCCGCCTTGCGTAATCTTCGGAAAAGAGGAAAGAACAGCTGCCCGAAGTCTTCAAAAAGGTCTGAGAGCACGGAGAAATCCCGGAAGAGTGGAAACACTCTACAGTGATTCCCATCCCGAAGCTGGGAAAACCACTAGATTCTCTGAAAAACTTAAGACCATGCAATATCCCTTACTTCAAATATGTGCAAGACTATGAAGAGGATGGTGCTACTAGGATCACCTGGATGTTGGAGGACAAGGGCAAGAGCGAATCTCCCGCCTACTCTCAATTTCAGACCAGTTTCAGACCTAGCCTTAGCACCATGGACAAGCCCTCATTCACAAAGACGTGCTGTCCAAACAACCTTCTAACAGACCAAAGACAGTGGTGGCAATTGATGTAAAAAAGGCCTTCGACTCGGTACCTCACTGGGCAGTGATTCGGGGAGCCATCACCAGAGGCCTAAGGAGAAAATTCCTAGAGTTCACCAGGTCCCTCTTAACTGAGTGAACATTTTCTGTGCAAGTCGGCAGAACAGAAGGGAAGACGACTGTCCTTACCAGAGGCGTACCACAAGGCGCAGTGATATCCCCCACGCTTTTTTACATGATGATGGCGGACCTTGCATTCGAACTGAACAAGCATGATTGCTTAAATTATACCATCTACGCCGATGACATTACGTTGTGGTCAGTCGCCCGAACCATCTTACTGCAGCAACACTACCTGAACGGCAGTTTTGACGCAATAGGCTGCTTTCTGGAGAACATTAATATAAAAATGTCTGCCGCAAAGACACAGTATGTCATAGTAGCCAACAAAACAGGCAGAGAAAAATGCGGCTAAATGCAGTTTGAGGTAAACGGAACGACCGTTACAAGGTTGTCCCGGAAGTCAAGATTCTTGGCGTGATTATCCAAGAAGACGGCTGCGCGACCAAATGGTACGATAATATTAGAAGGACATGGAAGAGCGCCATTGGAACAATCAGCAAGGTCACAAGCAAATCATGGGGGGGCACAAGAACATGCCCTCCGAATGCCTGTACGTGCCTGGCTTGTCTGTGTACGGGTGGAATTACAATGTACGGGTGGAATTACAATGTACAATGTACGGGTGGAATTACTTTGGCCTCTCTAGGGCTCAGAAGGACGGACTAGAGCATTTGAACAACAACGCCAGAAGGCTCATCACTGGGTTCCCCAAGTGCACCAAACAAGATCTGAATGAAATCGCTGATATTAACAGGCTGAAGGAAATTGTGGCAGAGGACAAACTAAGTCAAGTATTGAGAGTACAGAAAACACCGGCAGTAAGAAAGTTCTTTAACAAGCTAGGATATCAGTACGTAACCCACCTATACGAAACTGCATCCCCGCCATGGAAAGATACCTTCACTACGGAGACAAAACCCATCCCTCAGAATATGGGCAAAGGACAACAAAATAGAAGATGTACCATGGCACTCGGCCATCTTAAACAAGCGCAAGCCGAAGTAAAATCGGAAACGATTGTTTATTACTCGGATGCGGCCGTCTCCAAGGACGCCGTAGCTTTGGCGACAGTTAACGGCAAGGGGGATTTGGCCCTCTTGAAGTCAAACGAATCCATTGCTTCTCGAGAAGCCGAACACAAGGCTATTCTTATGGCAGTGGAAGGCTCAGACCCTCAACAAGAGGGCCTCGGCTACACGGACTCTAAGGCCGCATACAAAGTATGCAGGAACCCATCCACTTCCAACAAGACTGCAAAGGCCATCAAAGCACGCGCTATGAACAGACAGCAAAGCTCTATGTCAGGTGTAGTCAGGTGGATCCCAGGCCACCAAAACATTCCTGTGAACGAGGCAGCACATGCCACAGCACGGGTCGTGCTCTGTTCTTCTTCCTCTGATCATGGCTATGGTGGTCTCACGTGCTGCTCGGAAAGACAACACCCTACAGCCTTCAAAGATGATGAGCGGACAGAGCGCCGAGAGAGGCTCCATGCGCTCAGAAAAGCGGACTCACACCCTTTGCCGGATGGACCCTACTCCCGATGGGAGAGTGTGTGCTTTAGGCGACTGCGCACGGGAACCGCCATGGTACCTACACGTACTGCAATGTATGCTTGGAACAAGCAACGAATGAAACGTTACACCGAAGAAAATGCAGGGCCCACAGACGACATGGACGAAAGTCTTTGCCCGACACTGCAGGGTCGTGGCCTCAGAAACTCACGTTTACAGGGTCCTCATAAACATTTCTGAGAAGAAAGAAGAAATTTTACAGACCATTCACGAGGATCAACGACCCAACAGCTTGGCGGAATTAACCAGACCATCCAGCTAACCCAAACATCCAAAATATTTTTTCGACTCCCTCCTTCGCTTCATTTAGGAGGCTCACCTGACTCACCTTATTTAATCCCCATTCCCCCCCCCCCCCCCCCCCCGCGAACAGCGTTGACGGCTTTAGCCCAGCTGATCAACCTGGCCCTTGTGTTTCTTTCATCTGTTCTCATTATTATTAAAGACATTTTCAATCAATCTTCACCCCTGTTCGTATTGACCTGGATAAGCTTCGTATAGGCGTGCGGTCGTGTATCACAACTGCGTGATGCACGTTAAAGACACAAGGCAAGCGTTGGTACCGCACTTGCTAAATTGCTAATCTACAGCTGAGAGACAGGTCGCCCGTTAAGGCAGACTAAATTCAGATTGTACAAACACACCCAGACCCCAATTCCAGCCATGGTAGAGAGACTGAAGCCCGATTCACATGGTGCAAATTTGCTTGCGATTTCGCAACTGTGGCATTGAGCACCGTAGCTTCCACCACACTTTTTCTGCAACCGCGAAATCGCGCCATGTGAATCGGGCATAACTTTTGAAGCGTGCCAGCTTTCAAACGGGTATATGGAAGAAACGGCGGTGTGATACTTTAGCCCCACGTTCCAGAGGAAAAAACAGCCGCCTGGCCAAAAAAACATGCTATTCGTGTAAGGCTCGTCAAAATATTAGGTGCTGGAGAAAATCAGCTAACTGCGTTACGTCTTTATTTTGACATTTCTCGTCACACTCCGCCCTTTGAAAAGCATGAAGAAAGAGTCCAAGTATGCGCGCATTTGATCTCGCCACACCATTGTCTCCTTCCACGTGATAAAATACGTCCACTGTCCCCGAATGTCAATAAACACACGCGTGAACGCACCATCTGAAGCCAGCTACAGTCGCGCCATCTTCCGAATGCCGTCTACTATCAACGCGGAAACGCTAGCTTGGACTCCAGTCTAGGTTCCCAAACAGGCAGCACTTCGCTCCGACTCGCTCGTGGAAAGGTGATTGTAATCTCAGGCCCGAGCGTGCACCAAGCCTTGTCGGAACCGCGAAGGGTAAAGCCTGGTTCGGACAGTTGCGTTTGACTGCGTTTGACTGCGTTGCGGCAGCGAGAAACCAGGACATTCCTGCTGCTTATATCGCGTGCCAAGATGATTCCTCGAATTGGATTCCACGCTTCATACGAAGCACAGATGTGCCGGTGACTCGCTTTCGGTTCTCGACGCAACGCAGTCAAACGCACTCAAACGCAAGTGTCTGAACCGGCCTTTAGCCAGGAAAACGCTTCCCGCTCTCAGCGTCGACCTCGACAACGGCACGTCCGAATTTGGCTGTGCGGAGCTCAAGTTCGTCTTGCTTCTTTTGTAGCGGTTGTGGTGACGTCAGAAAGCCGAGCTCTGGTTGGTTCTGAATGAAGGATAGTTGGTAGACCGCAAGACAGCTTGCTTTGAGGTCTACCCACTATCCTTCAATCATAGCCAATCAGAGCTTGGCGTCTTTCTGACGTCACCGCAATTCCTGCGCAAGAAGCAGACGACTTGCTGTCCGCAAAGTGTTGCGACGTTCACTGTAGCACATTGCACTCAAAAGACGTCGTCTGCAGTTGCTGGCTTCATACCATAGAGGTAGGAAAAAGAGGAAGCGACATACCGCCTCAAGCCAGTCAAACGAGAAAATCCTAAGAAACCGGAAATAGAGGTCGCGGCCGGTGGAAACGCCACCAAGGGTGACCAAAAGAGCTGTTGGCGCAAAATCATCTGTCCTTTCGGTCCAAAAGCGTCCCTTGGTTTAGTACGTTTTTGGTCGTCGTTGGGGGCGAGTCTCTCCAAACCGGAAGTCTCTCCTGGTTTCACCTCTATTCGTGTCATGTCGCGTCCAGAAGCTTCCTACCATGCGTCCGACGAAAAGTTCGAGCGTTCGTCCATAAAGGCTATTGGTTGTCATGGGGACGACTTTTTCGCGCGGAGGAAGACGGCCAGGTGGGGAGATCAGGTGCGTACTTGGACTTTTTCGCCGTGCTTTTCAATGGCCGTTCCGCCCATTGAATTCGCGGCGCAAGAGTTCAAGTTAAACACTTAACGCAGGTGACTTATTTTGTCAGGAGCCTAATATTAAAGCGGAGCTGTTAAGGGCTAGTTTCCCCAGTTTCGTGTCCGTGGACAAATAAATCTCGACACAACGCTCTGGACAGCTACCACCATCTAAGAGCGACGGCGGCAACACATAGTACAGCTCCGCTGCTCTTCCTTCTTCACCAGACTTGAAAGGCTGAAAGTTTCTTTTCACGAGCCTTACACATAAAGTGTGTTTTTAGCTCGCAATATAAACAAAGTTTTTTTTTTTCTTTTTGCAGCATGGGGCTAAATTACTGATGTGCTAAAAGAACCATCTGACAGTAATTGAAATCAGGAAGCAGATGCCGGCTACGCAGTTGTAAGAGGCATCGGTGTTTGTTTTCTTAACAATTTCTGCTAAGGACAACCGCACCTATACCTCAGACATATGCAACGCCAGGAAGACTCAATGGAGTTGCATACGACGCAAGAGGCCCTGCGTCTGTGTCATGGAATGTGGCTGTACGTTCTACTGCGTTAGCAGCAGTAAAGCAAACGTTCGGTCAACTTAAGTATATTTACATGTCACAGAAGTGCAGTGATCCTTCACCAATGAGGAACGCTGCTTTCAAGAGCAGCTTAACACAAGTGTTAAGTTGCGCGTCTGAGTTTGGGATAACAATGATCAGAGTATAAAATTCATTAAAAATGTCCGTTGTAACAATAAAATCAGCGAGCGCTTTGATTTATTTTCTCTTCCAATAGTAAATAAAATATTAGTAACCTGTTTCTCATCCCGGCTAAGTCAGAATTAACACACACAAAAACGACGACTTGGTCTCACAAAAAAGAGTGAGCAAGTCGCTTTCTCGCTGACAAAAAGAAAACAAAAAAAAACGGCATCGTGGCATTACTCACCACTACTTTGCTGCCGGGCTTGAAAGGGTCCATCGGGGTGGTGTCGATCTCATGGCAGCCTTTCTCTTTCATGACGGCTGCCAGGCGAGCCTCTCCGTCCGCTCTAGACGTGGCCTTTTTAAAAAAAGAAAGCGAATAAAATATGTGTTCTCCTGTCGCATCAGGAGGAGTAAATTTCGCAAATGAACGGAAGTCAACTGCCACGGAGTAATGCGGAGCGCAAGTTCGTCTGCTTCTTTTGCAGGGGTTACGGTGACGTCGGAGCGATGCCGAGTTCTGATTAGCTCTGATTGAAGGATAGAGGGTAGACCTCAAGGCAGCTAGTTTGCTTTGAGCTCTATTCACTATCCTTCAATCAGAGCTAATCAGAACTCGGCGTCGCTCCGACGACACCGTAACCCCTGCGAAAGAAGCAGACGATTTGCTCTCCGCATAGCCTCGAACTTTTACGCCGTGACTATGCTGTCTGGAAGGCATCTCTGATGGGTCTGCTCGCCGCGTCCCTTAGAAGCTATACCACAAAATTTCGCCTGGTAACGTCACAAACGTGTCCTCCTGTCGCCGGCCGCGATCCTGGCGGTGTCACAAAAGCGGCGGTAAATGTGGCAGACGCCTGTTCTGCTGCAGGTCGCTCTCCAACTTGAGACAGTCCGCGGAAGTTCCCGCAACCAGGAACTGTGACGCTGCGACGACAGCGACACCTGCGTCCGTCTCTACTTTTTGTCGGGTCTTCTAAACTCAACCGCCAGGATTGCGACATCCGACAAAACGATCCGCCGACTTGTGTAACGTCATTTGTTGTCACTTCGGGGCCACTTTTGATATACGGGCGGGATAGGACGCTAAACGCGGCAGTCAGAAACTCCTTCTAGACATCGTAGTTTTTAGGACTTTTGATTCCTGACCCAGTGGGAAGGTCATAGTTGAAGATTCCGGCTGCGACATTGAAAGAGTATAACTTTCGCCCACGCCCTCGCGCATAAAAAGAGTTCTTTACTCCGCACCAACACGCGTGACGGATCCGTCTCGCATGCACGCTTTAATTGGCGGGTGGTTATTACGTTTAATGACGAATATCCTGGCCTTTCCAAACGCTTTTTATAGCATATAAGTAGGGTTGTTTTATCTTATACGCTTAAGGCGCTTATAATCTAGAAAACGTCAGAGAATTTATAATAAAAGCCACTTGGCTTTCGTTCTGTGACTAAAATTTTATAACATTTTAAAGCGACCTAATGTGGCAGTAATGTTCATACCTGCAAGCTCCCCACCTCGCCTCCCCCCCCCCCCCCCCCCCCCCCCAAGCTCCCCGCTGGACAAAGAAAATAGATTAGAGAGACAAGAACGTCCATGTCTGCTCATCCAGTCGAAGAGGGCCTACTAATACAATTTCCGGCGCTCGTAATCCTAATTGTCTCCTTAATAACCCTCTTAAATGGATATTTTTCTTTGCTAACAACAGTCGGCTCAGCCCAGTTCGGGTAACAATTATTGCACTCACTGAGATGGTTTACAATTTCAGAATTGACCGAAGAGGAGTTAACCGCTCTTTTATGTTCTAAAAACCGGTTGTTAAGGCAGCGGCCAGTTTGACGTATACATACGAGGACCCACATGCCAAAGGAATTTCATACACTACTGCCATCTCACAATTATTTGCCAGATATCTATGATTCTTTTTGGCAACCATGTTTGTTAGGTTAGGTTAGGTTAGGTTAGGTTAGGTTAGGTTAGGTTAACTTAAAATCATTTTTGAAAACAATGTTACACCATGGCTCTCTGCCAAGGCCTTGAGGTTGAGAAAAAAAAAATTGCGGTGGCTTAGGTCGGCTATACCAGGATATACGTAGCATGAGCTTATGCGCACAAAATGAGAGGCGCTATCAAGCGGCTCCGGTGCAGCGTCACACTTGGCTACTGCGCAACGGAGGCGCACAGCTGGGCACGCGGCGGCGCCAGTGCGTCTGCCGCAGCTATGACGTCACTCCTCTGGAATGCGCAGACCGGCGAGGCGCGCGCGGTAGCGGCGGAGCGCGCGGCGGGGGCGGCTCCGGCGCGCCAGCTGTGTGCCGTGTGACGTCACTGCTCCTCGCGCTTGCGCAGCACGGCTCTTTGGAAGCCACACGAAACTGCTCAACCTCTGTCAGTGTAGCTCACGCTCAAAAAGGTGGAAAAAAGGCAAGCACACCCACTTCTCAGGTTTCTTGCGGGGGAACCGTAAAGGCTGGTTCATACATCTGCGTTGGTTGCGTTCGCATGCAACCGAAACGACCGTAACGACAAAGTCACCGGGACAAGCGTTCGCCGAACACAGCATGGCAAGTGATGCAAGGGGTAGCTTCGCGAAGCAACCCATGAGCCACGGTTGTTGCGGTGTTTTTGTCGTTACGGTCGTTTCGGTTGCATGCGAACGTAATCGTTGCAAGTGTGTGAACCAGCCTTAACGGAACCGAAATTAAAGGGGTCATGAAACGATTTTCCTACTTCTTCCTCCTTAGCTTTAATCCTCAACTCAAATGCGAATTGTGAAATCACGTGGTCGTGACATTCCTTCGGCACCGGTGCGATGACTCCTAGGTTCCACCGTGCTTTTTATGCACACCATAGAACTTGTCATTCGCCAGTGACGATAAGTTCCGTCAGGGCACTCATTGGCCACGAACGCAAATCCAAATATTCGTCGACGGATTGATTGTTGACGAGCGCATACGTCCGAGTGACGCAGTTCTCGTGTCCAATGCGTGAGCTGGGCTCTGCTGACGTCAGTTTGGCGCCGGTGACGCGCTTTTGGAACCGCGGATGTATCATAGTGAAAAGGCGGAGAGCTTTCGAAGGCAAGAAGGTACAAAATAGTCCGCTATATTTTCAAATGTTCGTACCGAAAAGCTGGCTTTTGACTTTCCAGCCTCTTTCTTTTGGCCAACTAAACGATATGCGATTAGTAAAGTCCCGATTTAAAATCATTCATCCCAACCCGAAATTCGTTTCATGGCCCCTTTAAAGAGAACACGTTTCAACACACTCAACAGGAGAGACGAGCTATAACCTGAAGCAACCAGTCGTGACATTTGAAAAGTAACACTCTCATGAACATAGTGAAAACAAGAGAGAGAAAACATGTATTTATATAATGTAAGGTTCACTCGTCTATGGGTTGGTGTCCTTGAAGCGAGAGGGAAAGGATTCTGGGGATTAATGGAAAAGGGTAAGTGAGTATGTATATAGATGAAGTGATGGACCCCAAAGTCCCTGATGTAGCAAGACGTGCCCAAAGCATTTTTGATGAGAGAGGATACTACTGCTCTTTTCAGTGCTTTCGGGTGGAAACTTTGAAAGGGCAGCACCGGTTTCGGGGCAGTTTTGCCATTGCTCCAGCACAATCCTGGGATTGGAAAAATTGTAAATATGAAAACTGAATACAGCCAGATGCGCAAATTTTAATGGTGAAGATGAGTTCCGGAGCTTGATCCTTTATAAAGGAAATCCAACAGAACAAATCTGTTCCTTCAAACACGTAGATGAAAAAATCGTCGACACACAGCTTGATAACTACACTATTCGGCACCACTGACTGAACTTCTGAAACCACCACCCGGTTTAAAACAGCTAAATAAATTTCAGAAAGCAACAGTGCCAAGGAGGACCCAATACAAATACCCTGTTTTTGTGCGAAAACGTTCATATCAACCTCAACTGCTGTTGATTTTAGACAAAGTTCCACCAAACACATGAAGCTTTTAACATCAATGCCAGACGCAGCTTGGAACCTAACCAGGTTATCATCTAACAACTGACGCACCCAACAGACCATTTGCTGTCTTACCCAAGCATCAAGGAGAATGCAGGGATTGGTGTTCCACGCGCCACACGCGCACGCCTTCCCCGTGTAAAAGATTCGAAGTAAATAACCAAAATAAAGCGTTGACGAACGCGCGTGCAAGATACAATTTGTTTTAGATTTTTGCTTTAGAAAATTTACTACTGCTGAGGCCAGCACGTGCGGCGCGTGGAACACCAATCCCTGCATTCTCCTTGATGCTTGGGTAATATAGCAATAGGTCTACTGAGGAGTACAGACCTGTCCAAAGCATAATAAATATCTTTAATATCTAAGGAGGCCAAGAACACGGTCTGGAATGAAAACCATCCACGAGAACAATCAACTCTTCCGAATTCCGAAGGGACAGGAGATTACCAACTGGCAGCGCTTTAATACCCCATTCACACGATCATAAAGGTACCTTTAGCTAAGGGACCTTTATGGTCGACGGCGAATCAGTTCGTGATCCTCCGCGCGTGGCATGTGTTCGCGACTCAAGAGCGCGGGTTCATTCGCCGATTGGCAGCGGAGCGCTACTATAAGGAGTATTCACTGGGCGCCATATTTGTGGGTGCTGTCGAGAGCGCATGCTCAGAACGAGCTCCCATCAATAGGCTGCTAAGACCGGCACTCTTGATGGTGCGGAATGCACGTTGCAAAAGAATTGTGGAAGCTCGCCATCAGCACGCGCTCAGCAGTCGCGCACACAGCTATGGCCGCCAGTGAATACTTCCTATACTCCGTTTCACCTTATGTTGTACCGCAGAGAAGGATAGAAGCGCGAGCTCGTAGCGTTGGGAGCTGTTCTTAATGCACGAGAGCTTGTGCCGCCGAGATGTGCCCTAGAGCAAGGAGCTCGCGCTTGTAGCCTTTCCTGCGGTACATCATAAGGTGAAACAGAGTATAGACGTTTCCACTGTTTACAAAAATCACAGTCCACACGTGTTAAATAACAGTCCAGAACGCGCACGTTCGTCGCTTCGGAAAGCGAGCAAATCACGCGCCATACGCACGAACACTGAAAATGGAACCTGTCAAGTGCCCTTTTTTGGAAAGGTCTATAGACCTTTCCAAAAAAGGACACTTGGCAGGTTCCATTTTCAGTGTTCGTGCGTATGGAGCGTGATTTGCTCGCTTTCCGAAGCGACGAACGTGCGCGTTCTGGACTGTGATTTAACACGTGTGGACTGTGATTTTTGTAAACAGTGGAAACGTCTATAGCATAGCGCTGACCTCGCGCTAAGCGCGTGCTGACGGGAGCGTTCACCAGCTTTGTATCGCACCGTCAAAACTGTTGCTCATGGCAGACGACAAGTAGCGGACGACACGTGAGAAGCGCTACATTAGCGCTTCGCTGCATGTGTAAAGGCCTGTTCACACATACAGCGGAGCGCTACAAGCATAGCGCTGACCTCGCGCTAAGCGCGTGCTGACGGAAGCATTCACCAGCTTTGTATCGCACCGTCCAAACTGTTGCTCATGGCAGACAATAAGTAGCTGACGGCACGTGAGAAGCGCTACATCAGCGCTTCGCTGCATGTGAGAACCGGCCTTAAAAGGGCCTGTTCACACATGCAGCGGAGCGCTACAAGCATAGCGCTTACCTCGCGCTAAGCGCGTGCTGACGGAAGCATTCACCAGCTTTGTATCGCACCGTCAAAACTGTTGCTCATGGCAGACGATAAGTAGCTGAAGGCACGTGAGAAGCGCTACATCAGCGCTTCGCTGCATGTGAGAACCGGCATTAAAGGCCTGTTCACACCAGTGTTGCGGAGTTGCCACTCCGGAGTGGGAATGATTCCGGAATCACTCCGCATTTTCGCGACCCCGGAATGGAATGGGAATGGAATGGCGGCAACGTTGAAGGGAATGGAATGGGAATGGAATTAGGTGCCTTTTGCCCGGAATGGAATGGGAATGGAATGGGCCCGGTTCTTTATTTTTTTATTATTTATTTATTAATATATATATATATTTTTTTTTTTTGGGGGGGGGGGGGGGTTGGGGGTTACGTTTAGCTATACCGAGCTTGTCAGCGAGTCAGTTGTTCAGAAATGAAATGAATACAAAAAACAAGCGTCAAAGCAAAGAGCAGAGGGGGAAGTGGTGGCTGTGGCGCCTTTCACGAATGCGCTGGCGACGGGCTTCACCGGTGTTACACGAGAGCCAAACAAGAAACCAAGCACCAAACAAAAGAAACGAAGGGTGCGGCAAAGAAAGAAGCCGCCATGCACGGCTCTTCATCGCCCTTCTTGTCTTGCTTTTTTTTTTATTTGCGATGGCATGGAGAAAGCACGCGCGCGCAAAGACTGAGATCTGGGAGCGGGGGGCGACTCATAACTCGCAAAGCTCTGATAACTCGCTGACTCACACGCCGCCGAAAGATGATCAGTTATTGTTTTCTTATAGTTCGAGGAGCGTTGTTTAGCAGGTGGCCAACCCTGCTGCCTTCCACGTTCATTCGCGCGTACTCCTTTGAAGTGCGAAATCTGGGTTTGCTTCGGCATTGAAACAAAGCGAGATTCACTTCTCTCTTCTCCTCTTGCGCTTTGCTCCGACGCTTGTTTTTTTATACTGCATTTTTACGTGTAAGTCTGCCTTTTACTTGGTCTTCGTGTTGATGCTTGTTTTCTGTGTTATATGTTTTACATTCAGGTGGGTTAGGGTTACAAGCAAGCTAGCGGATTCCCGCTCATTTTCTTTGACTTTAGTTTCTGCATACTTTGTTTCACCTTGCGATGGACCGCTGCGGACGCTACGAGTCACCCCAGGCAGTCCCCGTGAGCTTAGTAAAATCAATGCTTTTTGAGGCATTTAGCTTTTTTTTTCTGCAATTGTCTATGCGTTTGATAATGTCAGCTTTCAGCGGCTTATGCCGGCAACACAACAGGGTTGGGCAGTATCGTATTTCAGCAATACATTTTGAATCTGTATTTCTGTATCGCAATACATTTTTTCACCAGTATCTCGATTTCTTTATCAAATACATGTGGCAATGTTTGTTTTTATCGCGATACAGTCAGGATGAAATGTATTTCGTTAGATTTCTTGAGAAATACCCCACCCCCCCCCCCCCTTTTTACGAAAAACAAAATACAAGTCCGAACGCCTTTTCTCCCCTTTTTTTTTATTTCGAAGGGCGCTAGGGTCAAGGAGATGTTGGTGCATTGTTACTATGCTGAGCAAGGTTCCTTCCGATTTTCCGAATTATGTTTCTCTTCTGAGAAATGTTGCGTAGTCGGGACTCGAAACAGGTAGCGTGCCAGGAGTTGAGTCGGAGCATCTTCTACCGCAAGTCCCGAGGTAGGGATTTCATGAGTCATTGTTTACTGGCATCCAATGCCCACTGCTAGTTAGTTAGAGCCTTGAGAAACAGGGAATCAAAGGAAGTAATGCTTGGCCTGTGGCCGAGTAGCTGAGTCACAGTCCGTTGCAACACCAGTCTGGCGGTGGTTGACGTGAAATAGTAGGATGACTGACGCAGCGAAGTTCAACACATATCCGAATGTGTCTGCGCCTGTAATATTGCACTGCTCAAGGGTACGTCCCCAGTCGACGTGAACGTGACCCGCTGCTCTGGTGATCAGATAACCAGGAAGGAGGCCACACTGGGCCTCGCTGTGCCGAGCCAGACTTCGTACACCTGCGACTCGTCTCGAGCGCGCTGTTTCTCGGACAGCTCGCACCTGTGCCGGCCATCTTAGGTCGCAATCGACGAGGTCTCTGTTTGTATGTGCTAGGCGAAACTTGAGGACTGCCATTCATGCGTTGGAGGCGGAGGGTCGGCAGGAAGGACCGTCACAACAGTGATGCCACCATATCAATTTTTCAACCATAACAGGAGATAAGACATGTGCTCCAGGATGCTTCAGGTGGTCCAATATTCTCGAAAATTCCAAATGCAACTGCCTGCACGATCTTCAACGAGGTCACCTACAACGAAAGTACGTATTGTCCTTCCATACAGCAGCGTGGGTAAAGTTTCATGTTCAAGGCAACACCTCCATATACAAGAATACTAGTTCATTCCACCCTGACGTCATGTGATCAGTGTTGACAGGGGCGCCCTTTTTGGACAGAAGAGTGGTGATGTTATGATGGAATGTATTTAGAGGTCGAAGTCTTTTCGCATCACTCGTCAGACAGACAGGATGCCAGGGAAGGGACCGCGGTCAATCCTTGATGGAACGTTTTTTTGAACCCATTAAGGCTCCTTTTCGTCCGGAACCACTACCTTCAAGGCGAAGTGCCAAGCCTGCGGGATAGTAATTTTGGGATCAAATAAAAACTGCCACTTCACACTTCGAGCTTCATCTCAGTTGGCGTCTCAAAGAAATTTGAAAACTGTATTGCATTATCAGTATTTGTATTTCTGCCCTCCCTAATATGCATGCCTGTATTTGTATTTCCAAAAACTTTTTGCCTCTTTTTAAAATAAATTTCCGATACGTATTGCGATACATTCTTACAGATCTATTTGAGTATCAGTATTTTAGCTACTATTTTCATGTATCCCAGTATTTGTACTTCCAAATACATTTTTGAGTATTTGTGCCCAACCCTGCAACACAATGTAGCTGTCAAGTGCCAATTTTTACGTTTAGGAATTAGAGGAATGGAATGGAACGATTCAGCCATTCCAATAGTAGGAATGGGCCCAATGTCCCCATTCCTAGGAGTTGAAAGGAATTGAATTATCGAAATCTCTAATTCCCGGAATGGAATTGGAATGGAATGGGGTTGCCCGTTCCGCAACACTGGTTCACACATGCAGCGGAGCGGTACAAGCATAGCGCTAACCTCGCGCTAAGCGCGTGCTGACCGGAGCGTTCACCAGCTTTGTATCGCACCGCCAAAACTGTTGCTCGTGGCAGGCGATAAGTAGCTGACGGCACGTGAGGAGCGCTACATCAGCGCTTCGCTCCATGTGAGAACCGGCCTTAAACCGGCCTTAAAGGTACCTTTATGCTGGTCGTGTGAATAGGGTATAAGACAAGTTTGCAGGGCAGGAAATCGGACAAGAAACGCTGCCAAGTCCCGTTTTCATTTATGCCAATACGTAGCGGGGCAGTAGGTTTATGGCAGGGTTGGGCAGTATCGCGATACAAATGTATCGCGATAGTATTTCAGAAATACATTTCGTATCTGTATTTCTGTATCGCAATACATTTTTTTCACCAGTATCTGTATTCCTGTATCTAAATACGTTTTGAATGTTCCTTTGTATTGCGATACGATCAGGGGGAAATGTATTTCGTTACATTTCTTGAGAAAAACTCCCCCCCCCCCTCCCCCTAAAAGCAGGGACTCAAACCGAAAAATATAACGTTTCGGTTACGGTTACGGTTACCGCTTTTTGTTGATAACGGTTTCGTTTCGGTTTTTTACGGTTTTAATTTTTACGGTTTAGGTTACCGGTTAAACGGTCCTAAAAACCGGTTTATTTCGGTTTTTCCAATAATTTGTTAAAATGAAATGCTAGACAGCCGTTTTATAATAAGCTGTTTAAAGTAGTCCCAGAAATTCAACAACGTGAAATTCAAGGAACTTAGAAACGTCTTCATAGTTCTAATTGGTCAAAAGTCGCACACGTTTCTATCTCCAACGCTTGTTCACTACATCTACTTACATTATATAGTTTGACGCCCGAGCATACATGTTATTTCAGCTACTCAGGGATCATCGTATTGTATATAATAAAAATAAAAATAAACACCACTACTTTGTTTTTCGGCAGTGTTTGTAAACAACCCTAAGAAAGTTCCCACTGGGTGCCGGAAGAGCCATTCGCACCTTCTCGTCGCTATAGTTTATTTCAGAGCCCCTTATATTGGGAGAGTTCGGTAATCTTTTGAAGATACCGACAGTCCAGCAACCACAGCTCGAAGCAAGGCAATCAAGAGGCGGCAGCTTGCCTCCGCCATTTTGTGTGATCGAATTTTGAACCCACCCTAGACAGGCACGCAAGGCATGCTGTGACCCACCATTGTAATAAAAGTGTTTATCGCTAATGTAAGTGCTTTTGGTGCTGCACACGTAGTCAGAAGCTCGAACCTACTTTCTACGATCTCTTAAAATTATATGAGCGTAAACTTATTCCTCTTTTGTGAAAAGTGAACTTTCAATACTTTGAACATTAGGTCTCAAAAATGAACACCGCAAAAATTCAGTGCCGTGACGGGCGCCATCTAGGAGAGGCGCTGCGAACCCTTGCGCTCAGTCGCCAGATTAATTTTTGTTTGAGAAAGCCTAATTTTGTTTAAAACCAAAAGAGATCAATCTTATTTGTAAGTTATGGTTTTGGAGGTCAATAAAGGATGGCCAGTGCTTGAATATAGTGACCAATTTCCAATTTGTCACTATATTCTGACATTTTGTTATGCTTGCAGCATAACAAAATGTCAGAGTACAAGAAATTGTGTTTATAAAACAACTACTAACCACACACTTGGACTAGCGCACGTAAGTAGGGTAGCCAAAAGCAAAGGCTCCGCCCATTGGCCAAACTCTCCTAGTATATAGGGCTTTGCCTTGGGCTATTGCCAGTGCCGTCTCTCCATGGGCGTACTAACCGGGGGCAAGGGGGGCACTTGCCCGTGGGAGGGGGGGGGGGGGGCAAGGCTTGTGTTTTGCCCCCCGTGCCCCCCCCCCCCTCCCCCCGAAACAGCCGCCACTGGGCAGGGCAAACACTGGCCGGCGGCGCCCAAGGGATCCAAGGGCACCACACCCCGGCCCTGGGGGGGAAGGGGGGGAGGCCGGGAATAGAGGTTTGTCTCGTCAACAAACGTCAGCAGCTTGTCATCAATGAAAACTTGAAAATATTTCAGTGGACTTTTGACATCTTCAGCGGCCGTAAACACGGGTTCTGCAGGCTCCACAAAACACTGGTCTTCCTTTCGCCAGTCGAAAACTTGCGGCGGGGACTTTTGTTTCTTTCTTGACGTTGACAAAACTGGACAGGCGGGCGTTCCGCCTGTCCAGTGGGGGGAGGTCCCCCACTCAAAAACAAGTTGGTAAGCCACTGCGTCTCTCTTCTTTTTCTTAATAAATTTATGTCAATAAATTGGGTACCGTCGGTCATGAGCCCAGCCGACCTGCCGTTGCGCGCTTGACACTCGATGGCAAGCCGGCGGGCCATCGAGTCCTCGCGCTCTCGGCGCGAGACATCTTTTCCTTCTCGTGCTGAGGGCGGCGGAAGGATTGAGGAAACGTCCGAAGGGTTTCCCGGGGTTTTTCAATAAATCTCAATAAATAAATAAAGAAATGAAGAAAAACGGCATTGGCAATAGAGCAATGCTCGTCCATGGCGGCGGCGCAGCGCGAGAGCCAAAGCTCCGTTCTCTGGCGCTGCACACGCCAGAGAACAGAGCTCCTCCCGTGTGTAGTTGAGTCCGTTTCTCGGCATTACACGCGCACCACTACATGGCGAGTCCTTCCTGGAGGTATGTTGGCCTCGGCAGAGGGGCGATGATTGCCTGCGCACAGTCCCCAACATCTACGCCATAACCAACTCCGGAGGCATCTGCCCATGCGCTGTTGGGTAGCGGGGGAAAGGGGGAGCGGTTGGCAGTGCGGCAAAGTCGGCCAAACACGCAGAAGAAAGGGAAGCCAGTTGATTGAAAGAGGAATTTGGTTTGAAACTTTGTCCAACGAGGACGAAGGAAAAAAACCCAGAGACATAGAGAGAAAAGTAAAATATCAAGTAGCCGGCCGCCCCCTGGAGCGCCCTGAAAGGAAGCGGGCGCTCCAGCGAGCGAAGGACACGAGGAATGGCTCAGAGCCATTCTGGCGTGTGCGAAATGGTGTCGTCGGCTGTGTCGAGCCTGAACCCAAGAAAACCCATGCGTCGCGTGGGCTCTGCTCGTGTCGCTTAGGTTTATGCGAAATCCCGACCGCAGCAAGTCCTCTACGAGGAGACGCACCGTAGACGCCAACTTGTCTGGGTCGGGATGGGCGCACAAGAAGTTGTCTATGAGAGACAGGGCCCGAAGTACACGCGCGCGCATTTCCCTGCAGCAATGGCTGTTGCCAAGAGCTGCATGTAAAACGGCGCCGGGCGTATCACGAAGGGCATACGACAGAAACGGTAGTAACGGCAGCCTGCTCTAAATGTGGTCAGGTTACGGGAGGAGGGATGAAGCGTGATATGGTAAAAGGTCTCGGCAAGGTCGAGCTTCACCATATACACTTGAGGCGGGAGGGGGTTTACTTTGATGGCCTGCACAGAGCCGTGTATAGAGAAAGTTTGGTCAATGGGAGGTGCGGGCAGAGCCAGGGCGAGCACCAGACTCGGAAAGAGGGCTTGGCATGCTCTCTTGACCAAGCACAAGCAGAAAAGAATCCCCTAGCGGTGGTAGCGAGAAACAGTTTTGATCAAAGGTTTATGTTCGTATTTGGTTTTAATAAGCGCGTAAGAGTGAAGTGTAGTAACTCTTTGTGGTTGAAAATAGGGTACACTTAATGTTTCTATCATAATTATGCAGAAAGATGTAAGAAACGAATGCGCCGCTCAACTCTGTTTTGCTCGGACAGAGTGTGACCGCTCGGACGGCAGATTCCTGGCCCTCGGCGTTTGGCGTAAGGATTATGTCGATCGTTACGCTAGTCGCACTCTTCCACCATCATTTTGGATGAGCGTGATTGAAACATCACGTGTACCATATTTTCAGTCACCGAGAGTTACTCTGATGCACTTATCAGGTTTGTTTCTCGCGACCACCGCCAGGGTATTATTTTCGGCTTCTGGTTGGTCACATTCGAATTTTTGAAGACGCCCTGGAACACGCCCAGCCCGCTTTCGGCCAATGGCGCCTCCTCATTTGTCTCCTATACTTCCCAACGAATGGCCAAACTCTCTACATATACGGCTCTGGGCATGGGGTAAGCGGAGTAACCGCTCATTCACACTGGAAGCGGATCCGCGTTCGCAAAGCGGTTGCGAACGCGGTTGTATAACGATCCAGTGCAATTGCACGCGCACTCGATGACATCAAGTGCGCGTGCAATTGTACTGGATCTTTATACAACCGCGTTCGCAACCGCTTTGCGAACGCGGATCCGCTTCCAGTGTGAATAAGCGGTAAGGCGCAACTGAGGTGCCTGGAGGAAAGGAGTAAGTGCGGCGCAGTCTAAAACTAAGCGGGACTCTGTGGCTGATTTGGATACGAGGAAGACGGGGTTGAGGTACGGACCCCGTGATTAGCGTTCGATGATGCCGCCAGCATGTTGGTTACGGCGGCATCAATCATGGGGACCTGGTCAGGGAGAGGGGAGCGGGCCGTGAAGCAAGAAGTCTTCGTGCAGCGAATGGAAAGTGCGCCGAAGTCGGGCGGCCCGTGAAAACTATATGCCTCACTAAACACTGCAGAGTCGACTTGAGGTGCCTTGAGGTGACCAGTCGATTTGAGGCAGACTGGCGGCGGAGGTCCCGTCGCTTTTGACTTGTAGGCAGTGCTACCCAGGTCCGACTCTGAGTCTTCGACGTTGCTTTGTTTGTCTGTAGTGCGTTCCTTTGAGTTGGTGTGGTTTTCCTCCTCGCCATCGTACGTGTCGAAGGAGTCGTCATCGGCGTGGGGCTCGATGAAACTCTCGGTCCTGCTGACACACTCTAGGATTCGCTCGGCGGTGGTGGCCGTCGAGTCCCCGGATCCAATGGGTCGTTTTCTTCGATCCAAGATCAAGCACGGCAGTGTTCGGCCGAGACGCCAGCCTCGCAAAATGCATGGGCGAGAACGTCCTCGACCGGGAAAACGCCCAGGAGCGTCGAGGAGACAACCGTGCCGTTGATGACTGCACTGGTGGGTCTCGAAGACCCAGGGTAGCTGCCGGACTCACTTAGGATAAGGGGCCTCTTGGACTTTGTGCCTGGGCGGGAGCTGGCGTTCGCGGGAGCACGAGACGTACGGCGTCCGCGTCGAGGCTGGTTAGGTAGCTGGTCGGGGAGCTCTTTGAAAACCTCGGACTAGAGCCTGGACGTATGGGATAGGATAGCCGTCCTCCAGTTCCCTCTCGCGACGACGTGGAAGAGTTCCAGTCTATCGAAAATGAGGTGCTGATATTCGGGGAGCATGGCATCCCAGTAGAACCGATAGGGGTGGAGATGCCGGATCTCGTGGACATCTCTCGTGCACAAACTTCTGATGTTCTGGGCGAGGTCGCGCAAAATGTCGTAGGCCTGACGGGCCCTCGCTCCGGGAATGGGCGGTGGAAGCTCCACCGGAGGTAGTCGGTTCGCGTTGGTGGCTCTGGTAGAAATAATTCCCGTAGAAGCCATATCCCCGGCGGCAGCAGGGGGAGGGCTCCGGCGATGCTGGAAGCGATCTCTTGGCGCGTCTGTGGATGTTCGAGCTCACCGTGCCGACGTTCGAATAGCTCACGTTCAGAGTTCTGCGACAGGGACTGCTGAGACTGCTGGTCGTGTGGGGCGAGACCGGCCAGAGCATCGACGATTGGAAGCAGGGCGGCTCCCAAGGTTGAGGCGAAGTAGGCAGAAATGGCATCCCCTGTCTGTTGGACGAGGGTGGCTCCGTCATTGGCGGCCAAGTGCGTTGGCGCGTTCGACGACGAGACATCCTTCTCCTTGGCTTTTTCTCTTGTCATGCTGAGATGCGTGGCAGTGCCGGCGGCGGGTGCATCTCGGTTTGAAGAAGGGTCTTGGCACGGAAAGGAAAAGAAAGAACTCGCAAACCCTTCGGACGTTTCCTCGTTCCTTCCGCCGCTCTCAGCCCGAGCATATATATATATATATACAGTGATGTCTCTTTAATATGAACACCTCCGTTACCGTAAAAAATCGTCCATAATGTGAGTTGTCTGTATAATAACGACACACAATGCATGTATTTTCCCAGTTGGTCCCCGAAAGTGGTGCCCATATAGCGGGGTATCCATATTAACGGGGTCCATACTAACGAGACATGACTGTATATATCATACCAAACGCCAAAGTCAAACCTCTGATATTTTTTTCTTTCTGTGTTTTTTTCAAAATCGTCACTCGCGACACGTTTCAGACTAAATGAATACCAGGTTTTCTTTTCCGCCAGCTCTGCATGATGGTCCATTTACCTCGTTTCTTCATACTGGCTACTGCATGTAAGGAACATCGGTCGTTTTGATAGAACCGAGTTGGATGGACATCTGAGAATTCTAACTTATTAGTCAATACCCTGAAGGCGACACGTACTATATTCATGTAGGGATGTAGGAGTGCGGCACATTTGTAAATAGAGACTTTTTTATAAGCTTGACCACTGATTCCAACTAAGTATCCTTAATTATAAAGTTAGATTGAACGGAAATGTATTACCAGATGCACCACTCCCTCCTCCAGGTCATACTTGAGAAAAACTAATATTATTATTTTTCGGTTAATATCGGTTAAAACCGGTTACCGGCAAATAATTTACGGTTACGGTTACGGTTACGGTTTTTATAAAATTCAAATAACGGTTTCGTTCCGGTTACGGTTACTGAAACAATTTCGTTCCTAAACGGTTTTTGGTTTCGGTTACGGTTACGGTTTGAGTCCCTGGTTCACAGGAGGCCGGTTCCAGTCTTGTGCAAGCTCGTGCTTTGCTCGAGCAGCCCAGAGCGGGGTTGTAGAGCGCGCAGAAAGACTGCAGTTGCCACGATGCATGCCGGCAGCGGTGGCGCAAAGAAACTGGCTGGTGAGCTCTACGGTGAGATCGGCCTATTAGGGAGCAGGCGTTGAGCTCCAGCAAAATACGATAGAGCCGTTCCCTGACATGTTTTTTAAGTGGTTGGCGTGCACTTTTGTAGCGTTAGCTACACTGGCCAAGGTTGAGCAGTTTCGCGTGGTTCTCATAAAGAGCCGTGCTCATTATGCGGAGCGTGCGGCGGCGGCGGAGCTCCGGATAATGAGTACGGCTCGCATAATGAGCACGGCTCATTATGAGAGCCACGCGAAGCAGCCGCCGCCCCTCCGCCGCCGCCGCGCCCGCCTCGCCCGCCTCGCCGGTCTGCGCATTCCAGTGGAGTGACGTCATAGCCGCGGCAGACGCACTGGCGCCGCCGCATGCCCAGCTGTGCGCCTCCGTTACGCAGTAGCCAAGTCTGACGCTGCACCGGAGCCGCTTGATAGCGCCTCTCATTTTGTGCGCATAAGCTCACGCTACGTATATCCTGGCATAGCCGAGCTAAGCCACCGCAATTTTTTCTCTCAAAAAGGGGTGGTGAAAACGTTTTTCTTGTATCCCATTGCAGAGGAATGTTGGATAGGGTTAAAAAGTCCATAAACTGAGAAAATATAAATGTGGTTGAGAGGAGGCGTCAAATTTTACCGCTGTTCAAAACCAAAACCTAATTAAAAAAAATTCGGATTCGTAGATTAGAGTTTGAACGCGTTGCACTTTACTCTGACAGCAAAAAAAAAATAATAATAATAAAAAATTGACCACATCTCCACGTGGTGAATCATGTTGATTGGGGCGAAGCTCTGGTGGTGCTTGTCTGCGTAGACGCTGAGCCACGGCATGCCGAGCCTTTCGTTCATCTTCATCCATGTCAGAAAGAGAATCTGTAGTATGAAACGTGGTTATATGCGCATTTGAGCATTTGACCGCTGCGCCCTCTCTTGTATAGACGTTGAGCGGCTACATGCAACGTTTCATCCACGACATCCCCAGCTCTTGAGTTACTACCGCATCTCAGAGCCCCCTACTCGTCCCGCAGTCGTGGCCGAGTGGCTAAGGCGATGGACTAGAAATCCATTGGGGTCTCCCCGCACAGGTTTGAATCCTGTCGACTGCGCCAACATTTTACATCATTTTTTTTATTTTCATCATTTATTTTTGCCCTACAAGAGCACGTGCTCACGTGCTCATGAGGACGTGAGCACGTGAGCTCACGAGAACGAGCACGAGCACCGGACGCCGGACGGACAAGGCTAGACCCTAAAGCCCGTGTCCCACTACAGCGACAGGCAGAAACAAAAGGCAGACACAAGCCTCAAACCCATGCAGCATGCTCTCGATGGTACCTTAGGCAGGTGTGTAGTCGTTCAGTTCTCCTCGTGAAGTAAGCACGAGCGATTGCAAGCCTGCCAAAGACACCCTCGCGTGCATGATGCTCGTGTTTGAGCATAGCCTCATTTATTCTATAAAGCCTCTCAAATCGCGAAAGACTCTGGTTTGAGGCTTGTCGCTGTCGTTTGTTTCTGTCTGTCGCTCTAGTGGGACACGGGCATAAGGAGCTCCGCCCCTAAAAATAAGTGTATTAGTAATCTCTTAGGCAAATTTTGGTTGCCTTATTTCAGATTTTAATATTTCTTATGAAATTTTGTACTTTACACGCTCTTGCATCTTCAAGAACCTACCCTTCGTCTGAAGAAGAATAGTGTATTTGTGTATTGTATATGGCTGTCGTTGCACCTTGATGTTTGAATTTGTGGCTTTTGAGTTCTCTTAATTTTTATTTTAGCACTATCTTTATGAAAAGTAAGTAACCAGACACTTGGACTACACGAATGCGGTTCCTTCTATTCTATAAACGATTGCAAGCAAGTCTACTGGCCGCCGCCATGTCTCTGCTCTTGCGGACAAGCCCGAACAATTTCAAGCTTGCCATGGCTATGTTCACGCGCACACTGCACGTGCTTGCACTCAGGCGGCCCCAGCCGGGGGACCATGCTTGCAAACATCTGTACACTATTTCAATGTTTACGAAAATCACAGTGCAGATATGTTATGTCACAGCCCACCACGCGCATGCTCGTCGCTTCGGAAGGCGAGCAATGTATGCGCCACACGCACGAACGCTGAGAATGCAAGTACCAAAATCGCTTTTCTAGAATGGTCTATAGACGTTTTCCTAAATTACCCAAGCACCAAGGAGCATGGGAGTTAAATTCGTTTGACAGTGCTGCAGGTGCAGCACTGTCTAACGATTTTAACTCCCATTTTCTAAGCTCGGGCGGGCCGCTCTCTTCTCATCTGAACGCGAACACTAATATTACTTCTTATCTTTTGGTTGCAGAAACAAATTCCATTTTTCTTTCACCGATTGCTGAAGGGGAAATTATCACTTTGTTACAAGCCTTAAACAATAATATCTCGGCAGGCCATGATGACCTAAAACTGGCGCCGATTAAAGCTCTGTCTCGACTGATTAGTGCGTCTCTGAGTCATATTTGCAATATTTCTTTATCTCGAGGAATCTTTCCTGATAAAATGAAGGTCGCTAGAGTGTGTGTTTTGCATAAAGGTGGGTCATTGTGTTGTAACTTCGCCTCGGTGGGCGTCGACCGGGATCCAGAGAACAGACAGCCGGCTTAGATCGCACCCGCGTTCCAACTGTCACGGGGCGTTTATTCGAGAGACAAAGAAGAAAAAGACAAAACACGCGACGCTCTCCTAGCGGAGGTAAATCATTCAGTCACTACATTTCCCCACACTAATTCAAAACACACGTTACACAGTATGATATGATATGATATGAATAACATGATATGAATAACTATAGGCCCATATCGGTACTACCATTGTTTTCAAAAATCCTAATACAAGTCATCAATGGCAAATTGGTCTGTTATCTAGCTAAGAAGAACTTAATTGCGCAACAGCAATATGGGTTTCAGAAGAAAAAGTCTATAGAAATGGCGTTATTAAACATAAAAAATAAATTAATCAATAATTTTTAAAACCAGTTATATACAATCGGTGTTTTTCTAGATTTTCGAAAAGCTTTCGACTACATCAAACATGATGTGCTTCTTCGAAAACTACCATTCTACGGAATAAGAGGTATCCCATTAGACCTAATTCGAAACTACTTATCGCATCGCTTAAAATACACTGTCTTCAATGGCTTTCAATCTGAGCTACAGCAGGTTAAGTATGGTGTTCCCCAGGGGTCAATTTTAGGTCCGTTGCTTTTTCTTTTATACATAAATGACCTAGTTAACATAGCACAAACTCCAGATATTATATTATATGCCGACGACACTAATGTTTTTTTTTGCAGATAAAAATCCTAATAAGCTTGAGAACATGGTAAACACTTGGCTCGAACGATTATCACTGTGGCTACAGCTAAATCAACTAGAATTAAACATCAGTAAAACAAAATACATTATCTTCAAGTCGAGAAATAAAGCATATGATCATAATATTTCAATAAAATTCCAAACCGAAATAATTGAGCGAGGGCCCTCTTACAAATATTTAGGTGTGTGGTTTGAGGAAACGCTAAACTGTTCATGTCACATAAACCATGTTTGTGGTAAAATATCTAGATCAGTTGGTATTCTGAATAGAATTAAGTATCTCCTTCCCATCTCGCTCAAGCGTCAACTGTATTACAGTCTTGTTCACTCACATCTTCATTATTGTCTGTTAGTTTGGGGGTCCACTACAAAAAGCAATCTTAATAAACTCGTTATTCTTCAAAAGAAAGCAGTTCGCTGTATCGAAAACTTACCTTCTAGAAAGCATACCGCCCCTTATTTTTCAAAGTATTCCTTATTGCGTGTTGAACAACTTTTTAATGTTAAATATGCAATAAAAATATATAAAAATATAAAAAAATGACCAAGCCGCATTACATGAGCAGTATCCTCGTAAAAAAACCAAATACAACTTCAGAGAAGCAAAATATGTCAAACCAAAGACGAGAACAAAGTATGGAATACAAAGCTTGGAATATCAGGTACCTGAATTTTTAAACAGATATCGGGAGATTGAAGAAATGATAATAAGTGCTTTGTCGTTTTATAGCTTTAAAAAGAGTGCAAAAAATTACTTCTTATCAGACTCTCCTTAGTGCTAATTTGTGCCTGTCATTCTGTCATTTTAACTTTGTTATGTATTTAGTATTGTATAAAGTGATCATTTCTGTATAGGCAGTTATAAGTGTTTTGCATGGTCAATACGTGACCGCTTTTGATATGTCCGTCGTTGATTAGTTATTTCATGCATTTTCTTTATTGTTTTTTTCTTCTGCTGAGTGATGTATAGGGCTGGGGGAGCCTCGTCAGGCGGCGTTAGATCGCCTTTTGCTTCCTCAGCCTAGACGCAAAGTCTGAATAAAGATATTATTATTATTATTATTATTATTATATGCATGCTACAAGAGTAGTTACACGTAGTGGCGTCTGCAACAATAACGTTCCTGAAGAAAAAAAAAAACAACAAATGGGACGTTTGTTTAGGTAGGAGGAGCTTGTACGGCACCTGTTCATTTATCAAAACATGCATTGCGTGGTACTTCGACCTTTCTTTTCCAGCGTAATTGCTTGCTTGTGAACGAAGGAGACTGGATTAACACTTGCGATTTTACGAGACTACCGAGCGTCGGGTCGAGCGCACCAAGTTTCAAAAACGGTTTTCTCAAAATCGTAGTTACTTTCATCTCTTTCTTTTACTTTAGAACGTAGGCTAAGGCCTTATTTTGTGCAAATAGAAATTGTTATCAACTTCAGAGAGCATAAACGCTCCTAGTTACTCGCTGTTAAACGCGAGAAAGGCGCGCTCAAGCGTACCTGATTGCCGGCCGCGCGCCTCGCTTCCCGCCGGTGACGTCACGTTTGGATGGCGAGCAAAACTGGGGAAGAACTAGAGAGAACGAAGTTTCGGTTTTGGTAGCGAACAAAACATAGCTGGTTTCTATAACTAGAGTGGATCTGGGGGAACGATGTAGTATTTGGGAATCAGCAAGCTGCCATCATTTCAGATGATGTTTTTGGATTAAGTAGCTAAAAAAAAACCGGCGGAAGTCCAGACGCAGCCACGCTACGAGGTAATTGGACCAATCAAGCAGAGTCAAAAACGCGAGTCACAACGCCTTTTTGCTTACGAATGGTTCAGCGATGATAGAGCACGTACAGAAATATGACGAGCATTATGAAGGTTCGATATTGACGCTGTCTGAGTGGTACAATCAACTCGTAGCGTCGGCAACGTCCG